>JAQNCA010000017.1:19085525-19097206 GCA_029783725.1 Acanthurus tractus | reverse complement strand
ATCAAGCACTTCGGCAACACAACAAATGCAACTTATTTTATAGCTAGCTACTTAGAGGAGCAGTTAAGGACCACACAGTTTTTGGTAAAGGCACTTTCCTCAGAATTTAAAAGGCAGCATGTTTAACTGCACTATTTAATAAAGAGGCACTTTTATTTTTGTTACTTAAGCAGTATGTGATATTGCTTTTATGTAACAGTTGCAACAATTAAATCTAAGCATGGATTAATGTTTAAAACTTAATAAATGTAAAAAAGACACTTAAATGTCTCCATTTGTCATTCTGTCTTGCAAAGCAGATGGGAGTAGATCATGATCAGAAATCAGATTAGAAATCATTATGAATAAAATGGTTTTGAATCGAAAATCGATTTTAAATCGAATCAAGGCCCCAAAAATCGGAATCGAATTGAATCGTGAGATAGTAAAAGATTCCCACCCCTACTATCAACCATTTTCCAAGTTGTGCATTTTGTCAAAGGTCCTTGAAAGGTTGATAAATGATCAGTTGAAGGAGGTAATGAAGGACTTCTACAATGTTAAATATGGTTTCTGGTGTGCCACAGGGCTCTGTTTTGGGCCTAATCTTGTTTACCATTTACATGGACGCACGAATGGTAGAAACATCCCTGATGCTAACTTCCATTTCTATGCTGGTGATACAGTCTTTTACTGTTGCAGCTCCACCCTCGCTGCCCTTTGCTACTTGCAGACTGCTTTTAACCTTGTGGAACATCAGCTTATAGATTTGAAACTTGTCCTTAATTTTAAAAAAAAAAATAAAAAATAAAAACAAAAATAACTGCAAGGCTACATAAGCCAAAAGGGTTAAAGGAAAACTGCACTGTTTGGGAATTTAGCCTATTTATCCAGAATCCTTATGCAAGACAGGAACATAGATGCTTTTCCCTTTCTCTGTGCATTCAGTGGGTCACTAGATAGCCGCCCCACTCCAGCCGTTTTCACGCTAAATGCAAGTAATGGGGAGACACCTTTACTCTTTTGAGCTTAATTTGTTACATTTTTTAAAAGTTTGGTCTTTTTCCTGGAAAATCCATCTAGCCTGAAATGAATTCTAGACCTTTTATCTGATCCTTGTAAATGGGATAATGAGGGAATAACATACACACCTGGCCATAGAACAGCTGAGCAGCATTGTCCCATTACTTTTGATCCCTTAAAAAGTGTGAGGAACATATACAAACTGTAAATTCCGACACTGTTCAACTGATTTGGATATAAATACCCTCAAATTAAAGCTGAAAGTCGCAATTGAAGCATATCTAGTTTGTTTAATTTCAAATCCTTTGCGGTGGTGTTTAGAGCCAAACAGATGAGAATTGTGTCGATGTCCCAATATTTATGGACCTGACTGTACATCCAGAGTTAACTCCCATGATTTGACCATTCGGTCTGAGTGAATCACCAGATGTGAGGTGAAATTTCTGAATCTCCTGGGGACAAAGGAAAAACAAGTCAAGTGAGGAGAGGACTTAAGACTTAGTATTCATGCAGACTTTCTAATTTCAATAAACCCACACACTGTCTGTACTCTCTTTACTCTCTGTATCACAGGATGGTATGGACATGGGAATCGTGAATGCTGGAAACCTGCCTGTCTACGATGATATAGATAAAGAACTCCTGTTACTATGTGAAAATCTTATCTGGAACAGAGACATCGATGCTACTGAAAAACTACTGGCATATGCTCAGGTACAAACAAGTACATATAAACAACACACCAGAAGCCTGAACTATGAAGCAAATTCAACCCAGGATATTTTTTTGGATATTTAGCTTCACTATGTAAGGCTAACAGCCGTTATTACTCTAAGCAGTTACACAGCAGTGGTTATCAACTTGAAGTCAACTCATGTTTTCCCTATCAAGACTTTAGCATGGTCACATAAAGGGGCAATGCAGCATATGTAAAATGCAAGTATGGACAAGGGGTCAAGCCAAAGAGCAAATCATATAATACTAAACAAATATGAACAAGTTCAACACACATTCCATGTCAAAAGCAACACATCTGCCATTGCCAGATACAAAAAATATCAAACATGGTGAATGTGAAAATTGATTGGCTCATAGTACAAGCAGTCACAGTTTAATAAGTATATCCAATAAATCGGAAAATGCTGACAAAAACAGAACAAGATCAAAACAAAAATCCATCAAAAAAAAAAGAAAAATATATATTTTTTTTCCATTTTAGACAGCAGGCAAATGGGATGCGCTACAATAAAGCATGTGGTGTCCCTGTCATTGGGCACTTATTTTACAAGAGAAAGCAACGTAGATTCCAGAGTTTCCCTGCACTTGATTGCACTGTGTGAAACTGTTGAACAGACAGCCTAGGAAAAAGCTGCATGTTGATGACACAAAACACTCAGCAACTAAAACGAATGAAAATCAGCTGTCCAAACACATTTAGGGAGAATATGTTTTGAATAATTGTAAATATTAAACTGTAAAATTTATCCCACCAATCGCAAAATATGCTATTTTGCTTCTAAAAAACCCATGTGAGCAAATCAGGCAGAAATGTTTAAAGAAGAGTTAATGTTTGATGCTTTTATTTATGTATTGTTCAGTTACATATGACAACTTTCTCCAACCCTATGACTGGTGTTACCCCAGAAATTACCAACAGGCATCAAAATGAAACACACCATTACTTGTAATCAATTTTCAAATTTTCAGTGCTTTGCATGTTGTTAAAAACATTGTGTAAAATATGTGTAATTACACAGCTCAAAGATGTAACAAAAGAAAGTTATTTTTAGATGTTTGATGTGGAAATGTTTTTTTGAAGTAGCAGTGGGAGCAACAATTATGCAATAATAGCCCTCTGTCAACCATGTTGATACTTTGACCTGGTTTGATTTTACCTCAGAAATTACATGAAACTTTTACTGCCCAAGTGCATTTTTACCTGCACACTCCTTGTTTCACTGTTTGCCCTATTACAACACAAGCAGATTCATGTTGAGCCATGAAAATAGCAATCCAATGCAAGCATGAAGAAGAGCTTCTTGCACTATACCCAATTGCAAATGTTCTTGGATTTGTGCTGAGACAAGCTTTGCCCAATGAACAGCTTTGTTCTAAAACTACCTGCAGCCAACAAGAAAAAATAAGTTATGAAGACAGAAAAGGGGCCTCCTACACAGGGCAACGCTTTTGATGAGAAGCTTGCCACCTGCAGTAATGAGGGTCTATTGCCCTCCTAAGTGACTATTTCATGATCTCTACATAAAGCTGTACAGGATCTTCTCTGAGTGGTGACACCATTTTCCAGTATATTTATCAGGTCACTAAGAAGTGATGTATTAAACTCTTATCTTGAACAAAACCTACCCCAGAGCAGATTAGAAGTGTGCCGCATTAGAAGTGAACCACTGTTGTTACCCCTGCATAGCACAGGCCTCGGGTTTTGTTTCTTTAGTTTTGTTAACAGATTTTAACTTTACTGCTGTTGTTCATAGAACAATGCAAAAGGAGGGAAGAAGTTGGTTCAGACAGATGAATGGAGACAAGGAAGTGTGGAAAACAGGCTAGAGTATGCTCTCATTAAGGTAAGAAATCAAATCATTGCATAAGTTAATAAGCATTGTGGATTTTTTTTACGCTGCATTCTGTTAGAACACTTTTACTTTACACTTTTACTTGTAATATTACAACTCTCTCCTTTCTGTATGAATGGTTTAAAATGAACTTTTCTATCCAACGGCAAAAAGAGTAGGTAGAATGTATTTATGGGAAGCTGATCCACATTAATTATCCAGGGTGGCTGTGACTCATGAAAAGGAACAGGATGTCTACTTATGGACAGTTGGTGGTTGGATCCCCTGCTCTTCCAGTCTGCATGTTGTTGGGAAGATAGTGAACCACAAATTTCTTCCTTTTGTGTTTGTGTGTGCGTGTGTGTAAGTGTGTTTGTAAGTGTAAGTATTCCTGATGAATAATTTGCCCATTTGGAGTTGCCACATCAATTAGTCCATGAGTGTGTCTGTAAAAAGATAAACGGTGTGTGTTGTGCATTCAGTGGTTGAAAATCTTCAGTCGATTTACCATCCAAAACACTACAGATGCTCTGTTTTCACTTTGATCTTGTAGTGTGTCTGACATAAAAAACTTTGAAGACATGTTAAATTGTACACGACTCTGTGCATCATGTACTTTTCCAGATCTGATATCAATTGATAAATAATGACTTTTGAATGACTTGTCCTGTGTAAAAGGAGCTTAAAGTGAGTCTTTTTTATTATTTTTTTTTTCCATGCTCTTTGTTCCTATTCGGCAAAAGCTGGAAATATCTTACAAAGAAAATGCCTGTATAGAATTGTCTTTGTAAGGCTTAGTTTTTTCATCTTGTTTTCAAACTTTCAAAGAAAACTGATAATATGGTCAAGTTTTTTTTTTTAAATGAAAAGCCAACATAATTTGCACTAATGGTTTATGTAATTTCATGGTTTCATCTCTCCTCTTTCCCCATGTAATGCTACATCCTTGTGTTGCTGTCAGGGCATAGAGAAGTACGTGGTAGAAGATGTGGAGGAGTGTCGAGCTCAGGTTGACCGCTACTCGAGACCTCTTCACATCATCGAAGGCCCCTTGATGAATGGCATGAAGGTGGTGGGAGATCTCTTCGGAGCTGGGAAGATGTTCCTGCCGCAGGTAGGATAACAATTCCTACTGTTTTTTTCATGCTTCTACCTGTAATGCTTGGCATATATTACATTATCTATTCATCAGTCAGCATAGCCTGGATTGTGATGTTCTTACTGGAGTTTGTGGTCATGTCTCTGTTTAACCTTGATGACTCTCCCTTCTAAAATGAAGTCAGGTTAAAAATGTATCTGTCAGTGACAACATTTTCTCTTTCTCTCTTCTCCCTTTTTTCTCTACCTTTTTTTGGTAAATGAAACAAAACAATTAAGTAATGTATTTATGACAGTGATGTTAAGTAAGAGAAACTGATGATACTTAGTTCAGACTTGGTAATGATAACAAAAAAATGCAGTCAGTTCCAAGTCAAATACATACTACTCTCTATGCATCTTTGTCAGACACAGTATATCAGTTTTTAATGTTGATACTGGACTAAACATTTCTAAGCTCACCACTGCTTTTCACCATTTTGAAACAATAACAAAACAGACAATGTGTGTTTGCAGGTGATTAAGTCAGCTCGTGTTATGAAGAAGGCGGTGGGCTATCTGATTCCTTTCATGGAGAAGGAAAGGGAAGAGATAATGGCACTGTCAGAGTCAACTGAGGAGATGGTCAGTTTTAACCAAGAATGACTGTACTTAGTTGCATTTGCCAAGATATTTCCACAAAGATAGAGATTTTAATAGAAACATATTTGTTTTACATTACTAGTTGGAAATAGAATATCTCAGTTAAACTCTATAAAGTGCAATTCCTTTCACTTGTATACCATTTTTTTTTACAAGGAAGTCCCAGATAGATGCCTTTTATAGAAACAGAGAAAAATAATGATTCTTTTTTTAGCAAGCAGGAGTGCTGGACCACGTCAGGGCTCAGCAAGGAGAATTGCTTATTTGCCCAGGGCACAAAAAATGCCTTTCAGGCTAGTTAAACCAATAAAACCTTTGCCTGATCAGGTTCGAGCTGAGAGAGAAGTAAACACAGTTTTTTCTGGAGCTGTTGATTGAAGAAGCTAAGCAGTAGGCTGTCTCCCTTCCTCAGTAAAAAAACAGAGGCAGGTAAAAGTGTTGACAGAAGCATGAGCTAAAATTTCTGTAATCCTCAAACTTGGAGTTTAATTCAGTGGAGTTGGGTCATGATAGTAACTGCAGCTACCTGGACTTAACAGATACATCACAGCATTGCCAGAGTTTCGTACCCAAGTTAAGGCAGCTCAACAAATTAACCCACCAGCACCCAAAAATCTCACTGTACAAAGTCTTTTAAGGTTGAGGGAAGTGGTGGATATTTAGGGACAACAACATCAATCTGATCGTGATTATCCTTTTTACTCTCCTTTACACAAATCATATACAGGGATCATAGACATTTTAGTTGATTCCATTCATGCATTGACCACAACAAATATCAGTAAAATGATATCAGACCATGAATTAGCACTGTGGGAAACACTAAAAGTGTATGATATGAAAATATAATTTCTTACGAAGCAAAATAAAAAAAGGCAAAGCTTGGAGACTGGGGAAGAACCACAAGCTACAGAAAAGGCTAATAAAAATTCTCTGCTGCAGTCAGATTACAATAATTTCCCTAAATTAAAATATATATACAACTCCTTACAAGTGGAACAAATAAGCAAGATCCGCTTAAACTCAAAAAAAGGACCTTTACCCTGGTGACAAACAACAGACACTAATGGCAAGACAATGACAAGGAGAAAAAGCAAAACAAACCGTTAACAAAATGAAATCCTAACCTGGCATGTTGCTTACAGATTTTAGGTATTAATAAATTAGTGTTAAGTTCTATTCAGAATTTTTTGTACCTTTTTTACCAAACAAAAAGAAACTCTGATCAGATTTTTGATTTGCCTTTGCAAGAAGTCAATGTAATATTAATTTTTATAGTCATATTTGAATCAGTATGATTGTACATATACATTAGCAAGATATGACCTGCATCAAAACTTCTTCCTTATGTGCATGAACAAAATACTAAAGTTTAAATGCAGGTTTTTGCCCATAACCTTGCTTTAGAGGTATTTTTCACCTTCAAAATGTCACTAATAATTAAAGTAAAATGTCTCGGGCAGTGTGCAATTAATTTGGCCAAAACTTAATCCTGCAGTCTGGGTCATCGTTACAAAGAAAGCTATGGTAGTTATAGTACTTTAAGTTATATAGAGTAAGAATGATAAAAAGACAGAGAACCTTTCTAGCTGAGAAAGCAGCTATATTTAAAAAAAAACTCTATATATTGAAAAAAAGGGAAAAAAATCCCTTGTTGTTCTGTCCTTCACTGTCTGTTCTTTGTCTGCAGGACCCATACCAGGGTACCATAGTTCTGGCTACGGTCAAAGGAGATGTCCATGATATTGGGAAGAACATCGTAGGTGTGGTGCTAGGTTGCAACAACTTTAGGTAATACTGACTTGCTTCGAAAGGTTTCTTCGATAATTCTCCACTTAGTATTAGTTTCTTTTCTTAGCACAGTGTGTCAGCATTCTAGCTCACTAAGTGTTGTAAATAGAGGAAGATGTTTTGTTTTTAAAGGTCTGTTTTAATCATTGATAGTCAGAAAACCTTTGTTGTGACAAGTGTGCAATTAAAATGCAGGAGGCAGAGACACTAGTAGCATACCATCTGCTGCTTGCCTCTGTTTGAGGTGCATGACATTACCTTTTGATCCCTGCAAGCCATGCAGAACTATGGGAGAAAACTGGGTTTGTGTGGGTGTGTGGGTGGGTGTGTGGATATGTGCCTCTGTGCAGCTATCTTTTTGTGAACCAAATTTTGTCATTTGAGGTTTACACAGTGAAAAGTGAGGACATTTTCTGGAAAGTAAGGATATTTTGGCCAGTCCGTGTTCGTGTGTGCGTGTGTGTGTGCGTGCGTGTGTGTGTGTGTGTTTTTGACTCCCACATTTTACACCTTGAGCAGAGTCGAATTATTGATACATAATGATTTTCTTGTGAGAAATGTTGAAATAGAGCACCAGTGGCATCAACAGTGTTTCTTCACAAATTATATCATCTCAGATTTTGTAAATGTACGGTACACCAAACAAAAAGCACAAACATTTGATATTACTTGACATAAATACTCAGTGTGTTTTAGAGAAACAAGGAAAGTTTGTGCATGTGTTGTCTATGGGATTTAAGATGGTGTCTTGTTTTTTAGAGTCATCGACCTAGGTGTGATGGTTCCCTGTGATAAGATCCTGAGTGAGGCCATCAGACAGAAAGCAGGTACAGTGGATAGTTTAGATCGTACATTTGGGTTTGGAAAGTGAAACATTTTTTTGTAATTTTGCCTCTTTACACCACTCCAGTGGACTTGAAATTAAGCAGTGAAGAACTGGTTTTGTAGAGTTCTAGTTTAAATTCAAGGTTTTTAAAAAAATATTGCACTGACCAGAGGCTGAAGAAAAATTTGGGCCAACCAGCATACTGGAAAATGTATGGATTATTTTTAATACTTGAGTAAATCTTTGCAATTAATGACTGCCTAAAGTCTGATACCCATGGACATTGCCAAATGCTGAGTTTGCTCTTTTGCAAAAAAATGTCTACACACCTGTGTACCTGACTGTATGATGCTTATGTAAAATGCAGCTATCTTTTTAAGAACTTTTAAACAGAAAACTAGGAAAATATTTAATTTTATCAATAGTTTATTTCAGTAATAATTCACTGGATTATACAATTTGGTATAGATAGATGATAGATGACATTGTCTGACTTCTGACCTCATTGTTTTCTCTTCACTGCTGAAACTAATCCTACATTCACTGTTTTGTTTTTCTTATTGACCATGGCAGCTATCTGAGACTTAGCCTAACTGTCCTATAATTTGCCTTAAAGACATTGATAATACTTATGGCTATTTGAGCTTATTTAATGCATTTAGTATTAAATCTTCAATGTGGTTGTGTATGTATTAATTAAAAGTGTAAATGACCTCAATGTAAAGTTTCTGTTTGATTACTATTACATCATTTATTATGTAACTTCCCATAAAAATATAAGCTTATTTTAAAATGACTCTATACACATGACAAGCCAGAAATTGACCTGGAAATTGAATAAACTGTGAATAGAAGCTAGCAGCAAGGAGAAGAAGGGAGAATGGTGATAAAACAAGTGAGCAACAAGAGAGCAAGTTAAAGAGTTTAGCTTCAGTCGAAAGTGGCAACAAGTTATGTTTGTAGTTCATGTGTGTCAGATGGCATTTTTGGTGCAAATAGAGAAATGTATTAAGGTTGTGTTTTATTCAATATGCAAGTTAAGGTAATAAATTCTATTATTTTGTATTCTGTATTTTGTATTCACTTTTTGCTTAGCTTTTATGCTGGTTTATGTTCTACAATTAAAAAAAAAAAATCATCAAAACATTAGTCCTGGCTAACTTTTATAGACGATGCTACAGAAGAAATTCTTTCATAACTGCAGCAGCACGAATGTAAAGGGTTTGTTTGTTTTGTTCTTGCAGATATTATTGGTCTGTCTGGTCTCATCACACCCTCTCTTGATGAGATGATCCATGTGGCCAAAGAGATGGAGAGACTTGGGATTACAACACCACTCCTGATTGGAGGAGCCACAACATCAAAGTAACACAAGCACAAACAAATCTGAGACACAGCAGGGGTCTGTTGTCAGAAAGCAGGATAAATGAAAACATGGAGTTAGAGTTGAATTGTTTGTTCTGAACTGAGAGCAATATGAGACTTGAAAATACTGTATAGAATACTTGAGAGTACTCTCTTGACAGAGACTGAGTATTATGCTGAGTATTTGAGCTTCAGTGTCAGCCCCTTAAAAAAAAGCGCTCATAACCTGTGATCAATATTTAAGCTTTAGCTTAACAGGATAAACTCAGGATCACTGGAGGAAAATTCTTCCTGGGAACAGGTTAGCTTAATGGAGTATGTTGCCATAGTTAACTGACCCACAGATAGACATAATAGGCTTTCTGTAACCAAAAGCCGATAGTTTCCTTTAACTTTAACTTAACTGACCCTGAGTTTTCACCAAACCTTCTCTCTGAAACAGGCGCCCATTCAAAAACCAAAAACCTCTTAATTTGATTAAACTCAGAGTTAGACAATTCTAAGGTCAGGTTTAAACTCAGAGTTTCTGATAAATATAGTGATGTGTGATGTGTGTGATTTGTGTGTTTTGTGCCTGATAGGACACATACAGCAGTTAAGATTGCCCCTCGCTACACTTCTCCTGTTGTCCATGTTCTGGATGCCTCCAGAAGTGTGGTGGTGGTAAGAATATTCAACTAACATTGCTGTTACCTCCACTGGATCTAAAGTAGTACCGTAAATTTCAAGAGTGATATTAGTTCATATGGCAACAGATTAAAAAAAGTCAATTTTTTTTCCGTCTGTCAGTGCTCACAGCTCCTTGATATGAATGTGAGGGAAGAGTACTTTGAGGACCTGAAGGAAGAGTATGAGGAGATCAGGCAGGAGCACTATGACTCTCTAAAGGTAAGACTGACTGGTGGAAACTTCCAATTAAAAAGGATTTAGACACAATTTATGCTCTGGTTCCTAGATCCAGTGGCCCAAAGATGCAAACCTCTTTTAAAATCAGTGTCGCATCCATGTGTCTCAAACTTATGTCAAATCTAAATTCAGGGTGTAAGAGTTAGTATCAGATTTGTATTTCTTCATGGAGGTTTGTTCAGCTCTCCTTAAATTGTTCGTTTGAATAGCTAATAGTACAGCTAATAGTATAAATGTCAGGTTGCATTTTTAAAAAAAAATGTTGCTTATGCTTCAACTTTCCACCATAGGCCTCTGCATTTACTTTTAGGAACCCCCTGCAGTCTTCACCCCCGGAGATAAAACAGACTACCCACATTAGAATAACTTGAGAAACTGCATTTTTGACACATCTGCTTTGAAAAAGGCCTCACTGTACTTTCTTGAAAACAGCCATTAGATCTAGGAAGAACACTAATATTGCAGGTAGTGAAGAATCAGTCCATCAGCAGTTCCATCCCTTATGTCTCAGGAGTTCGTCAAACACCTTATCCCTGTGGTGTTTGTTCTTGTGGTGTCCAAACAAATACATGAGAGGCCATGTTATGTAGGGAGTGATGAATGCTCATTTGTGTATATTGGGAAAACCAAGCAACTAAGCTCTAGCACAGTAATTTGCCGCAATTGCCATGAAAGAGTGCAGCATGAGCCAAGTTAAGTTATTTTAACTAGCTAGCCAGAGATATTACAGTAACCTTTTTTTCTTATACAGTTTTGTAGAAATACTTGGTTGCTAATACTTACATAACACTTAGCTCTGGAAAGCCACCAGTCCTTATTCAAAATGAATTACCAAAACGCTGAGAAAGCTGACCACATTTAAAGTTAAAATGAAACCTACTCCAGTATAAAAGGTCCTCAGTCTTTAATCTCAGCAAAGGAAAATTTTTCATGCATTAAATAAGCATGATTACACACCAGTATCATCTATGTATGGTTCCATATCATATCCCATTTATTCCCATCAACGTAAAGGTCACATGTAACATGTTACATTTTGCCGTGTTATTATAGCAGCTGGAACATTCAACACATCACTCTGGCTTATGACATTGTAAAAACGTATTCAGCATGGTTGAATGCCTTATTCGCATGCAGTGAGATGACCAAGCTATCAGTTTCTTATTTTTGGCAGAGGTGAATAATGTCTAAGAGCCTCCTGACATTGTGACAAGAGTTCTAGCCTTTGAAAAAGCCAGTGTAGTCTTCCCTTATAATGGAAGGCAAAACCCTCACCAATACTAGTGCAAATATTTTGGATAAGAGTTTAATATCTTGATTTAGAAGGGCAATAGGTCTATAACTTGAACAATCCTCATGGCTCTTGCCTTTTTAAGGATCACACTGATGTCAGCCTCCCACTGAAGTATTAAGTGGCATCTAGTGCCAAGAGTCTAGACTACAAAACGCTCACTTGCTCACCATTCCTTTTTGGACAAGTT
>JAQNCA010000017.1:19042845-19054210 GCA_029783725.1 Acanthurus tractus | reverse complement strand
ATATATCTATATCTCTCTCTCTCTCTCTCTCTCTCTCTCACTCTCTCTCTCTCTCTCTCTCTAAAAAAAAAAAAAATATATATATATATATATATATTAGAGGAGTTCATGTGGCTACCAGGACAGGAAAAGCCCTTACATGGTATATGCCACCAACAGATAGGAACAGTGGCTGATGTTGGTAAAAGCTATCGATGACCGGAAAGGGTGGAACTAAAAGACAAGCACAGAGGCACTAATCATAGCTGCACAAATACAGGTCTTAAGTACAAGATCCATAGGGGCCAGGGTCTATCATACCAGACAGGACCTCAGGTGCACTCTGTGCAAAGATGCCCCTAAGACAATACAGTACGACACAGCAGGATAGAGGATATTGGCAGGCAAGGCACACATGGAACGCCATAACCAGGTGGCTGGTATAGTGTACTGTAACATCTGTGCCAAATATGGACTGGAGGTTCTGAGGTAAAGATTGGAAGACACCCCCAAAGGTGGTGAAGAAGGAGAATGACCGAGCGAAGATCCTATGGGACTTCCAGATCCAGACAGACAAGGTGGTGGTCTCTAACCAACCAGACATAGTGGTAGTGGACAAACAGCATAAGAAAGGAATGCTAATAGATGTGGCAATCCTGAGTGACAGCAACATCAGGAAGGAAGAACACGAGAAGCTCGGGAAACATCAAAGGCTGAAAGAAGAGCTGGAGAAGATGTGGAAAGTAAAGGCAACTGTGGTCCTTGTGGTCATCAGAGCCCACTGGGCTGTAACCACTAAACTGGGAGAGTGGCTTCAGCAGATCCCTGGAACAACATCTGAGATCTCTGTCCAGAAGAGTCCAAGGCACAGCTAAGATACCAGAGCTTGAAGGAGACAAGGACCGCCCAAGTCGGGCAAGAGCAGGAATTTTATGTATATGTAAACACACACATTCACACATATACTGTACATATAAGTAAAAACAGTAAGCCAGCTAGGTGAAATGCAAGACGTGCAGGTAGAGTTGGTAGAGCCTCAAAGAGGCAAGCTGAGTGGGAGCCAAGTGGGTTGTATCGACTGACATCTGACTTTGAATTTTTGATTGGCTCTATCTGTATTGCATAATATGGATTGGGACAAAAAGCCTAAATCAACCCAACTTCAGGAAACTGTAAAAAAAAAACTAAAATGTCAAAATTTCAAATTTGAATAGGGGCTAATGTCAGATCATTTTCGATGCCTTTTTTGCATGTATGTATGCATATAAATTGCAATTTAAGAAATTCTATGGGTATTTGTGTTTTACACAAAGTTAAATTGGAATATGTATTTCATTTCAAAATTATGTTTATCTCTAGTGTCTCGAAGAGATTTGCATCATGACTTATTTAATCATTCCTTGAATATGTGGATGTTGTTTATCAAAATGCCTCTAAAACTAACCTTCAACCACTTAATACAGCTACAATAATCTCTGCAGATTTGCTCTAGGTTGTTCCTATGTACTTATCAATGTCTTATTCTCTCAAATAACCTCAATATAAGATGACACACTCATTGGCTTCAGTTAATATTCAAATGTGTTTTATAACCATCTAGTGGTTATGTTTACTATTGTACTAATATTTCTGAGGCTTGTGTGTCTCATGTCCTAACTGTTTTATATATGTTAAAATCGTTCATTGTTTTGTTTTCCTGTGTGTGATCACAGTTAGTTGCATTGTGAGTTAGGACCCCTTCATAAAAAATGATTCATCTCAATGGGTTTTATACAGTGTTTGGCTCTGATTTTTTTAGTCCTGATTGTTTATTATAATAATTAAATAACTGGAAAGGTGGATAATCTTGTGTTTAGGTTTACTAAAAACGATATTGTTTGGTATAAGAGAAACAAATGTGACATAAAATAGTGCTATAACAATCTGCTAAAAATCCAGGTCTACCTAAGCCCTTATTCTACGAAAGCTTGATTAAACTAAGCAGTAATGTAAAAAGACTAGTCATCTGTAACTTAATGTAAAATGTAATTAAAAAATGTACCACAATATCTGATCAGAGCAATGTATTTGCTTCTGCTGTTTTTCTCTTTCCTCTGCTTTTCTCAGATTACATCATCATTAACGCTTCCCCTCCTCCACACTCACTCCCCCCAACTCTCTGTGCCAAGCTTTTAAACCCTCCTCCGCTGACCTGCCCACTGTCAGTGTGTGTCTGTGTGCGTGTGTCTTCCAAATCCCTGATGCTCTGTAACACTGGATACTTGGAATAAAACTCACACAAACACCATACACACACACACACGCACACACCGCACACACACTACAGTACATACTGACACACAGCAGGCTGACCTGGCACACACAGTACAGCAGCAATGTAGCAGGAGCTACTGAATTCATTCTGTTAGATTTTGACTGGTGTAATGCTGATTTTTTTTTTTTATCCCCTAGGACAGAAATTCTTAGAACAAAATCAAAAGACATGCAGACATACCTACAGGAATGTATAGTCTCACTCCAACTAAATATATAACTAAATATATCACTATAAATACGAGCAATGCACTTATTCTAAATGTTGATCAAGGGCTTTATAGTAACAGAGTATACTTTGTGCCACTCTGCTGTGATGCATGGACAGAATCATCATATACCATGGAAACTGCAGTACAATAGTCACAAGGAAAACGTTTTACAGAATTATGAATTATGTTTTCATTGTAAAATTCCTCTTAATCTGAATGACCTGTATTATAGCTTGTTTCATTGTGGCATTTTAAAAAGACAATAACAAGAAAGATAAGAAAATTCATATCAATCTCTTGTCTGTGCTTTATATAGTGAGCCATACTCGGAATGCCTAGACAGATATCTGGCTTCTAGAAGCTATATCTTTACAATTTTATTTCACTAGTCACAACTTAGTAACAGAGCCACAGAGCTCCATTGTTTTGAAAAATGATTAAAAACACATTTGTGAGACATGGTGCACAGGGTGATGTGCACCTTCACTATCATACATACACACTCCAGAATATTTTGTTTTTTTACCCCTGCTGCTAGATATACATACTTAAGTACAAATATAGATTAATCTGTATAAAAATAAAATTATTTATTTGTCAGGCATTTTGGCAAAGCAAGGTTCATATATATGTGTGTGTGTGTTTGTGTGCATATCTCTGTGTGCATATGAGTGTGACTATAGAAGACATGCTAATTTGTGTCAGTCTATTTTTGTGTGTGTGGGAGGAGGGCAAATGCAGGCTAAGAGTTTTTTTCTCTACCAAAAGAACCCATTCTTTGCAAATGCACAAACAGCGTACTCACACCGCAAACTGAATGGGGAAAAAAAGGAGAGAATTTGAACTATTAAAAATTGTAACCCAAAATAGTCCATGTTTTGTGTCTTGAAGCTTCATACATGAAGCACATACCTTTTATATGTCTTTTTTGCAATAAAGCAATGGGTAGTGAAATCGTTCACTGATTGGCTAAAAATCTTTTCTGAACACAGCGTTTTGACCAGCTCAACTTTGACATATTCTTGTGATAAAAATCTGTTTCATCCTTTCAATGTTAAAAAGGCTTTAAATTACACTTTGAGAGACATTAAAAAGAGATTTCTGAAATTCAGCATAGGTATATGATATGAGAATACTCAATGTCCTGCAACATCCTCTGCTGCTAGAAAGAAGAACACTGTAGGAACACATTTTGACAGGAAAATGTATGCTTGCAGTGCACATGCACTGATCAGAAAGAGCCTGCAGACAAGACAGCAAAGACAAGCCAGCACGGATTCTGTCATAAGGCTTATCAATCAATCAATTAATCAATCAGTCAGTTAGACTTTATATTATTTACATAGCACTTTCTATACAATAAAGTGCAGCACAAAGTGCTTTACATAATGAAAGCAAGATCAAAGAAAAACTAGAAGACACACTCCCTCTCTAACTCTATCTCTCTCCCCACATACACAACACATGCACACACACTTTAAAGAAAGCAACTGAAAACAGAGGAAGTGCTTTCCCACTCACTGAGGAGACACCAAAGACTGGGAAAAAAATTTTTATTTAATTTTAAAAAACTTAGTAAATGAATATATTAAGGACAAAGTTTTTTTTATTTTACAATCAAACAAAACTAAATTATTACCAGCATTAAAAAGTTCACAGTTCAGCAAGATTATACAATAAATAGGCTAAACGAAATAACAGACTAAATAGTTAAAATAGATAACTAAAAGGAAAGAATAATAATAACACCTGTTGATAAAATTTAGTAAAAGGCCAGGCTAAAAAGGTACATCTTAAGATTGTTTTTAAAAATGTCCACACTGTAGCTGGCTGTGATCATAAAAAGCTGCTCCATGTATGTTTTTGTTTTAATTTTAAGAAATAGTAGTAAACCTCTATCTAAAGACCTTAGAGTTCTGGATGGCTCATGTATTAAAAGAAATCTGATACATAAGTAGGACCATTAAGAGCTTTAAAAACCAATAAAAGAATCTTAAAATCGATTTTGAAGCACACAGGCAACCCATGAAGACAGTGAAGAGACTTTAAAATCAATGTAATATGAGCTCTTTTTCTGGTCCCGTGTTAGCTTTGGAGAGAAAAGGATGCACTTTGGTAATGTCTTTGAGGTGATGAAAAATGTTCTTGTAAAAAATATATATATATGTGTATATGTACACACACACCATCTCAGTGCATACACCCATCTTGGTGATCCAGTTTACCATATTCAAAGGGTATGCAGTGCAGCTTGCAACTGCATGAAAATGCAGTTATGTTAGAATTTGCACTTAGACAACACTTGTGATGGCAGGAAAAAACAGCCCAATGTGTCTGTTTCCTCAGAGCCTTGGAGTAGCCATAGAGATAAAAAGAAAAATATTATGAGGCCTTGTTTTACCATGCCCAAATGCTATGGTGTGTGCATGAGATATATTTCATTCCTACCTTTGATTCATTCATATACACAATTGCAAAAAATGCAAAAATCTATTCATTCTAACCTTTGAGGCTAATTAGGATGCGGAAGTGTAATAAACTTGATGTTTAAGTCACAGGTTGAATATTCACACCAGACCATAATATGTCCTTTTTCAATAAACACAAATGTAAGTAAGCAACACCAAACACAAGAGCAAAACACTCACACTTTTATTCTGTGAGTTAATGTACTTAAACAACGCCTCAGTATTTTTTGTCTCTCAATGGCACTGCAGGGCTCTGTACTTTTCCATTGATTCTTGGGGTCTCTATCATTTTCTCTCTCTCTCTCCATAGATGGCTAGATTACACTCAACTGCTGACAAAGACCAGACCTCTTTCTGTTGCATATAGGGTGTGTCAGCTATTATCAGTGTTACTAGGGCATTGTTCAAGTTTATGATATCCATGGTAGATATCTCAGCTTTCCCACTAGTTTCTTGTATGTGCATGAGTCTGAAGGTGGGCAGGAGAGATTGTATGTGCCAGACAGTAGAGGAGTCATTAAGACAAATTTCAACAAACCTGTCTGTGTGTGTAAATATGTGTGTCGGTATTCCCTCCTCCCACTTGTCTAGATAATTAAGCAGTGCAAGTGACTGATGAATCCCTGAGGAAAAATATGACAACCACAATGTCTCTCATTTGAAACTAAATTATTTGTGAGTATTAAGAGCTGTATCTTAAAATCTTCCTTTACTTGTGTGGTATCATGGAAAGATGTTCACCTATCCCCACTATTTACCAACAACGTCAAGTTGCAGCCTAAAAGAGAATTCCACTTTATGGAAATTTCCAACTACATTGAGTCTGTTTGCTCTTGTGCTCTACTATAAAGTTTGAAAAGAGAATAGGGATGGCCATTTTGTACCCAAAAGTTTTCTATTTTTTATGCTATTCCACAAACATGGATGCTTTATCCGGATTGAAAACAGAATTGCAACATCAACTCGGTGGACAAAAACATCAAATTCACTATGGAAGACGTGAAGGAGAACCGCCTGCCCTTCTTGGACTGTGATGTCCATATGGAGAGGACAGGAGCCTCTATATTGGGGTTTATAGGAAAGCCAAACACACAAACCAATACCCCCTCTATGTCTCACACCAACCATTGGAGCATAAGCTAGGTGTCATCAGAACTCTGCAACACAGAGCTGATAATGTACCAACTAGTACTCAGGCCCAAGGGAGAGAGCACAAACCTGAGCCACACCAAAGAGCACTAATGATTGTTAGACACCATTGTCCTTTGAAACACCAGGGATCTCCACCAGCCAGTCAGACTAGCCTAGCCTAGTCAGACACTGATAAGTCCCCTTGGATAAGAGGCGAAATGTCTTCACAGACATATTACCAAGTCCAGTTGCCTTCAATTTATATGCTCAGAATACTGTAGCCAAGTGTCATCCGATTATAACTTCATCACCCAAAAGTTCAGAGTGTAAAAGGGGTAAATGATCTAATGACAAATAAGGTCCTCATTAATCATATTGTATATGTTAATTAACGGGAAAAACTTCAAATTCCCACAACTTCCAATTATTGTATGAATATGAGGCATTATGTGAACATAAATGAAGTTGTGAGTTAGCATGGTATAACCTTTGAATTAACACCCACATATTTGATTTGTTCAGTGATTATTAATAATAAGTACTTTAATCTTAACTAGAAGTTACTTAACATCTTAATATCTGAAGTGCCCCCTCTTCTACTTTCTCTTCTTATTACTCTACTCCACCATTTTGTTTTTGGCTCAGTGAGAAAAGTCAGCTTGTCCTGCCAGGATTTAAATCACCAGTTTGTTTTAGGATTTTTGTTAATTAACAATATTGTGGTTTGAGAGTGTTTACTTTCTTTGTCCTGAATTAAAATTTAAATCAGTATGTTTGCTCAAACCTGTGCTTTGTTTCATACATGTACTTAATATTGCCACTTTTGCTAAGCTATGACAAATATTAATCTTGAACTGCTCGAGCAGAGTGAACATGTGAATGTACATGTTAGTCCTTTTTTTTTATTAAAAGCTATGTTTTTACTTTTTACTCTTCCCTATTTTAGACCATTCCATGCGAAAACACTTTTATTCTGATTACCTTATTTATTTCAGCCCCAGACTTGAGTCAGATGCTTATGGAAAAGCACTGATGTGACTGATTACATTTTTACAACACATTAACTTGGTGTGTAAGCTACTTGACCACTTTCAGCAAAGGAAAGGTGTGCCGGATAGAAACAGCAATACTCTGTCAGAATTAATCATTAAGTAACCATTGCTGGTTGAGATAAGATGGTGTCTGCTAGATTGGACTGTTGAGAACCTTTCTCTCTGGAAGGCAATTCAGGTGCACTAGACCACGCTTTTGCTGTCAATCAAACTTGATCATCTTCTTAGCTGTGTGTGTAAGCACGGCAAAGCCACGCCTTTCATAGGCAGGTTTGGTTTTTTCTTCCACTCCTGTTTATTATGGACCAGAAAAATAGCTTAGTAGTCAAGAGTTAATAATTCTACATGCTGTCCCTTTAAAATTAAAATTAAATTTAAACACCTAGATAAGACTTACATAACATGAACCTGATTTATTGTAAACAAAAGTAGAATTAGAAAGGCAGAAAGGGAAAAGAAAAAAAATGTGGCACTGTCATCTACTTTTTACTTGAAAAGCCAAACATTCGACCCAATAATCCGAATTTAGGTAGAATTTAAATTACAAACACTATGCATCCATCAGTTAACCAGAGTAGAGTATAAGAATTTACTGTCACAAAGACCAATATATCCCTGTGGGGATTGGTGCAACGGCCGTGCGTTGGCCGTGCTATGGCTGTGTGGGAAAGGGGCCAAGGGGAGTGTGGAAGAATGGTCAGATAAATGTGCTATACCTGGGAGCTGTAAACCAGTTTCTAGTATGCTCTATGTATGCTCTATGGTTCTTTTTGGATAGAGGGAATATGGTCAGACAATATTGCCACAGTCTCATACATAAACCAACAGGGTGGAGTCCCCTCCTTAGCACTAAACCAAGTGGCAGCTCAGGTACACTTGTGGGTGCACAAAAACATTCCCTGTCAGTGGCACACATTCAAAACCAGCTGAATTGCGGAGCAGATGTCCTATCAAGGGGCTATCCTCATTCTGCAGAGCAGAGTCTACACCCACTAGCGGTGGAGGAAATTTGGACTCAGTTGGGTCAAGCTTACATTGATCTGTTTGCTGTGGATCATTCATAACGACATGTTTCCTTTAGGGCTTGCTAGACAAAGGCCCCCTCCTTCTCAAAGGTCTACTTGGCTACAATTTTTCGGTGAGCTTCTGTCTCACTGGATAGTGGAGGACATAGCATGAGCCTATTTCCCTTTGGGGAGGAATCCTCCAGATGACCTAAAGGCTTATTCTATATTGGGTGTTTCTACCTTATGGGTGCTATTCCACGGTGTGTCTGTGGAAGATGTGTATGGCTGCCTTATGCTGTTGTATTGTCTGCAGCTAGACAGTGTTACATTTTGGCTTTATTAGCATACCAGCATGTATTCTGTTTTAAGTGATAACATTGTGAGTTGCCATGGGGTTTCCATGTTGCTTTCTCCTTGAGTCAGAAAGGTTGCGCATGGTAGTGTCCTCAAGAATGGTGGTTTGCATTGTAGCATAAGAGAGAACTCGAGTTTGAAATGAAGGAAAACCTTGGGGTTGTGCACAACCCTGGTATTGAAGAACCAGAGTTCATACTAATTCAGCTATGCCGTCACACTGGGTGTGAGCAGTAAAAAAAAAGCTGCTTAGAATGATGTGAACAGACGCGTAGGATCTGCTGTAGCTATGAGGTTGAGCTAAGGCATGTCGTGAACTGGGGGCCTATCACCTGCCTCTCAAGCCAAGGCGTGACACGGGTGGTGTTAAATTAAAACAAATAAATTTATTAAGTAGTGCTAAATAGAGCTTGATAGCATAAGTAAAAACTCTTGCCCTCACTCGTAACACCTGGGTCCTCGCGCAACCCCAACATTCTACTGTCCAAGTTCATCAGAGGCCAGTAGCTGGTGGAGGGATGACCAGAATGTGTGCCTGAAAGAGTCACAATAGCAACTTTGACACCCCAGGCACAAATAGCCCAAATCAGATTTTTTTTCTTTTGTGATTTAGATCTGACTTATACTTGACATTGTGAACGGTACAAATCACATGGAATCTTAGCTTGCAATTCTGATTTGGGCCACTTTCATTGATGATTTCTGAACAGCTATGTGACCTATGTAGAAATTAATTTTACTTTATGTTCTGTCCTTGTCATCTCCTTGAGGTCTTTTGATATGATTTAGCATGAGGGCTTGGCACAAAACTCGCAAAACTATGACTAATTGCGCAAGCAGAGGACTTTGCAATGCCAAACAGGTCAGTAACATGCCCCTTTTGCTAGCCAATACAACCTCAGTTCTGGCTAGCCGTCTCTCTCTGCTGAGTATGTTGCTGTTTTTGTGTTTTTTTGTTGTCTTTTATATGGAGTCTGTCACCGCTGCAGGTGTATAATCGTCTGACACTGCTTAATATTTGCGATTCCTTGGGAAAACGGCCAATTTGCGGCTCTGATGGACATTCAAAGACGCCTCCATCATTCCTGGCATCCATACCACCACATCTATGGTGTCTTTCCTGCTGGTTGCCTCGCAACAGTCGGCGCAGAAAATGCGGAAAGTGAGGAGTCCTCATTAAACTAAAATCTTACCTGGCTTCTTCCTGTCACGATCCCTGTTGTCTACCAGGCGAATCCTTCACAGACTACAGGGGCTACGATCTGCAGAGTTCCAAGGAGTATAGATATCGGTGGCTCCGACCGGTTCTCGGGGACACTGAGGCACTGCTCCAGTGTTGTTGGCTAGTGCGGACCTCCCAGCGGGGCTGAGTGCCGGGGAAGCTCCGCTTGCTCACCCGCTTCTCTCATCAGACTGGCCGATGCTCAGTTCATATGGTGTTGTTCAATACCAGATCTCTCCCAAACAAGACATTTATTTTGAATGACTTCTTCAAAACACACGATCTGGATTTCCTCCTGCTGACTGAGACCTGGTTGAAACCAGGTGAAAACAGTGCCTTCTCGGAGCTCCTCCCTCCCGGCTGTTCCTTTTTTAGCACCCCCCCGAGCTGCCGGACGTGGCGGCGGTCTGGCTGCTATATTTAAGAAGAGCTTCAGACACAGAATGATAACCGCCAATAATTTGGACTGCAGCTGTTTGTGATTGACCTCGCCTACCCAGTGCTGTGTGCCACAGTGTATATCGCCCTCCCAAATTTATTATAGATTTTATCTAAGAGTTCTCTGAGTTTTTGCCTGGTTTCTTTCAAGGTTCCATAACCTTTTGATTTGCGGAGATTTTAATATTCATGTTTGTTGTGTGGCAAATCAACTAGCTAATGACTTCTAAGGCCTTTTGGATTCATTTGGTCTCACCCAATCCATTAATGCACCCACACATCAGCATGGGCACACTCTTGATCGGGTCATTTCTCATGGGCTTTCAGTTTCCCTCGGAGAAATAGTGGACACTGGGATCTCGGATCACCTTCCCATTGTTTTCGACTTTGCTGCCCCCCCCCACCTACTAATAAATCTGTTTCCCCAGCTGGCATACGCCGTATCTTCACTTCATCAACGGCTGGAGAGTTTACTGTTGCCTTTAGGCATTCTCAGCTGCATGTCCACAGTCGGCTGGCTCCTTCCCTTTGTCCAGATAGCTTACTCTCCTCCTTCCATTCCACATGTTCTGCGATTCTGGACTCTGTTGCCCCCTTTCACTAGAAAGCACCAAAACCAAGACAGATCCCTTGCTGAACAACCACACCCATCTACCCAAACAGCAGTGCAGACATGCTGAACAGTGGTAGAGAAAGGACAAACTGCATGTATTCCTGGGCTGGTTAAGGGACAGCATGGCTGCATACCAGAGATTGCTGAAGGAGGCTAAGTCCAATTACCTGTCCTCCACTATAACTAACAGCTCTCATCATCCAAAAGTGTTGTTTAATACTATTGACTCTGTCATTAATCCACGCCCGACTGTCCTGTCTGATGCCTTCACTGCAACCTGTGAAGAGTTTGTCTCTTTTTTTACTGACAAAGTGGCATCAGTTAGGCAGAATATCAGTAACATACATATGTCTCCTAATGATATGTGTGTTCCCCCTAAACAGTCTGCTGTTTTTGAGCAGTTTGAGACTATATCTCTGCCGTTCTTCACTAAGGTGGTTAGTAGCATGAAACCCACTAACTGTCCCTTAAATATCATTCTGACCAAGTCCCTGAAGGAGGTTTTTAATTCAGTGGGGCCAAATCTGCTTGTTTTTGTTAACACTTGTCTTAGTTTAGGGTCTGTCCCAGCTGCCT
>JAQNCA010000017.1:19029640-19042745 GCA_029783725.1 Acanthurus tractus | reverse complement strand
ATCCAAGGGGCTTCATCAGTTCATGCTTGTCAGACTGGGCATGAAGCATGAACTGATGAAGACCCTTGGATTAGAGGCGAAACGTCTTCACAGACATATAACTAAGTCCAGTTGACTTCGATTTACTCTCCTAGAATAACTATGACCTGGATGAATGAGAACATTCACAGATAACATATGGAGGACTACAAAACTTGAACTGTAATACCTCAAAAACTGTACAAGATAGCAAAATTATGTAAATACAAGATTTATAGATCTAAGGCTTGGGACTCGTTTAAAATTTGAATGGAGCCTGTAGCTTAAACTATGTTTGACTGGTCTAAGCTCAAACATGTGGGTTTGATGAGTTTCTCCATCGGACTGAATGTAGATTTTTCTGTCTGCCTGCATTTATGAATGATCCCCACAGGAGCCAGTACACATGTCCATCACCCTTTGAACAACTCAGTACGTCATCCCTCAGCCTTTCAAAATAAAAGCCCACAGCACTTTCAAAACAAAAGCTCTTGTATTTTTCAAAAATTACAATAAAAACCTTCAAAATGGATTCATTGTCTACGCTTCCATGCATCAGATATCTAAACCTACTCTGACTGGCCAGAGTTCGAGGTCCTGGCCAACACTGATTGCAGCTTTAATTTTCATTACTTTCACAGATTAGTTGAAGTAGTTGTTATAAACTGCAGATTTGGGAATTAGAGACCTTTGATTGGCAAAAAAAAAATTGTAAACAGGGAGCTTGTTAATAGATACAACATATCAGTCTCCCAGAACCCAAAGCATCAATAGTGCACCTGATCAGATATAATTAACTGTAGAGGTCCATTTGTAATTCTCATTTTATTATAGTTATTATTTCATTACACAGCCCCGGGCAGTTGTGTTTAAACTAATAGGAAAGGATGACATTGATATATTTATATTTTAACTTCTGCACAGAGTATCTTCAAAAACTGCTTTGAAGAAGTTATTGATGGAAGACATTACAGTTCAGCTTTTTCTTCTTTTTCAAATATAGTTTTTTGGGTGTAATGTTAATTTTTCCTACAAGTTTACAGATAAAGCATTTTCACAAGATTAAATTTTAGAGGTTCCCTTTTCCTCCATGTCGTCCTGTTTGCATCTGTGTATTTTGATAGTTTCCTTTTGACTCTTCTTCTTTTGAAACTTTTTCTTTTTTTCTGTTTCCCTCAGACGACCCAGGGTGGTGGTCATCGCACCCTACTCTATGGACATGCTGTACTACTGCGACACTCCTACAGTGGAATGGTGAGTGAAAGCATGTGCACAAGCACCCTTAGCATTAACACATTGAACAAATATAAAAAAATATTATGAAATGCCAAAATGTTCAACTCACAGTTATTATTATTTAATGATTTATACTCAAATAGTTCTGAATTCCTCACAGTTCAAAAGGTAATGGTGTTTGTGCACTGTTGTATGTATTTGTTTTTATAACATTTATTTTAGATTCAAAACAGCGCAATTGTTGAGCGTGATCTTAAAATCGCTTTTCTCTGTTTTCCTTTCATGTCTGCTATGCTAAATAGGACTTTTGTTTTGCCACCAGATTAAGCATTTTTTTTTTCCTACTTATACCATTGTCTCACAAAAATCCCACTTTACACTAAACGGATGAAACCCTCACAAAAAACACTGTTCTGTTCATGAAAAATGACAACAATAAGTGTTTTCAAATACTTTAAAATGTAACTGGAGAGGAACTTAATATTTCTCTCTGAGCTAGATATAAAACTTGGTAGAAAAAAGAGAAAGCAAAAGAAAAGAAAACAAACAAAACGAAACAAAAACAACTTTGTGACTTAGATTGTTGATAAAGGAAAAATCATAAGCACTCCAGAGAGGAAGTGCATATCATATATAAAATGACAGACTTTTCCTTAAGGAAGTCATGCCCATCAAATTGGACAATACAACTAATGTACTTTTAAAATCATTTTAATGCATTGATCAAGTTTATTGCTTTTCTGTTTAGTACCTGTGCTGTTTGTCCACCTCCCGCTCATCCACAGACAAACTAGCTTTTGATGTTGGACTGCAGGGAGATATCACAGGTAGGACTCAAACATTTTTTTTCCTGCATGACTTTTAATTATCAGATAGTTTAAATTTGTCTTTTTATCAAAGAAGTCCCTCGTTAGAATATATTTCTTCAGTGTACCCAAACTGTTAAAACCTACTTAATATCAGACAGTACTTATCATTACTGTATAGAGGTAATATCTAGGTTTCAAATAAAGTGATGAGACCAGAGAAAAATATTAACCAACTCTAAAGTTTCCTTCAGCTCAGCAAAGATTTTCACCATCCCTAATGGGACCCTCGTGTTTTATATGTACAACCCAAACCCTCACTGTGGTTGGTGTAGTTTTAGGGCTCTTATCAGCCTTGTGTTAAGCAGCAGCAGTAGACAACTATTATTAGTTAAAAGGCTGTCAAAAACCCAATGCACTCTTTCTGCTCTGCAGCAAACAGTAAATGGACACAGTCAGAGCCTAGCTGATGATTACAGTGGAGCATTTAGTGGTGAAAGAGCCAGCTATCATTCTCATAAGTTGGTTGAGAACAGATGTGAGCTATTGGACCTGTAATGATCACAAACTTGACTCCAAATGAACACTAATGTTGCTAATCTGGACCACTATTGTTAGTTTTATGTTATTGTAAGATTGTTTTTTACTGTGTCTAACAGATATAACCTAAGTTCTGAACTGCTACTTTCTTACAACTGCTTTCATAAGAGAACACAGTTAGGACATCAAGATACTGCGAAGTACAGTGTCTGGCCTGTTTTTGTTTTTGACCTGCTACTGTAAAAAAAATGCAAATTACAGGTCAAGCAAGTCGAATCTAGGCTACCGAAAAGTTACAGGCTATAGTGATATGTTTTAGATATTTTTTTTTTTTTGTTGCTATTTTCTAAGCTACTATTTATTGTTTTTGTGTGTGTTTGTGTAGGCGAGGCATGCTGGTGGACCATCCACCCAGCATCAAAGCAGCGTTCAGAGGGAGAGAAGGTTAGAGTTGGAGATGATCTCATCCTTGTCAGCGTCTCCTCTGAAAGATATTTGGTAAGTAGCAGCTGTGTGTGGGTAAAGTGTGAAAAAAGGGGAACTCAAATCAAACTTTTTTTCCTTTCTTTCTCTCCTTCTTTTTTCTTCTTTCTCTTCACTGTCTTGCTCTCTCATCTGTTATAATTTCTAATTCCAACTACACCCCTGTCTATATAAATGAAGCTGAGATGAAACAGCTGATCAGTTTTAAAGCCTTAGAATCTATATCACAGAGAACCTGATATGGACACACAACAAAAAATATACAGTTCAAAAAAACTTAAGAAAACAAAATTCTCATGCCAAGGTCTTGTGAACAATCAGATTGGATTAATAGAAACTCTTCTGGGTGGAACCTCACAAAGTGCCTTTAAAATGGCAAAATTAATGGCAGAACGGCTCTGATTTGGGTGATTGACACCACCCAGTAGATTACTGGTATCCATTTATCAAGTATCAATGATATCAGTGAGGTGAGGTGAAAGCCCAAACAATATTAGAAGACAATAACCACCCTAGCCAGAGCCTGTTCACGTCCTAGCATTTAAATGTACAATTAATTTTTATTAAATTATAATTTACTGATCCATTTACTCATTTTTTTGGAATACCAGTGACAAAAGAGGACAACAGCTGCATTTTATTTTAAAACTTTGTGTTTCACTATGAAAATCAAATAATCTTAAATATATTTCAATATTTGGAAGTTAATCTACTAAAGCAAGCTTTAAAATCTACTTTTGAGAATTAGCTACATTTCCTAAAGTTTTGCAGCTTTAATCCAAATGAAAGCTTAATTTAATAATTTTCAGCCTAGGCTTGGAAAGTTTTTCTAAAACCTGGAAAAGTACAGAATATTTGTACAAATGCCTACTTTTTCGCACCTGGTCACAGCAATGCTTACTGATCAAATTACTTTACCCCCTTCAACTCCACTACCCACCGCCTCATGCACTAGCTCCACCTACATTCACATCAAGCCATCTCAATTCAGTGCTGTTTCCAACAAATTTGACATTCCAATATTCATGACACCAAGGTATTCCCACCCAAATATTAATTGCAGAAATACTAATAACCTTCTACATACTTAGAGAAACACTTAATTCTCAGCCCCCAGTGTAGTTTCACTTAAAATGGCACCATTCAATGTCAGATCCATGTTTATCATGTCATTTATATGAAATTTTTAGAAAAAATAGTGTTTATACAGTTTTTAGCAGCACTGAAGGATAACCTTATTTTTTAAAAATTTCAGTCTTGTTTTCAGCTGATGATGGTTTGTATTTAGTCTTGGTACTTGTGGACCTCAGGGCTACCTTTGACACAATGGATCACAGCATTCTTTTAAACATATTGAGGCACTGGGTGGGGATTTAAGGTATAGATTTAGAGTGGGTTTCTTATCATAGAAATGGAAGGTTTTATATTGCAGCAACCACGTCAACATTTTCTATAGTTTGGGGTGGTATGCCCCAGGGATAAATGTACGGAGTAATTTTATTTTCTTTGTACATGCCTTCCCTGGGGCACATAATACAAAGATCTGGTGTCTTGTTTCATTTTTTTGCTGCTGACTCATGGCTGTACCTGCCTCTTAAAGCCGCTGACCCTGGGGAGTTGAATACATACATGACCGTATTGTAGATGTAAAAAACTGGACGTCAGAAAATTTCCTTTAACTGAGTTCACCTTGTAACTGGGTTACAAAAGATTGCAAAACAGATCCTGCCATCTGCTGGCCCTTAAGTGGATTGCATCAAGCCCACTGGAACCTCAGCACCTAGTTTGAAAGTCTCAAAGATCAGTCTTTTTTAAAGTTTAAAGACACAGAGACATTTTTGCATACTTGTATTTCCTCACGGCTGGATTACTATCACAGCCTTTTTACCTGTCTTAATCAAAAATCCCTGGACAGACTACAGACAGGGCAGAACTCTGCTGCCAGGCTTTTAACCAGAACTAAGAAACATGATCACATTTACACCTGTTTCAGCATCTTTACATTGGCTGGCAGTACGTTTAAGGATTGATTTTAAGGTATTATTGTAACATTTAAAGCACTCAATGATCTGTGTACCAACAACATCGCCGATCTTTTAATACCATACTTGCCAGCACACACTTAACATTCCTTGGGCAAAGGTCTTTTATCTGTTGCAAATACGGTACTGAAGACAGAGGGGGAGGGAGTAATTTCAGTCCAGGCCCCAAAACTCTGGAAAGACCTGCTGATTTTGTTCTCTCCTTTTCTTAAAACATATTTTTATCAGAAAGCTTTCCCTGATTTTATTTAAGTTTTAATTTATTATGTTTTTTATGTTGTTTTTCTTTTTTAATACTATTTGTTTTATACATCAAGCTGGTGCATAAACTAATTGCCAAATGAGATTGCTGATCCACTGCATTTGTTTCATTTTGCCACTCTGTAAAGCACTTTGTAACACATGTTTTTAAAAGTGCTTTATAAATAATAAACCCATTTTAATTTTTAAATTTGTTTTTTCACTAGACTCTGTATAAGTCAGTAATTTTTACATTACAGCTAAGTGTCATTTTGTCTTTTTCTTCTTCAAAGGTTTCCCTCTGCTTTTTCCTTTGTTTTTCTTGTCTGTCAACACTTTGATTACTTAATGTGTATGATGCCAAGCATGGATGATAGTGGGCACTTCTCACCCCATACTGACTGACCAATGGCATGAGCAATTCACTGAAAGAGCTTACACTCTCTGGTTTAAAAACATGTATTTAGATTTATATTTGAACTTAATCATAAAATATTGTGTGATTGCATCCAACTCATAAAGGATGTTGAGCATGAGATCCTTATTTAAGAAGGTTCTAAAGATTCTATCTATACTTTACTCACCAATGATCTATATCTCACGACAACTTAAACTGAGGGCACCTCTCCGGTGATTTTCATAAAGCATATGCCAGCACACATTGAAGTTTGGCCAGGAAATGCCCTGAACAGAAAATAAAATAAACTGTTTTTTGAGGTCATAGGCCTACTTAAGATCAAAACTAATTCCAAGTCCATCCCACAAATGTTGCTCCGAGCATACTCTTTTAAATGTTCAGAAGAATTCAGAACTCAGATAAGGGAACATCCTTATTGTTACTTTTTTTATTATGGTGCACCTATGATTCACTTTATGTTTTTTATGCGTTTGGGATTCTGTCTTTCTATCTGCAGCATCTGTCCTATGGTAATGCCATGCTGCATGTAGATGCAGCCTTCCAGCAGACACTGTGGAGTGTGGCTCCTATCTGTTCTGGTAGTGAAGCAGCTCAAGGTACTCTTTGTTCTTCTCTGTCTCTGTTTAATCATTCTATTTTTCATTTTTAATATCTTTTTGCTTACTTCTTTTTAGAGCTTTCAACTTTCTTTCCTTCTCAATTTTGCATGATTTTTTATTGTTAATCTCTTTTTTTTTTTAACACAAATTGACTTGTGAAGTTTAAGAGGGATTTATAATTGTGGCAAGGTAAAGCTCAGCTCGTAGGGCAGATGTCCAATGAACAGTGGCTATGACTCCTCAAAGTGGCTGTCCGGGTGCGATTCTGCCCAGTGGCTCTTTGCTGCATGTCTTCTTTCTCCCGTTTCATATCTCATCACCAGCCGTCGTATTATAAAAATGAAAGCAAGAAGCCAAAAAAAAAAAAAAAAAAAATCCCCCAAAACCCAAATCAGATTTCCTGGATTGGATGCTTCATTTTTTTATGTCATTTTTAATGACAATAGAATGATCGATATTTACAATGAAATTGCATTGGACATTGCAACTATCCCTGGATAATGCTTTTCATACACTCGGGATTGTGATTTGGCAGTGCAATTGGTTATTCGCTGGTCTTTCTATACTGTATGTGGACATGGTGGGTTTAATAGTGCTAATTTCTGTGATGTTTGATATAATTACCCTGTTACAACTTTTCTTACTGTCCCCTTTCCAGGTCAGCACAGTTTCAGGTTAATCAGAATACTTGAATGAGTTTTACAATAAAGGCAGGTGTAGGCAGGCTAGCATGTGTCCTGTGTCTGGTGCTTCTATGCAAACTTGGATTTCTTTTGCTTTGTAGTGTGGTTCATTTATTGTGCAACTGTATAATTAATATTATAATAATTAATATTAATAATAATGTATTAGTTTCCCCATGTCTGCCTCTTCCCCTGTCATTTATTTTTCCTCCTGCCTCCTTTTGTCTGTTCTTCTCCTTTTTTTCCTTTTTACTCACTCGTTTGCAGGATTCCTGATAGGAGGGGATGTCCTGCGGCTCCTTCACGGTCACATGGATGAGTGTCTAACTGTTCCATCTGGGGAGCATGGAGATGAGCAGAGAAGGTAAGGTGTACTGATAATTAAAACTGGCCTAATTTATGGTGTGTAGCAAAATTTGTTCTCATGTAGTTGTGTATTGAGTAGCTTTAACTTTTAGTATTTTTGTAGTCATTTTGATCAGAACAGAGTTTTACCTGATAACTAAAAATAAAAAATTTAACCCTAAATTTTGATATTTTATAAAACAAGACTTGAAAGTAACCAGGGAAAGTTTAGTGTGTTGAGTAAGTAGATGTTGATTGAGATCATTTAGAAAATACATTTTTATCAAGACAACCAGTACCAGTTCCAATTTGCTATTATTATTATTATATACAATTTACCATTCAAAACAGAAAATGGAAAATCCAGACATGTCACATCATGCTGCTGTGATTTCAAATAATTTTCAATGAACTCCCCTCTAACTGTGTGTATTGCGTTGCACATGTCATGCATGTGTCATGGATGAGCCCCCAGTTTGTTAGTTTTCAAGTCACAAAGACTGAGGATGCACATAGAATTCAGCAATAAACAAATTTATGTAGACATGAGACATTAATGGCAATGTCATGTGGTCGAGATAAGTGGTGTTGTAAATGTTATACAAAATACACTGAAATTAGCCCTGTAGGGCAAAGGCTTAAACTGAAAATTGTACACTGGCCAGGTGTTCCTCAGCTACATCCTGACAAGGACACAAACACAAAAAACACACAGGATAAATGCTCTTCAACCTTCATAAGAAATTGATTATAAGCTCTCTTGGGACTTTAGTGTCATTAATTGACAACTGGTTACCTATTTACTGGTAGCAGTAATAGCCCCTTCTGTTTTAGCTAGATTTGAAGAGATTCTTTCCTTGCATAGTTCCATATGAGATAGGTGACTTTCACAATATCAGTCTTTTTTACAGCATAATATCCTCTTTATCAAAACAATAAAATCCAGTTATTAAACATGATGGTAACACTTTAAAGCCTAGGTTTAGTTATCTTGACTTAAAGGTAGAAATCTATAACTAGGATGAACATACATGAAAAGGAGACTCTGAAACCTTAGCCATTCAACACAGGCCGAAGAGATCAGGATTGAGGAGTGAGCTGCAGTAGCAAACAGTGTTACCTTGAGGGAAGACCTGTATGAATGTATTAGGATATTGTTGTGCCCCAAATATGCAGCCTCACATGTACTATTTTCGTGTGTGTGTCTGTGTGCGTGTGTGTGTGTGTGTGTCTGTGTGTGTGTGCGTATGTGTGTGTGTGTGTGTCTGCTGGACAGACAAAGTTAGGATGGCGGATTCAAAATGGTGGTTAGGACCGCACAGCTTTAACAAGGAAATCTTAAACAAAGGTGTCTGAATCAAATATTGTTGCTGACACCACATGGCTAGTGGGCGAAGTGAAAAGGTTTCTTTGTTTAAGACCATGCTTGCGAACTAAAGGTGTCAGGTTAAAGAGAGGACGGTTAGTCACACACAGGTTACTCACATGCAAGTTACTTCATGTTCCTCCAGTCCTACATGTGTGTAAAATATTTGGCTAATTTAACAACAACCTAGTCTAGACATGAAGCTCAAAGAGGAACATCCAACAAAATCATTGCAACAGTGACAAAAGTCGAATAGTTCTGTGCTTAGCTGTAGCTATCTTATACTAGTCTATGCCCGGTAATGTCACCAAGTCTTTTGAGGGAAAAGATGTCCTTTTCTGTGTGTTGCTTTGCCAAATCTGTTGAAATACAGGCTTGTGACAGCGTTGTGTCCAATATGCTGCAGATTTGGGTTACAGGCTGGTCTAGCCCTCTGAACCCTGGGTCTTTGAAGACCACTGGTTGCTCCTCTATTTCTTAAGTTAGCAGCCTGCAGCTAACTCTGTGTGACTCCTGTTGCTCGTAAGTCTCAGCTGGTAGATCTTGTGTCCTGGCCGCTGGTACTGACCTAATTTGTTCGCTCCTGTTTGATTTCTTACCTTACTGCTCTTGGAAAGAAGGATTGCAAAGTAGCAATCTGCATTGAGCAGGACTGCGGGAGAAGTTTCCTTGAGTGGAGTTCTCTGCTCTAAGAACTAAGAGAAGTGCAAGGACTATGTCCTCTGTCTCTGAGCGGAGGCTACAGAGAAAGAGAGCCTCTCTGAACCCCGCTCTGGGGGCTTGAAGAAGAGAAAGAGCCAGAAAGAGAAAGATGTGGGGGCAAGGATGGGTTTTGTTGGAAGAGTTTACATCTAGGTGCGAAACCTGGAGGACTCTGGGAAGCTGAGGTCACTGTTCTTTATCTGAATTCCTGAGGATCTCAATCTAGAACTTAGATTCAGGCCAGATTTCACACAGAGGTGTGGTTTGCAAGGCCGTTCTTTGTTCTGCTAATATGGTGAGGTCCCAACAATATTATTAATTGCATGAATAAAAGACAAGAGGAAAAAAGAAACCCATGTTTTTAACTCAGATCATTGTCTACATTTACTGATACAACAGAAATAAATCCATTCCCTTTAGGTTTGATTACATTGAATTTCTGTGTTGTGTGAAACAAAAAGGATGTACTGGGGCATGAATGCACTGTAAACATAAGCAAATCTGATGCTATGTTACATTGGGTCAGACTAAACGCAAAATAAGAACTAACTTTATATACCTATACCTATACATTTCCTTTTCTTTTTTTAATTAAACCAGCCTTCTGTTAAAGACTGGGCACTCTGTTGTAACTTAAACAGGGTAAACTATAGTAATTAAAGTTTTAAGATCTTCCCAAAAGTGGGCAGCCATGTTATTAAACCATGCTAAAGGGAGTGACTGTGTTCTCATCAAAAAAATTTGTTTGACAGACTGATTGCGACTGATCATTTTTACCCCCAGGAAAGTGCACTATGAGGGAGGAGCAGTGTCTAGTCATGCCAGGTCCCTGTGGAGGCTGGAGACACTGCGTGTTGTGTGAGTACAGGCTCACGAACAACCAACAAAACAAGTTGCTTCACAAACATACAGCACACGCAGTTACACACAGAAAGACCACCAAACACATATAACACGTACAAACAGATAAGGTCTCTTTTCGTAGACGTGTTGTTGAAAACATATCTCACATGTGGGTCAAACAAATTGCAGCATCTGCAGGGGATTCCTCGAAGTGTAAGGACTCTAGCATGGATTGTTAGGGCTATCACTCTGAGTTTAGTAAAGCACATGTTAAAATATTACAACTCACAGTGAGTGCATCAGACCATTGAATGACTTCAGCAGTTGCTAAGTGTCGACAGTATCAGTGCCTTGCAGTAAGTTTATACAAGGATGTCAGTGGTAACCACCAAAAATACTTTCACTGTGTGCATAAAATTCGTCTGAACAACTCTTGTGATCACATTTTTGTCACTACACAGAAATGTCACACTGTGTGTCCAGCAGGTTATTCTATATAATAATAATGCAGGAAATGGGATTTACAGCTAAAATTACCGGGAAATAAACTGAGCCCTAAGTCAAACAGCAGTATAGATCACCACAGCAATTATTAAAACCTTAAAAAAATCTGCATGATAGATGTTAGAGATAATAAACAAGCAGGTGCTCATTAAATGGTTATGAGGTATGATGTGGAGGCATCTACGAAATGCCTCCATGAAGTGTGACCATGGTGTACGACCTGTTAAACTAAACTGTATAAGATAACTAATGCACTTCATCATATTACTTGAAATTATCATATTAACAGTACTTTTATGGACAAGGAACTGAAGATGCTACATTAATTTACAGATGCAATGAAGATGTCTGCTACAAAAAAAGCATATTTTCAGACCTTAAACATTTTTTTTTCATATAGATGGAAAAGTGGACTTTTTTCTTACCAGTTTAAAAAAAGGTTCAGATAAAGGAGTGTGGTCCAAATGGTTAGAATTAGGGTTAGACAACATAGCCCACAGCTACCCAATATTTCTTTCTTCCTACCTCTTATTATATTAAAAGTACTCTGATTTGTTGTTATGCTTGTCATTACCTGCACAGCACAAAGAGGGAGAGAGGAGAATATAGGGAAAGAGAATGAAAAAGACAGCGCAAGAACCAGGTGTAAAAGTGGGCAGGTAGTGATCACATAGTAACAACTTCAGCTCAACTGCTGTTTTGCTTATATTTATTGAAGTGGACTCCATAATGATTTCACATTACTAAGCAGTATACTGTTTTGTCCCTTCATAACATATCAGTTTTGCTTCCACTTGGCCATTCACCTTACTTTGGAGAGTATGATTGAATCTTTGTTCCTAAACTGACTCTTTATCCTTTCTGAAACAGGTATATTATTTTCAATCCAAATTTCTCATTCTGAAACATTATTGTTATACACAACAAAAACAATCCATCTAAACAGTTTACTTCCACTGGTAACATTGTGTATGCAAATTTAACAGATTTTTGCTAAAGTAAGAGGGGTTGCAAAATTTTGCAAAGAACATATTCTATATATTTTTTTTAAAAACAACCAAAGAAAAAAACACTGTGTAGTGCAAAACATGTTACAAGATTACAATCCATTAACAGTATTATTGAGAACCAAAATATTAAAATAAAAAATCTATGTAGTTATTTGTTTACCTTAAAAATAGTAATTACACTAGTGAATTTTAGTGAATACTCGAAATTTCTCTGGATAGTCTAACAGTCTTGCAAGTTTTTGAATGCACTACTTGTAAAAATGTTCATTAGTGCATTTTAAAGACACTTAGTCATGTTTATATTGTGTACATATAATATTTTTTAATTCCTTACTTTAATAGCGCTTGATTTTTATAGCCATATGCTTTCATTTAGGATTCTCAATGTCTGTATGTATGTATATTTAGTATTACTGTGCCTGACTATGTTTGTGTCCAGGTGGAGCGGGAGCCATATTCGCTGGGGTCAGCCATTCAGGCTAAGACATGTGACCACGGGGAAGTATCTCAGTCTGATAGAAGACAAATCTCTGCTGCTGATGGATAAAGAGAAAGCAGATGTCAAGTCTACAGCCTTCTGCTTTAGATCCTCTAAGGTATAGACTCATCAACATCCACAATGATGTCTGTCATGATTGTAGCTTCATAATCGAAGAAAAATTCAGTTTTACATACAGTACATTATGATAGCCTCCCATGTTTGAGTGGATTACCATGCTATAATAGGTCACTGGGCTAAACTAAAGAAAACCTTATTTTACATGAAAGGTTGCAAGGCAGTACAGTATTAATATCATTTTCTAGAACTGCAAAAGTGGATACTAGGGTACTGCCTTGATGTATTTATCCCTGTTTGTCTGCTCTACCAAGAGCAACTACTCTGAATTCGGTGATTTTCGGTGAGGATAAGTATAAGAAAAAACTTATATACATTGCATTGTTCACGCTGTTCACCCACAACTGCAACCCCTGACATGGAGAAAACTCTGTTGTGAAGTTTGCAGATAACACCACCATCATCGGTTGGATTTCTAACAATGATGAATTTTTCTATTGGGAGGAAATCAACCATCTTGCAGCAACAACTTACAGCTCATTGTCAGCAAAACCAAAGAGCTGATAGTTGATATTAGAAAAAAGGAGGCGACAGGCGAAATTCGCCGTTTTGAAACCAAAATAGGTGGTGGGGGGGGGGGGGGGGGGGTGGAGGTATACCCGATATTAAAAGTGAACAGCGGACATACTATGTTAGCGCATCCGAAGGGAGCCT
>JAQNCA010000017.1:19013205-19024827 GCA_029783725.1 Acanthurus tractus | reverse complement strand
AAGGTGGAGAGAGAGCAAGGCCAAAAGCTAAGATAAATCTATATGTTAAACTATTTGTAAGCTATATGTAAATGTTTTAATAATGATACTAATAATAATACTAACAAGAGTGATAGTAGTAATAATAACAATAGTAATAATAATAATAATAAAAATAATGTGTGCTACTGCTGTGTGTCATGCCAAAAAGAGTCAACATTTTCCAGAGAGCTTTAGAAGTTTACAGCTTCCTTCAAAAGTACTTGATAAAGCTAAAAAAAACATAAACAGAAGAGAAACTGTTCATTTTATGCAGATGGGTTTAATTGCTTGGGGTTTAGCTCACCACTGAACAATTAAAAGTAACAGTTCTTGCAAGGTGCTAACTGTGATCGAAAATTTTGGCTTTTTTTTATTAAAGTATGAGCTATGAGTACAAGTTTCAAATGTATTGAAAATTTCAAAAAATGTTAACGGCTATTTTTTACAAAAAATGTCCTTGCTATCCAAAATGTTTAACTTGTAAAGTCTTAAGTCTTCTGACCTGTTTAATGTTAAATTACCTTTCTGCAGTGCACAATTCTGAAGACACATGGCTCCAAAAAAGGATGGGTTTGAATTCTACTGATGTCTTATTCAGTCTTATGGGAAATTTTTCATGGTGTTTGCTCTTTTCCTAAAAACTGCCTGGTGATTCATTAAGAAAAACAATAGCACACTCGTCCTGATCAATCAGTATGATTTGATGTATTTTTTGTAGACGTGCTGGCAATGCTGCAGGGCTAGCAGTACAAGATAAATCACTTAAAAATAGAAGAATACAAAGAAAGAAATATTGCAAATAACGATAAGTGGCCTAAAGTGCATTGCCCTTCAGGCACACTTAATAATTTCCTAATGAGCTAGAGAAAAACTCAACTTATTAAGCAAATAAACTGAATAAAAGGACATGATGAAGACCATTATGCTGCCGTACTTATCTCTTCCAAAGCTCCCCTCTCAGAAGTGCAGCAATATTTACAGCACTAGATCTCAGACAATAATTCCAACACCCCTGCTTCCAACCCTTGAACACATTTTTAAACACAAGAAATTGTTCTGCCTGCATCAGGTTATGTAGCCAAATATCACACTGCTTTATTTACCATCTATGTTAGCCAGTACTGTAAATTATTTAATGCAAATTTTAGGAGATATTAATAGTCAGTGTAGTACCTGAAAAAGCTCCAGAAAATAGTTAAAATGCACTCAAAAAATCTTAACATTGAACTGATATCCTTCAAAGCAGCCTTGTGTCATGTAAATTTAATCATTATCAATTACAGAACTGAGTTTCTTTTACTTCTCTCCTTCAGGAAAAGTTGGACCCTGGTGTGAAGAAGGAGATGGATGGAATGGGTGTTCCTGACATTAAGTATGGCGACTCTGTGTGTTACATCCAACATGTTGACACCTGTTTATGGCTCACCTATCAGACTGTTGATGCCAAGTGTGCCCGCATGGGTGGAGTACAGAGAAAGGTATGTCACTGGTTGTAGTGGCTAGAGTACTAAAAATCTGTACTTAAGTAAAAGTCCAACTGCTCCCCCACAAAATAAGTTAGAGTGAAAACTAATCATCTGTGTATTCTACTAATACACACTAAAGTAAAGTTATCAAAAGTAACTGAATAATAGATTACTCAAATTACAATTTACTTTCCATTTTTATATGAGTTAATAATTAGTTTAAGTGTGTTTAAGGGTGTGATTTGTGGATAAATAAAAATAAAAGAAAAAAAATCTTTCAGAATCAGGACCATGGATAATGTCACTCCCCATACCAGCTTAAACTGTAGTTCTAAACTTTAATAGCCTATTTCATAGAAAAGAAGAGGGCGACATACTATCAGTTGCCTGTGCTAAAAACTTAAGTCCAAATAGGTAGTCTTTGAGTTCAGTTGACTAATGAAATAGTTGGCTTTGATGACAGATTTTGATCTCCTTTTTCTGCTTCCCTCATAAAGTTATGAAGAGCTGTGCATGGATCACTGGGATTAGTATTGGCATCAGCTGAGCCTTCAGAGGTCTCCTTTTTTTTTTTTGTCTGCATTTGCACTCATAGTTTGAGACCACATTGAGTATCAACTTTCTATGAGACTGATGCACTTTTGGTCTTGCAGCCAAATTTTTTATTCTTTTAGTGCGTGCTCGTGACCGTCATCTGCCCTCCTTGGATACTGGCCAGTCAGACTTTATTACATGGAGTTTTCTGTTGTCAGCCAGGTGGAGTGGGGATGGCTGTGTTGTTCTTAACACTCACAACCAGATAGCGACAGTATAAGAACTGTATTAGTCACCAAAAATGTGGGAGTCCAAGAAATGGCCCAGTGGAGGGCAGGAGTCGAAGTAGAATAAACAGTGCATATTAGCAGAATGTTGGGTTTGAAGACTGACTCAGCACATTCTGGCAGGTACCATTAGTTTCTTTATGATGTGTCCAGGCAGGAGCTGATAGATTAATGTCAGCATACATGGAAGCATTCACCAAACATACATGGGAAACTATCAACAGAGTATACAGAGTTGTTGCCCAGGTTTGGTGGGGTGAGGAGAGTCAAGCCTCCACCCAAGGCTGCGGGAGTAACCAAGACACCAAGCCCAAGAAGCCGGCGAAACCACCAGGCAGGCCCAGGCGCTCAGGAACAACAAGCACCCCCAAATCGCATGGGTAGAAACCTCAAGCTTATACCAAATGAAGCGTTCAAATGTAAAAAGTAGTTTTTAATTTTCATGAACTTAATATTCTGGTTTGGTAGTAGTGTAAATGTACTGTAACTGTATTTAATTATACAACTTAGTGTTGAAAAATCAAAATTGCATAATGTTGATAATCCAAAAGACAGGTTGTGCTTTCTTTTCTATCAGGAGGCTAGACACTTCGCATCTGCTGTAGAAATGCTCTTTGACACCATCTCCCCTATTTTCCCCATATTTACATAAGACTATTTCTAACAGAGGTATTAGTCAAGTGTAGAATGTAAAATTTTTCCTAAAAAAATAAAGATATGTGACAATCAACAAAAAGCAAACAGTGACTGTAAATTTTATTACAATATTTCAGTAAATTGACAAAATGATAACTTCTTCTATTTGACATTAGGTACAAAGGTCCTGATAAACGCCAGCCTCTTCTAGTCTTCTCAACTGTTTTTTTGCTTTTTTGGATCAATTTTTCTTAACATTAAGTTAGTAATCAGTGGGTTCATTGTTTTTCAAAAGATAACTTCTTATTTCAGGCCATCATGCACCATGAGGGTCACATGGATGATGGGCTGACGTTGTCTCGGTCACAACATGAGGAGAGTCGCACTGCAAGAGTCATCCGCAGTACTGTCTTTCTGTTTAATTTATTTATAAGGTATATACACGCACGCACACTTGCTGGTACAGTTCTACTTGTGAGGACACTCTTTGACATAAGGCATACTCAAGCCCCTTACCATAACCTTGAACAAAAAACTTAGTGCCTGACCTCAACCCTTACCCTCACCTTAACCTAAGTCTAAGTCTAACCCTGATCCTACTACCGATTTTTAGCCCTAAAATAGCTCTTCAAAGGCTAGTGAGAAAGTGAGGACCGGCCAAAATGTTTTCACTTTCCAAAAACGTACACACACACACACACACACACACAGAACTATGTAATACAAATAATGAAGGAGGTAGCAGATAACATGAAAGAACATGGTGACACAAGACACTGGAATAGTACTGCATTTCGCTTTAATGTCCTTATAATTTGCTGAGACAGCTATCCACACCCAGGAAACGTTGCCATAGCCTTACATCTTCAAAGACACTACCACAGACACACACTTCTGTAACCCGTCTCAAAAGTGTAATGGCTAGGCTTACACACCGAGTACCATAGTCAGAACAAGTTTTACCTCCGCTCTCATCCGTAATCACATGACTGGTCAATACCCCATCAAAATAACCTTATTGCCACCTAGCAGTGTGGAACTAAGTGTACAACTGTAATATCAGTACACCCTGTCCACCTTTTTTTTTTGAGAATGGCTGTGTACTCAAAGCTCATTACCAATGTTAACAAAATATACAGTCCTTCTTCTGTTGAGAGAAAAAAATAGATTTATCTATAATAATTTACGTATGAAGATCCCTTAAATTCTTTTAGCATTAGCTAGGGGGGAGGTGTGGTGTGAAGCCTCTTCTTTGAGAGGACTGAGAGTGCTGTTGTTTCTGTGATGGTAACTTTGTCACACTTCTCAGAGCAAACTGATTGTTACAGGATTGAATGATGGTGTGGAATTGTCTGCCCATTTGTAATATAAATCAATTCTTTATATGTCAGTAGGGTTGCTTATTTCTAATGGGCCTCATTAGGCGATCAGAAGATTGGCTACCACAGTGTGACGTCACGTGTTTGTCCAAAAGCGACTTTGCCTAAATATGCCTTCGTGAAATAATGCAATTAAGTTGCCAATGCAATTTGCACGGAACACCCTGCAGTCAGCACCGCTGAAGCCTATTTACACTACCCACAAAAAAGTTGCTGAGAGAACTTGCATTTTTCCTGCAGTGCATTGTTAATCCTAAATGGGGCTTAAAAACCACAGAGAAAACACAAAGAACTAAAGAACAATAAAGCAGAGCATAAACAGTTCAGTGTAACTTGCAAGCTTATCACAACCAGCAAAATTCAAAAGAAAAAAATCACTGCAAATATAAAATGTAATTTTATTCAGCCAGCTACAAATAACATGACAACCTTTGCATATAAACCAGCTTGCAGTGAAAGAGCGGGTGGTAAACAGTAACAGTGCAGCAGTGATAAGAAGATGGCTTATCATGGTATAGTCAGAAATTGACATTTTCTACTCTGTGTGCTTTAGAGGTCTGGACACTCTAAGGAAAAAGGAGAAAAGCTCTACCATTGATCTACCAATAGATTCAGTCAGTCTGAGTCTGCAGGATCTTATTGGCTACTTCCAGCCTCCTGAAGATCACCTGGAACATGAAGACAAGCAGAACAGACTGCGAGCTCTGAAGAATCGACAGAACCTCTTTCAAGAAGAGGTCAGGAATGTCTACCAGTTTGTGTATGTGTCTGTTGTATATGTGTGTTTTGGTCTTGTGAACATTGACAACTGTAAGTATGAAGCTTGATTTATTAACCAGAATCAGTTTTAAATTGCAAAAAATAATTTTCTTTGGACAAAAAAGGTAATTTATAGTGCTACTCAAAGTCGATCTAGAATTACGCCTTTACTGTTCCAATGTAATTGTCTCTCTTGGATTTAGTCAGAATCAGTTAGTCAGAGATGTGACATTCAGAACATTTGTCTATTCACCTTCCATTTTTTTCCAAACAGCCTGCCTTTTCCAAACACTGTCAATGGGTTGTTTCTTTTCTGACACTTGACAATATAGAATAAACTTAATTTTTAACTTTGGAAATATCCACTTGTTGTGCTCAGCAGGTGTGGTGGCATTGCAGTAGGTTCTTCCCTTATATGTTTGTTCTGTGTGTGTTTGCATGGAGAAATAATGTGGTATATATAGTGTATTAACTTCAAAGCATAAATTAACTGGCATCAGTTGTGACGGTTTATATAAACAATAGGTTAATTGTGACCTTACCGAAATAAACTAGACTGCAAATAGGTCAAGTCGTTATATAGCCTTTGTCCAAGGTTTGTGACTGTTCAGTCACTGTTCACAACTCTGAACCTCTTTTATTTTCAGCTGAGCCAGTTAAAATCTACCACTATTTCCTCTCTCATTTATTCACTTCATTTGATTGTAACTGTATTAATCCAGTTAGGTAAAACATTAAAACAAACACCCTTCCTGTCTGTAGGGGATGATCAGCTTGGTATTGGAGTGTATCGATCGTCTTCACGTCTACAGCAGTGCAGCTCATTTTGCTGAGGCAGTTGGAAGGGAGGCAGGAGAGGCCTGGAGCTCCATCCTCAATTCTCTCTACCAACTGCTGGGTATACACATATACACACACACATACGCATGCACAGAAGGGAAAAGAAACACATTTTTATCCCCTTAACCCATAATTTACAAGTGGAGGTCAGGAAGGAACAGGAAGTCATCTAATTATATTTACTGGATTTCGAATTATTCAATAGAATGAACATGGATTCAGAGGAGATATTACAATAAAGTTTAAATATGGAAATATAGAGAAAAGAAAAAGTTGCTGGTAGTTTTACCTTTATAACATAATTGCAGCATCTTTGTTTGGATGTGTCTCCTCTTCTCTCCATTGTTCTCTTATTTCTTCTCTTGCCCACCCTGTCCTCCTCCCAGCTGCACTGATCAGAGGAAACAGGAAAAACTGTGCTCAGTTCTCTGGTTCATTAGACTGGCTGATTAGCAGACTAGAGAGACTAGAAGCCTCCTCAGGTAAGTCACAAAGTAGTACAATATGCAAGTGATCACCACAGGATGTTAAGTTGAACTTAGAAAATCAAATTTCTGTTTTCTCAAAACAGTAGATAAAAAATAACATGGGCGCTGGTAATTGGTATTGTTTTGAGTATCTAAAAATGGCAGCTCATCCCAATTAAAATCTTTTTTTGATTAGTTCATTAGATTAACTTGTTTGTAATACTTGACATGCTACTGTGCTTTTGAATATTTAATAAGTGAGGATACAGCAACACTACATAATAGCTTGGTGTAGCAATCTACACCCTAAGCTAATCAGAATGTGCAGCTTAATGCACTGAGAATATTTCACATCATGAAATATCTATGCATAGTGCTAGAAGTTATTAAATAAAAACTACTGTAGCAAAAAACAATCTTGTTTACACTATTAACTTTTTACATTGAAAATTAGAGTGAATTTATTTTTTATTTACTGTGTAACATCAACATCAATTTATAGTATTTTATGGATACACAAAATATGTGTGGGATTTTCATAAAAATGATCTTTTAAGAGCCCATTATAGCTTTAGTTTTATAAAATACCAAATCAATGAGGTGCACATCTAAATAATTGTGACCTTATCTTAGTAACTCGAGTTCTTTGGATTTCTTACCATGCTACTTCTTTCATACTGAGAAGTTACTTTAGTTTTAAAATGCTTTTTGAATTACTTACCTATAGGATAGTAAGAATAGTAAGACTAAGAATAGTAAAGTTGGGACTGACATGCCTGCTATTATTAAGAGTTTCTTCCATGTTGACTGGTCAGGAACTGTTCATTCTTACTATTTACATTTTGGATTTCTAGGTATATTAGAGGTACTTCACTGTGTGCTGGTGGAGAGTCCTGAGGCACTGAACATAATCAAAGAGGGACACATTAAATCCATCATATCTCTGCTGGATAAGCATGGACGTAACCACAAGGTACTATTCAAAATATATAGTAAACATGCGATATGGATAGGATTTTTTTTACATTCATTTACAAGTTTCTATTAATTATATTAAATTAAATTTTATTTATACAGCGCCAAATCACAACAAAGTTGTCTCAAGACACTTTACATATGGAGCAGGTCTAGACCACACTATAAATACATTTATATTTTAGATTTATAGGAACCCAACAATTGAAAGCAATTCCCACATGATTATAGACCTTTAAAACTATTTTGAAATTATATTCAAAATTATTCACATACTTACGGAAGCGCATTGCATTCACTGGATAAAAAAAAATTAGACACCTTATCTCGTAATTATGAGATCTTATCTCGTAATTACAAATCCGGATCTCGTAATTACGACATCAGGATCTCGTAATTACGACATTAGGATCTCATAATTACGAGATCAGGGTCTCGTAATTATAAGAAAAGATCTCGTAGTTACGAGATCCGGATCTCATAATTACGAGATAAGGTGTCTTTTTTTTTTTTATCCAGTGAATGCAATGTGCTTCCGTAATGTGTCCTGTGAAAGGGCTTACAACATTCTAATTTCTGGACCTAAGGGAAGCTGAGGAGACAGTGCTAGATAAATAAGCCTGTCAGATTCAATAATTTGAAAATGTATGCATATTTTTCAGCTTGTCTGTTTTTTTACTGAATACATTGGGCTAACAGCAAACCATTCCTTAAGGCAGGTAAATCCCTCTTGACTCAGAGCTATAGCCTGTCCAACCACATTAATCTATCAGGAATTATGCAGCTCAGTCTATTTGCCAAATTGTGTGCTTACTCTTTAACAATGACATATTTACAAAACAGATTTTTTTCTGAACTAACATTTTCTCATATGTGTGTATCATCTAGGTTTTAGATGTGTTGTGTTCACTCTGTGTGTGCCATGGGGTGGCAGTGCGCTCCAACCAAAACCTGATCTGTGACAACCTGCTTCCAGGAAGAGATCTGCTACTGCAGACCCGCCTGATCAACCATGTCAACAGGTATATATAGACATAGATTTTAAAGCACTGAACTTTTTTAGCCGCATCTATGTTGCTGGCTTTCACATGGGCAGAAGTTTTCATTCTTACCCACTAGAAGGCAATTTTCAAGTGTCAGACATTTCATTTTTGAGGGACTCTCCTCTGCTTTTTCCTCCCAACAGCATACGTCCCAACATTTTCCTGGGAGTCAGTGAAGGCTCAGCTCAGTACAGAAAGTGGTACTATGAGCTGATTGTGGATCAGGTGCTGCCGTTTGTTACAGCAGAGGCCACTCACCTTAGGGTGGGCTGGGCCAACACTAGTGGCTACTCACCGTACCCCAGCGGGGGGGAGGGGTGGGGTGGCAATGGAGTGGGTGATGACCTCTACTCCTACGGTTTTGATGGACTCCATCTGTGGTCAGGTGAAGGCAATGTGTATTTGTGTGTCTATCAGTTAGTGCATTAAAACAAATTATGGTAGTATGTGCTTCAACAAACTGAATGAACTTTGAGGAAATTGCCTTCAGAGTGTTCTAGATATAAAATGAGATACTGGCATGTTTTAAATACTTACCAAATCAAAAGTCTGTCCTCACTGTGCAGGCTGCATTGCAAGGACTGTCAATTCACCCAATCAACACCTTTTGAGAGCCGAAGATGTGGTGAGCTGCTGTCTAGACCTCAGTGTGCCCAGTATCTCCTTCAGGATCAATGGCCAGCCAGTTCAGGGCATGTTTGAAAACTTCAACTCTGATGGCCTCTTCTTCCCTGTTGCCAGCTTCTCTGCTGGAGTCAAGTCAGTACTTCTTTGAAAGCAGTCCACACTAAATGATAATTCAGTCATTGTCCCTACCCTTCATGTCAAAATAATCTTCATTACATTATGTCTGATCATAGAATATATAACCCTGAAAACTGATAATTGAAAAGCAACAGATATTCAGCCTCAACTAGGTCAGGCCCAAAATGTTAGATTTCTCTATTTTTCTCTGTTTCTGTAGCATGTGCTAGATTTCTTTATTTTACTCTGTTTCCATAGCATGTGTTAAAATATATGGTATTCGTCAGTCACAAGCTCTTTGACTGACAATTATAAAATGGAAATCTTATTTCTTAAAAAAACAAACATGCTATTTTTTTCCACCTACTGTAAAATAGTATCAAATTGCATATTGATTAAAAAATGTAATCAATATCTTCTAAGTTCAGTGTCACATATTTAGATAAACATATTTAATAGTAAGAATTGAACAACTTTAAGAAGTAAGAAAAAGGCAGCAGAACATTTAGTACTGTTTGATAGCCAAGAGCAGTTATGGTTACTACTATCTTTTTTCATTCAACAAGGCTCCCATGATAACAAAACAATTTAAACGAGTAATGTTAGTGTGTCTAATAATGCATTAACTCATCCTGTTATCAAGGAAAAATGAGCCATGTTATCTTGTGATAACACATTAACTTATCCTGTTATCACAAGATAAGAACCCGTTATCCAGCGATAATGAGATGATTATTTCATGATCACAAGTTCACAGAATGAATAGTAGCAACTATGGCTGCTCTTGGCCTCTTTAGTCAGTGGTCATCCAATGTATTTTTTATTTTATAAATTTAACCTATATAACTATGTTGTCTGGTAAATTGTCCAGAGGGTTGCAATCTGACCAGTCATGCTGATAACTCACTGGTTTAGTGGTTGTATGAGCTGCTTCCTTACATGTTTGGGAAAGTAAATAAATCATTTTTCCATATTGAGGTGAGACTCTGTAAACCATAATCTTTGCACCATGATTCCTCTTACTGTAATCTGTCACACTACAGGGTGCGCTTCCTTCTTGGAGGTCGTCACGGGGAGTTTAAGTTCCTCCCTCCCCCAGGTTATGCCCCTTGCTATGAGGCAGTGCTGCCCAGGGAGAAGCTGAAATTGGAGCCCAGTCAGGATCAGACTGCAGCCAGAGACTTGCTGGGACCTACTGTCACCTTGAGCCAAGCAGCATTCACCCCCACACCTGTGGACACCAGCCAGGTACATACTACTGTCAGGGACCTATGGGAGTGATCTTTGCGAAACACAGTGTTCAAGATTTAGGATTCAAGTGTCATTTAACAGACATGTTTGTTTCCTCACTGATATCCCTAATGCCTAGTAAATGGGTACTAATCATGTTCTAGACAGCTTTAATTATCCACTGTAGGCTCTTCTGTCTTTGGCTGTACACATCTCATGAAAGTTTGCAATGTTTTCAGTCAGAACCATTTCAATTGCTCCTCCTTCCTCAAGACAAAAAGCTGAACGGGCTTTTTTTTCAACCAGTGTATATGTGTAATTTTCATGATTTGTTCTCTACAATGTTGACTCCCAGGAACCCAAAACAGTTCACCTGTTCAAACTCATCTCCACTGATGCAGACAAGAGGCCGTGTTTTTGCCTCCTCTTTCTAAATTCAACAGTCTTCTCTTTGACTTTGCTGACACTGAGCAATAGGTTGTTTTCTATGCACCACTCTAAATAAAATGAGTTAAGCCTGTCTGCCACTGTGACCTCACACATAGCTGGAGTACTCCTGCTTTTATAGCTTGTGACACCCTTAATTGTTTGCAACATTTCTCTGCTGTTGTTGGTGTTAAGGTTTCTCTCCAGTCTCTCTTTTTGTCTCTGCTTTACCCCCTTGATGCCAACTTTAGTCTTGTTCTGACAGAGTTATGTGCTTCCATGTCACCTGACTTAAATGCAGTTATGACTTTGGATAGAGCTTAATAAGTAGAGTTCAGTGTTAAATAAACAAGACATTGTAATTGATAACATACACAATAAATAATATAACCATGCAATTATTAAAGTAAACCAAAGCCTTTGTAAGCCATTAATTAAAATGACATGTTTTCCTTCATCCAGTTAATGTTTTTTTAATACAGATTTTTATGGTGGTCTCTTTCTGTTATTAAAGTGACATGAATGTTGTTTTTGTGTGTAGATTGTGCTTCCACCTCACTTGGAGAGGATTAGGGAGAAGCTTGCAGAAAACATCCATGAACTTTGGGTGATGAACAAAATAGAACTGGGCTGGACATATGGTGCAGTGAGTATCAGACAAAATAACTTTAAGCTGTGTATGAAACTTTACTCTACTTTTCTACTTTTAAAACAATTAAATGGTCGTATGTGTGTTGCCATCCATCCATCCATCCTCTTCCGCTTATCCGGGGTCGGGTCGCGGGGGCAGCAGCCTAAGCAGGGAAGCCCAGACT
>JAQNCA010000017.1:18969085-18980512 GCA_029783725.1 Acanthurus tractus | reverse complement strand
AGCTTCTTCCCTCAGGCTGTGAGACTGCTAAATGCACCATCTGCACTCCTCCATGTTAAATAATTTTATCTTTTTTTATACAATCAATTATTCACTCGAGAGGGAACCACATTTTAATTTCATTTTGCAACCTGTTGTATAATAACAAATAAACTTCCTTGTATCCTTGTATGTGTCTGGTGCTATCTGACTGTGGTTAAGTGCTGTATTGTAGTATATTTATGTCTCTTGTTTGTTGGCAAACCAGTTTCCCCCTTGAGGGATCAGTAAAGTTATTGTATCCTAAATCACAAATGTTGACCGTAGATTTTGTGCAGATATCTAAATGGAAATGTACTGTAATTGAGTCAATTCCACATTTTCTAAACATTAACTTTCCATATCTTGTACATTTATATTGAAATGAGATGATGAATTTTGATGGACAAAAGACAGAAAGCTCTTACAATGAGACAAGAAATTTTAATGATCTTCATCTAACAACCATTTGAATTGTTCTCTCTTCTTTTTTTTAGGAAATCACCTTTCCTAAAATGGTGGCCAACTGTTGTCGATTCCTTTGTTATTTCTGTCGAATCAGCCGTCAGAACCAGAAAGCCATGTTTGACCACCTCAGCTATCTGCTGGAGAACAGCAGTGTTGGTCTTGGTGAGTGAGTGATTGGTAGTGTGTGTGAGTGTATGTGTGTGTATGCATGTGTGTTTGTGTAAATGCATTTGTGTATTTGCAATTTAATTTTTATCCACAGCTGTATTAAGGGGTCCAAGCACTTCTATTGTTTTTGTTCAGATTATTTTTAGGGGTCTAAGCACAAAGTATTAGAATTAGAATTTTTATTTTTAGAATTTATTATTTATTATTAGAATTATTATTTTTGCTCAGATTTATGTATTTATTTAGGTATCCAAGCCCAAACTGCTGGAACCCTAACGATTTTAGTTGGATTATTCGGAGATCAAGCAAAAAGTGCTGAAACCATGTTGTTTTTGGTCAAATTATTTAATGTGTTTATTTTTTAGGGGTCCAAACATGAATATGGAACCCTTTTGTTTTTGCTTGAGTTTTTATTTTTTACCTTTTTCAGTTATTACTTACTTTTGAACTGATTCTGTGGATCCAGAAGAATTTATTCATATAAGCCATGCCCCATTGTGCATGAAAAGATTTTCTGCCATTTTGAGTATACTCTGAAACTGTTTTTTACTGTCTACTTCTAGAGATTTTGATGAATTTGCAGGAAATCTGGGAATAATCTTTAGACCTAGCCAATTGAACCTGTCATTTAGATGATGGATACATCACACCTGTCTTAAAATCTCTTCACTGGTTCCCTGTTGTGTATCGTGTTCAGTTTAAAATCTTGGTGCTGACCTTTCAAGCCCTACATGGCTAGGCTCCTATGTACACCGCTGACTTAATTAAGCCCTACAGCTCAGCTCGAAGTTTGAGGTCATCTGAGCAGAATCTGCTGATAGTTCCTCGAACTTGTTTTAAAACTCGGGATGACCGTTCATTCAAATCCACCGCGCCCCACCTTTGGAATGAAATTCCTTTAGACCTGCGCTCTCTGGACTCAGTGGATGCTTTCAAAAAGCATCTAAAAACATATTTGTTTCAGAAAGCATTCTAGTCCAAACTGAAAGAAACCTTGAATCATGACTCAGTCAAGGCATATAATATTGTAATGATTGCCCAAAGTGTGTGTGGCTCATAACAAAAAAAAAATCTACATGTCTAGACATTTCCCAGACAGCGAAAATAATTTAGCCTGCATCCAGCCCAGAACTTTCATATGGCCAACAGACCCGGACTGGTGTCTTTTGGCAAACGGGCCAATGCCGGTGTGGATCTGTCTCTTTTATCTGGGCCAGCACTGGACCAACTCTATACCGCATGATGGTCATCCAGCCCTGCTCCACACCATATCTGGATTAGATCTGCCCTGAATACATACTAGACCCAGAACAGATCTGGCCACATCTGTTCATATTTGGCCCAAATCCATACCAGATCTGTAACAGATCTTGACCGGATCCTGTCACATTAACCATTTCGGATCTGTTTGATCCCTTATTCAAAATGGCATCTTTTACTATAACTAGCTTCAGTAATATCTAAAATCTTGCTGCCCAAAATCTATATTGCTCTAAAATAGCTTGAATACCTTTCTTTAACCAGTCTTCGTTAATATTAATAAGACATTTAATACATTTAGGACTATATAAACCTATATCCTTAACCCACTGTGCTGTTAACCAGTCAAAGGACTGTACTGTGAAGCAGCATCATATACAGCTTTGCTACGGACATAAGAGATCTATGATACATCAGTGAGATCCTTATCTGAAAAGATGTGATTACAGACTGTAAATGGAAAAATGAAATGCAACCATATATTGTATTTTCAACAGTTCATTGAAAATTATAATAATTCAAACTTCACAATTCTACAGTTTCATATGTTTCATACAACATACTTCTGAGAGCTTATACAGTACAAGCAAAATTAAGAGCACATTTTAAGTCCTAGAATCTTAAAGTCATAACATTAACTCTAAGTTATACCATAAATAATATAACACTATACACAACATTTGAGTTAAGAAGTTTCTTTTTCCCCATAGCACTAGAACAGGCAAGATAAATAAGAACAAGGGCGTAAGAAACAGATTATTAATTCTCAAATAACTGTTATTAAGTAGAGTTTGCACACTTTTACTTTGGATAAGATTTTCAAGCCCATACTTTTACTTTTATTTAAGCATTTATCACACTTTGTAAATTCCATAGTTCTTTTTAAAATCATAATTGACTACCAACTACAATTTGAATCAAAATCCAAACTTTTCATCGCATTTTTGTTGCCAATAGGCTTACTGCAAATGGGCCAAGGTGGAGCCTGTGACAGGCAAAATCCTTTTATTCATTTTATCTAAAAGAAAAATATTACAGACACAACCAGTAAGGTGTGGAAAAAGAACCTTCATTTGTAAATCTGTTTTGAAAAGGAAATAATAAGTGAATAAGGACGAGTGGCAGTTTCAGTTTTTCCATCCATTAGCATTTTTTGCTTAAAATATCTTTTAATGGTTCATAATAGTATCATAATGTATTACTTCATGCTAATGTACTACCTAATGCTAAGACAGATATCACATTTTGCATGTGGTAACATGCACTAGGCCTGTTGTGATAATTACTTTATCTATATCTCTAATGCCAGTCAGCTAAATTAAGCCTTAAACAAAAAAGAAGAGGGAGCTAGGCAAGACCACAAACCAAAACCAATCACACCTCTAAAAATCCACAGCATCCCTGTAAGTATCAGCAACAGTGAAATAAAACATAAACACAAACCCAGCAGTATCAGGAGGCAACATTAAATCTTAAATCTTAATCTTGAATTAGGGCTGCACTGCAAACAGGAGCTGCTTGTAGCTCATACAGCTCACTTGATGTTTACTACCTTAATTTGCTAAAATGTAGATGAATACCAGCTAAAGAAAAGGGCTCAACCAGTCTACCCATATGGACTCTGAAGTAGAAAAAGAATAGTCTAACATTCACCATAAATAATTAACGTTAACTAACCATGGGTTAGCTTTTTATTTTTCCTGCAGTTACTATGGACTGGGGCGAAATTTTAGTTAACTGACATATGTACTCAGGTCAGGATTAAAATCCCACAGTGTAAGATTAGGAAAAAAAAACACTTCAGCTCATAAGCAACATGGTAACACATAACAGAACTCGAGGACCCGCACTTGTGGTAGAGAGAAAGGAAAGTGGGGAAGGGAGATGTTGCAGTGCGGGGGGGCGGGGAATGCACCCACAAGGCGCATCCTCAATCCTCCCATGCTACACCGCAAAGGAATGGAGAGGGAGGTGTGAGTGTAATGTATGTCTTATGTGTGTGTGTTTGAGTCTGTGTCCTTCATCTCCGCTTCAGTCCCACTCATCGTCTCTGCCGTCTCATGACTGATGACGAAGACACTGTGGAGACAGCCTTGGAGAGTTCTGATCCAGAAACAAAGTTCACAGGTGTGGGGGGTGTTGGGGGGGAGCCAATGAAGATACCAATTGTTTTGGGTCAAGCCGACAATTTTCCGTCTGCCTTTGAGTCTCTCTGGATCTCTCGGTGTCTTGCTTAAATGTACCAAATTAAATGGCCAAATTCAGCTGAGCCGAGCTGACAACTTCTCCAAGGTGGCATCCATCTTGCCAGAGAGATCAGAAATCGCAGTCAGTTTGCGACTGAGCTTACCTGTAGCATGAGTCTGAGCGTTGACAGCCCTGCACATTCCCTCAATCATGGATGGCAGCTTCTCAATTGCCAAAAGTGTTGCCAAAAGTGTTGCCTGCATCTTCCTTACTTTGCAGTAGAACAGGTAACTGCCAAACCCAAACAGCAGAAAGCCTGTGACATCTCATTCACCATGAGTCTTTATTCAAAAGGAACCTAACATGACAGAAGGTCTTTAGATGCTACATGTCATCTGTTCCAAATTGTGTCCAGATATGTTAGCATATCATAAAACAGCCCAGCACATCTAATTGCAAGAATTTAGATTTTTAAAATTTGAGTATTTTAAGACTCTCTCCTTAGTGGTGCAGAGTAAGTCATCTGCTATAGGGGTATAAGTTTGCTGGTTCAATTTCCAAGGTATGCAGTTTGCATGGGTAAACCAGGTTGAAATGTATTCATATGGCATGCACTTTAAATTCTTCTGAAGGTCATATAAAGTTATAAACTGCCATTACTGCTGGGACCTTGATCATTGCCCCTTGCAGCTGTATTTTGTTTTGTTTTTGTTCAATACACACCTTATTTATTGACTTCTGAGTAAAGTTTAGTTTAATGAATTGATGAAATGTATTTTTTACAATCAAAATCTATTAATTCCATGCTTGTTAAGGTTCTTTGCTCTCTCCTTTCTTGCCTGCCAGTGTGTTTTTTTTTAAAATTCACATGTTATTTTATGGATTGTTTTTATACTTTGTAACACTTGACTTGTTTTTATGGCTACATCCCTTATTGCTCACAGAAAACAGTGGCTATTTGAACATATTACTACGCTGTGCCCAGTTTTCAAGGTTTCAATGTACCTAAGCATTCTACGAAGGTTCCTAAGGTATACTTTAGCCAAAGGGCCTCTTTTTCTACAATTCTGTCCCAGATTGTACCTTAGCAGGTTCCCTAAGGGAGGGCTGTGAAGGTTCATTGTAAGGTGGAGCTTTCTGTCATTGCAGTGGTGGAAGTGTATCAATCAATACCTGCAGCATCTGCATCAGCATCACACTTATAAAGCGCTAAAAGATGATGTTTAATTATGACAATTTTTGCCATAATCATTTTACTTTTATCCAATAAAGCAGAGAAGGAAGCTGTGTCCACTAATTGTCAAATGGAAATCAATTTAAAAGCTAAAATGAGACCTTGTGACAGTTCCAACAAATACTTGGCATACAGCCTACACAATAAATCCAGACATTTCAGCCATAGGGAACTTTTTGAAAAGCTTAAAAAAAAAGATTACCAATAGATCCATGGATGTAGGATTATGTTCTCATATGCGGTCTTGTTCAAATTTGTCAGGTCTCATAAAAGGCACCTATTGGTGTGTGCACATTTTTTTATTAGATTAGATTACTAGCACTGATAGGCCCAATAAATTCTTGGGCTACCGTCTGTATATGCATAGGCTAGACTTGTGGAATGACAACATGAATGTGTGTTATGCACCAAAACATTGTTTTCATAATTGATTTTCTTGGAGCTTAATATCTCAAAATGGCTGGATAACTTAGAGAATAAAGAAAATCACTTCAGACTTGACTTTAACTATATGACAAACTTTAATTAACCTTATAGACATTGGACTTCAGCATTACATGAATGCATCTAACATCTGACCTCGATGCCCTTGTATCACTCTGCCTCCACAATAGCAATCTCATTTTTACAGTATATTTGCTCAGCACTAAATACTACATTAAATTAATTTTAACTAACGATGTCATTTGGGCAAGTAGACTAGATGTAGTCTGTATTGCAACTGTGCGTCTGAACAGCATAACGTTTACCAAACAAGGCTGAAACTATGTTGGAATGAATGAAGGACATTGCTGGGGATGAGTTAATGAGTGTTTCAGACCACCTTTCTTAAGGTATACCTCAGTTAGGGTATAACTTAACTAAAGAGACTCTGGAAATCGCCCGTAAGCTAAGGGCAAACCTAAAAGGACAATTTATGATGCATGTAGCGCTAAGGAGGCTCTGTGAAATAGAGGGGTTTGGTGTATAATTGAAAATGGACTCCAATTTCTCTTACTTTTTACTTTATCAATTATATGTCTCCTCTCCTCCCTTCATGTTCCCTGACCTCTTCTCCCTCTACGCTATCCAATCTTGTCCTGTCCTCAGCGTCTCCTTCCATGCGGGGCTCTACTCCTCTGGATGTGGCTGCAGCATCAGTCATGGATAACAATGAATTGGCCTTGGCTTTGAGAGAACCAGACCTGGAGAAGGTGAGATTGCAAAAAAAATCCCATGCAAAAGCACACAGGCCCACACACACACACACGCATACACGCACTCACATACGCTTACATACACACACACGCACATAGAAGCGCATACAAGCGCACACACACACTCAAACATGCTCACATGCACACAAGCACATACACGCACACGCTAACACATCAAAACAGGAAAATATGAAGTCTGCCACCTCATCATAAAACAACATGCAAAATATGTTTTACCAAAATAAAATGCAGATAAATAAAACAAATACCATATTGGCTGCATGCTATGCAGATGGAATATTGGTGCTCAGAAGGCCTCCATAAAGCTTTTCATCTCAAATAGAGTAAGTTGGGACCTGATTTTAACTCTACCATCAAAGAAGTTAATATTTACCCTCCGCTGGCCTGTAATATTTTACTTGTGTGAAAGGAGCCCAAGTATTTTAAACTTAACTTAGATTTAAAAATAAAAGAACAATTACCTGTGGTAAATAAAAGAATATGTAATGCAAAAATAAACTTATCCTTAGACCATTTTTTTACAGTGGTGAATATATAGCAATTATGGATGGTGTCCCATTCATCTCTTTTATAGTGTCCTATTTTGAACATGGACCTAAAAGCCAGTTTCCATCAAGCATAGGATACATGTGATCCTCTTAAGGTACTCTTTGTATTACAGCCTACAGGAGAAAAAAAGTGTTGAGACACACTTAACACTGATTAAACAGCTGCTTAAAATTATTCCATATAAGTCAACAGGGAGCCTACTGGCTGGATGGAACCGTGATACAGCCGATTTGATTTATATGATGTGAGTGAGTACGTTCTTACAAAATCTGTATGGGTGGAACAAAAACTGCCATAGTAGAACTTTTCAACATCTTTACTCTGTTCATGAGGGGAAAGGAACCCCTGCTCTCCATAGCCTTTTCACTGAAGTTGGAATTCTTTTGTGGCAGCATACCAGGATTGCACTGATGCTTGGCTCACTATATTGTTGCCTAACCACTTTTACTCACACTCTTATCTTGGATTTGAAATTGCCATACTCTTTCATCAGAAAATATGGTGTGACTTTATTTTTCTGCTTCATCATCCAAAACTGGGTCAAGACTTGTGCCATCTTAAGCAAAATTGAGTTCACTGATCCCAGATTCTGACTGTTACCAGGTGTGGTCTACGACCTCAATTTTAGTCTTCTCCAGTTTAAGTTTATAAATTAATTGACCTAAAAGCTTGTTTAGTTACTTAAATTCTACAAATGCACACTAGTTAGCCTTCATTTGATGTAATAGGGAAATGTATATTTCCTTACATATCCCTACATATGTACAATGTAGGGAAAATTAAAATTGTGTTCAAATTTTAAGTTTTTAAAAAAAAAAAATCTTTTCGTTTTGTTGCAATAAATTAATTGTTGTTGCTTAAGTACTGGCTGCAATTTCCTGTTTTACAGTATTATTCCGAAGTATTTCTGGGTACATGTTGTTATATGTTTAATATTTCCATGCATTTTAAGTAGTGCTGCCCACAGATAAAAATATTTCAAATAAACTAGTGTCCATAGGTACTCTTGATTAATTGCAAATTATTTACACATTATTTATCTGTTCAAAATACACCTGAAAGGGAACTGTCCTATACTCCTAACAACATGAGAGTGTACATATTGATTACAAAAATTTATACGTTCAAAAGAATTTACTAAAAATAATTAACTACGTAACATAAGACAATGACTAATATGGTCCAGAAACCCTCAAAACTACATCTAGGATAAAAAAAACATCTGCTCAAATAGCCATATGACAAATGTGAGGCCATTTGGCAAGACCACTTATCTATAATGACCTGCTAAATCTAACACTGTCAGTAATTGGAGTTATAAAACAAATCAGTGTTAACACTAGCATGATTTTAACTTAAACATTCCCCATTTTTTGTCATTAATTAAAGACACTTTGAATGACAGGTACATTGGTTGAGCTGTTGGCTGGTAAATGGAGGCAAATTCTGTTGGAAACTCATTTCACAATGGCAGTAACTGCTCCATTTGGCAGGACTTTGATACTGAATTTGCCATTCAAAAGACTCTTCTTTATCCATTGCTGCATCCTGTCCAACTTGTAGAGTAACACTGGACCTCCATAGTAGATCCCCAAGTCACCCAAGTCACTCTAGTTAAAACAACTAAAAGCATATTATTAGCATATAGTTATCAAGAGTGAACACTTAAATTTATGACTGCTGTAAAACAATTTCTCTAACCCTCTAGGCCTTCTTACCTCTCCGTCTGCCACTGTACTTCTTTGTTTGTTTTACTTGAGATAATTTATATGTCTGATTTGGCTTTAATTTGACATCATTAATCCAATTGTCCATTTTCATAGCCTTTTCACTTTTTCAGTCTTTGTTGTGGCCTCCGCTGTGTTACGCATCTTAATTATAGTCAAATTCTCATCAATATATCATAACATTAGACATTACAACATTCAAAAGCATTCAGAACATACATGTCAATAACAATGCTGCTGCAGCATCAGAAGTCAAGAGTCTCCACCTTGTGATTTTTTGCATTATGACAGAATTCTTTTTTTTTATTATTTCACAAGTTACTTCTGTGCGTGCTCTTTGTCAAGCGGCACCACCATTTCTGAGGCCTTCAAGCACAACAGAAGTTCAAATTCCCAAGGAACACAAAACTTCTCATCAGGTCTTGACTAATCAAAGCATTTTTCAGCCACCCCGAAACGTCTTTCCAAAGAGTTAGACTCGTTGTGGGTCTTGTTTTATGTCAGGCACAGCCAAACATTGCCCCAGAAAACAATCACTCTCTTTGGTGATACATTGGGCTTCCTAAGACACAAACTACAGATTTCTCATATATTCCCAAAGGACACAGAGCTCACTACTAGGTCTTGACAAATCCAAGCAAGCATTTTTCAGCAACCCTGCATTAACTTCCCAAGGAGTTTGCCTCACTGTGGGTCTTGCTCTGTATCAGGCACAGCCAAATACTGCCCTGGAAAACAATCTCCAGTCATCGGTAACCTCTTTCGATACCATCACCATGTCTAATGTCTAGACCAGGGGTCAGCAACCTTCGACACTCAAAGAGCCATTTGGACCCGTTTCCCACAGAAAAGAAAACACTGAGAGCCGCAAAACCCTTTTGACATCTAAAATGAAGATAACACTGCATATATCTTCACACTTTAGTTTCACACTTTACAAACCAATTAGGTAGTAGTATTCTTCCCAGAGAATAAACTGGTGATGCGAGGCCCTTCGCGCTAATATTTCCATGCTCACGCGCTTGTAGAATGAATGTTTTTATCGAATTCAAAGCTCCCTTCAGGCGCGCACACATGTTCGCAGTTCACTGATAATCTCTGGTATCCCTTCATGTCCCGTCTATACGTATATATGTGAGATACATATACATATATATGTCTATGGTTGAAATACTCAATGAATTACTCAATGAATTGCGCGCCGACGAGTGTAGCACATGTCGGGTTTGTGACACATATTTTGAGCGACAAAAAAGAGAAAAGAATAACCGATAATAAACACGTTTTATTTTAATGTTACAAGAGCACCATAGAATTAAATTTAAAAAAATAAACAAAAGAAAATAAAATAAATTTAAATTAAATACTCATTTATTTTCAGAAGACACAGGGAGCCGCAACAGAGTGACAAAAGAGCCACATGCTGCTCTGGAGCCGCGGGTTGCCGACCCCTGGTCTAGACTGTATTACATCTAGTTTATGCACAATTTGCATGTCATTAGAAGCAAAGCTTATCCAATCACCTCACAGCTCATTTGATTCATTTATCTTTAATTGCATTTAAATTTCCTTTTTTCTTTACAATATCATGAAACATCCAATTTATTTAACAAAGTTTCCCCTGTTTCCCAAAGTTATCAGCTGGGAGGCCAGCTGTACTCTCCTGACACTTATTTTAACCCTTTTTTAGTTCACAGCCAATTCAGGGTTTTTACACACTTTTAACAGCCAGTTTCAGACTTTTCAAACAGTCTTTATGATCCCATCAAACACAGCGCATTACTGTGCACTGATCCACCTGTCGATCTCCCGCTCCATCCTTCCCCACTCGTGAACAAGACCCCGAGGTACTTAAACTCCTCCACTTGGGGCAGGATCTCATTCCCGAGGGGGCCACCCTTTTCCAGCTGAGAACCATGGAGGTACTGATTCTCATACCAGCTGCTTCACACTCGGCTGCAAACCGATCCAGTGAGTGTTGAAGGTCACGTCCTGATGAAGCCAACAGGACCTCATCATCTGCAAAAAGCAGTGACCCTGAGGTCACCAAACCGGACCCCCTCAACGCCCTGGCTGCGCCTAGAAATTCAGTCCATAATTCAGATCTTTGGCTACCGGACCCCCTCAACGCCCTGGCTGCGCCTAGAAATTCAGTCCATAAAAATTATGAGCAGAATCGGTGACAAAGGGTAGCCCTGGCGGAGTCCAACCTTCACTGGAAACGAGTCCGACTTACTGCCGGCAATGCAGACTAAGCTCTGGCACCAGTCGCACAGGGAATGGACAGCCCGTTTCAGGGAGTCCGACACCCCATACTCCCGGAGAACCCCCCACAGGACTCCCCGAGGGACATGGTCAAACGCCTTCTCCAAGTCCACAAAACATATGTGGAATTGTTTGGGCGAACTCCCATGCACCCTCAACAACCCTGCTGAGGGTGTAGAGTTGGTCCACAGTTCCATGACCAGGATGAAAACCACATTGCTCCTCCTGAATCCGAGGTTTGACTACCCGGCGGACCATCCTCTCCAGTACCCCTGAATAGACCTTACCAGGGAGGCTGAGGAGTGTGATCCCCCTGTAGTTGGAACACACCCTC
>JAQNCA010000017.1:18942136-18961373 GCA_029783725.1 Acanthurus tractus | reverse complement strand
ACTTACCTCAATATCTGTCTAAATAGGAGAAATAAAAATACACTATGGACATTAAATGTGGGTATGCTGAAAAATCAGACAACACAGGAGGAGGTTAAGAAAGAGATTAAATGCTGCATAGAGGAGAACAGGGACAGTCCAGTGGATTCTACCATACTATGGGACACAGTTAAAGCTGTAATGAGACGGAGGTTAATTGCGAGGGCAGCTTACCTTAAAAAGACTAAAGAGGAAGACTATAAGAATTTGGTTAAACAATTAACAACACTGGAACAGCAACATAAAAACAATAAAGATGAACCAGCTTTACAACAAATAATCAGTTTGAGACGGCAGATATCATCCTAAGCCATGAGGTTGAGAAAAAACTAAGATTCATTAAACAAACCTACTATGAATCAGGCTTTACAGCAACTAAATATTTGGCGGGAAGACTTAAGGTCCAGCAAGCTTCTCACACAATACATAAAATGAGAGACCCCCTAACGAAACAACTACTGTTTGAACCTTAAGAAATAGAAAGGGTTTTTAAAGATTATTTTGAAAATGTATATACTCAACTCACAGCAAAAGAAGAATGTGAAATGAAAGAATTCCTTGACTCGTTGGACTTACCAGCTATTGGAGAGGAGCAAAATAGAAAACTAATTTCCAGCATCAAGGAACTAGATGCTGCAATGAGTAGATTAAAATCAAACAAAACTCCAGGTAGCAATGGATTCCCCAGCGAGTGGTATAAAACATCTGGGGAGGAATTAACCCCACTTCTCCTGAATTCTTTCAATCTGACTCTGACAGAGGGCAAACTGCCCCCCTCATGGAAAGAGGCCATAATTTCAGTTATACCAAAGGAAGGAAAAAAATAAAGAACTTGGTGAATATTATTGACTCATTTCGATTCTAAATGTGGGTTATAGGATCTTTACTTCAATAATTTCCATAAGATTTGAATATTTTATGTCTGACTTGATAGACAAAGATCAGTCAGGTTTTATAACAGGCAGGCAGACTGAGAATAATATTAGACGTATCCTTCACATAATAGATCAGATCCAAAGACAGGGCTTGAGAGGAGTACTAGTGAGCCTTGCTGCAGAAAAGGCCTTTGACTGTGTCAATTGGAGATTTCTGTATCAGGTTTTGGGAAAACTAGGGATTCAAGAACAGTTAATGTGATGTATCCAAGGCCTTTACCAAGAATTTACAGCGAGGATTAAAATTAATGGACACCTACTGATAGATTTATTATACAGTGAGGAACTCGTCAAGGATTTTGTCCAAGCCCTACCTTGTTTGCTATATTTATATTGGCACAAATGACCAGACAAAGTAATAGCTTAGAAGGAATCCATATAGAAAAGCAGGAGCATTTCATAGGGCTCTTCGCTGATAATGTTATTGTGGCTCTCCAAGACCCAACAGGACCTTTCCTAATCTGATGTTGATACTAGAGGACTATGGTAAATACTCAGGCTATAAATTAAACGTAGTAAAAACACAAATTCTTACATTGAATTATTCCCCAGGCCGAGAAATTAGAGAAAAATATAAAATCAACTGGAATTCTAAAGCAATTAAATATTTGGGTGTGATATTGGCAAAAGATCTCACTAAAACATTTGAACTAAATTACAATAACATTAATAATAATTTTAAGATGGCTATTGGGCGGTGGTCAACCTTAAGATGGAAATTGTGACGTGCCTACGTTTCATCTGCCTATTCTTTTCTGTGGGCCTACTTTAGGTCACGTGACTGTCGAGTTTCTAAAATTTCAACCCTCTAGGTTAAAAGGGAAAAATTTGACCCCTTTGTGAAGCAGGAGAAAATCAGGGTCTGTGGCTGTGCACTCTCAGAGCCTTTTTGAGCAGTATTGAGGATCGAATCCAGGTTCTGATATTTCTACTTGGGCTACATACACCAAATTTTACACACACAATCTAAGGCCCACAGGGAGCCTGTCTGGTGAATTTCAGCCATCTTGGTGCTAAGGGGGCTGAGCACTGTCCCAGAGAAACCACTAACCCTAACCCTAATGAGCAGCTCCTCAAAGCCTGGCCCTGGTTCCCTGGTTTCCATTTGAGCTAGAGCCACCAAAAGTTACACCAATGATCGTTGTCAGAAGAAGAACTGATTCTAAAAATTTCAGCTGTGTAGAAGTTACAGAGCTGAAACACAAGCCCCAAAGACTGCAGAAATTTTTAATAATGGAAGTGCATTCTCATTTCTGCCATATCTCTGGAAACAAGTATGGGAGGGACTTGAAGCTTGGTATAGGTGTTCTAGTAGCAGAGCCCTGTCACCAATATCTGTTTCAAGTCTCAAAAACACTTAGTTCCTGTGTAAAGGTAACTGTCCATGAGCACTACCTGGGCTCTCATTCACGTGTAGAGGCCCCTGTACACGTCTTTTTTTATAAGTTTGTGTATATAACTTGAAACTTCATGTGTGTTCTGGGCATCATTTTCAACAATTACTGTGAATTTCAGCCTCCCAACACTTTTATAGAGCTTTTGGGTTGATAAGCCTTTACACTTGCATGGCAGCCCAGGAAGTGCATCTGCCACATCTCAGGCTCTGATTTGGACCAAACTCACAACATATTTTTTCACTGACCAGAAGAAGCTACGATAGAATCAGCACTCCAGCTGCTTCCTGTTGAGTGAGACCATGTCAATTATCACAATATTCAGAAAAGAGCAAGCTCATACACCCCAACACCTGCTCATACCAGACCTACCTTGCACATCTTTACTGTATTGGATATAGGCCAATAAACTTGCCAATACTGAAGACTTATTGAAATGTCACTATGATTTCCGCTACAAAACATCTGCCTCATTGATCATATTAATTTGGTCTACCAAGTCAGTGTGTTCCATACAAACACATGAACAACATGCAGTTTAGTAAGGCCATCAGTTTTACACTGGTCTAAAAAGTGAAGTGACTTTAACACAGGTGCAAGCACTATTAAATGTTTTGGATGAGGTTATGTGAAAAGCTCTATTTAAGTAACCACCCATGCATCAACATATTTTGAAATAGTGACTCTCGTAATTTACATCAACAACATCAGCATCTGATTGGCCAAATCTATTCTATATAGCAATTTTAAATAGTGTAGTGCAGAAAAAAAATCCCCAGAATGTTAATTGCAAGGAATTTATTTTTCATATTGTACAATAATCAAAGTAAAATTTCTTAATGTTAGTTTTTCCATACAGGCATCAGTATTACAGTCTTGGCCGTCCAAAAGCATAAAATGTAAAGGAATACTACTGCTATTACTTCTACTACTACTACTACTAATAATAATAATGATAATGATATTGATAGTGACAATAATTAATAAATAAATAAATAAATTACGTAACCAGTTTTAAGAGCAACTCGGTCCGTGACACAGTTCCTAACAATGTGACGGTCTTATATTTTTGTGTCTTAAATGAGAAAGTGGTTATGAAAAAAGACTGCTATCTATGTAAAATACTGTTGATGGCTTGTAAAAAAAAGCTATAACATTATTCAAACCTTAACCAATTCCAATTCTAATTTTTCAAATTTTTCTTGTCAACTTGTTTGTCCTTAAGTTGGAAATTGCTGAATAAAAAGTTAAAAAAAGAAGAGAGTACAATTATTTGCCATTTCTTTTCAGTCTATATTCAACTGAATACAGAATTTAAAAAAGATATTTAATGGTAAAGATGATCAAATTAATTGGAAATTTTTTTGGAAATACACACTCATTCTGAATTTAATGCATGGAATGTTCCAGAAAAGTTAAAAATAGCATCCTAAAAGGCTCAGTCAGTCACAAGCAAGGATGGGGCTAGGTTCACCAATTTGTGGACAACTGAGCATGACCTCCAACCAAAATTGACCCCAACAGTCGTTTTTCAGCTGTTTACAACTGATATTTATGTTTTGAATGTAGGGCGGCCTCTCGGGACAAGGTTTAAAACTGTTTAAAAAAGGCTAGCTTACCATCCCACCTGTGGTCTTACCCTAACCTTAACCTTACTATCAAGATGAGTCTCTCTTCTGGCAGAAAATGACCCCAAGAGCAACAATGGTCTGTGCAGTGTGTGTTCTTTCACTGGTGGGGGCCCCATTTTTGGAAATGCTCCCCTCAGTTGTAAATTCAGACAAAGCAGCAAAGCGACCTGCCAGGTTGAATTGATTAAAGGACCTGTTGGAACAACTGCATGGGCAAATCGTCCAACAGACTAAGAACAATGTTTCTCAATGCAAAAGTGCAAAGAATTTATGGATTATATCATCTGTCGTCCATAATATCATCAAAAGATTCAGAGAATCTGGAAAAATCTTTGCACCCAAGGGGCCAAAACCTTACGACCTTCGATCCCTCAGGCTGCACTGCATTTAAATGCGATATCATTCTGTAATTATTATTGCTAAATGGGGTCAGGAAAACTATGAAAAACCACTGTCAGTTAACAGTATGTAGCTGCATCCACAAGTGCAAGTTAAGAATCCACCATACATAGAGAAAGGCATATGTTAACATTCAGAAATGTTGCTGGGCCTGAGCTCATCTAAGATGGACTGATGCAAAGTGGAAAGTGAGCTGTGGTCTGATGAACCCACATTTCAATTTTTTTTTCAAAAAACATGGACGTTGTGTCCTCTGGGCTAAAGAGGAAAAGGACCATCCAGATTATTATTAGTGTTTGTGCCCACAGTATGGGTAACTTGCACATCTGTGAAGGCACGATTAATGCTGAAAGGTACATAAAGGTTTTACAGCAACACTGACAATGTGTGTTACATTTTGAAGCTCAAAATACAACAAAGAGACTCTAAAATGTTGAGCAAATGAAGTCATATGTCAAGCCAGAATGGGAAAGAATTCCACTTTCAAAACTCCAATTACTAGTGTCCTCAGTTCCTTAACCCTTACTGAGTGTTTAAAAAAAAGATGATGTAACAAATCTGTAATCATGCCCCTGTCCCGACCTTTTGGAATGTGTTGCAGGCATCAAATTTGGAGTGAGTCTATATTTTCCAAAAAGACAATGAAGTTAATCAGTTTAAACATTAAATATCATGTCCCAATTTTTTTTTGTCCTGGGCTTTTAATGTTTTTTTGAGTGTTTAAAATCACCTGTTTCATTTACCATTCCTAAACTGGCTCCTCTAGCTCCCCTGCCGTTGATTCTGTTAATTCTGGTAGTTTTATGTTCTGTAGAAATTCTGTCAACTCTGCATCCTCAGAGCAAATGCCTGTGTATTATGTATAGGGATTTGTAAAAATCTGCAAAGGAATCTGCTATTTTGTTTGGTTTAGTAATAAAGATGTATTTTAATTTTATTCTCTGTACGACTGCTGCCTTTCTCAATCTGAACGCTAATAATCTGCTCGTCCTGTGCTCTATTCATCATACTTTTCATAAGTGAATCTCAGATTTCCCTCAATCGTATCTGATAACAGACTATTCTTCTCTACATGCTAAATTTGGCTCATTTATGAGACTTAATGATACAGATTGTTTGTGTTCCTCTACCTTTTTTTATCTCACAATTTATGCTTTTAGGCTTACTTCTTTGTTTGGTCTTTCTTTTACTTTGTACATGTAAATGAGGGCCCCTTAGATACACTTGGCACAATTCCATAGCTCCAGGGATGATGTTTAAAGAAAAGTGTTGGTATTTAGGTAGTTTTGAGTCCATTTTTTAATGAAGGAGAGGAATCCTTTGTCATTAAGAAGAGATGCATTACAGGAAAACGGCATTTTTCAGGTGAATTTAGCCTATTCATTCACAATCTCTTTGTAGGACAAGAATATATGTGCCTTTCCCTTCTCTGTGCATTTCTTTCTTTAATGAATTTAGGGGGTTTAGACGGTGATAAAGGTTTCTACTTATTACTACCATTCACCTTGCAAAATTGCTAGCATGAGTTGGCTGTCCAGTAACCTACTGACTACACAAAGAAAGGAAAGGCATCTATGTTCTTGTCTTACATAAGGATTCTGGAATAGGCTGAATTCCCATATATGCAGTTTATCATCATTGTGCAGGCAAACATTTATGGAGAATACTTCTACATTATCAGTTTGACCATTAAGCAGGATATATCTAGCCTCTGTATCTTTGTGCACTAATGTCTTTGTAAAATTAATTTGTCAATGAAAAACTGTGGATTTTCCCCTCTGTCTTCCAGATGGATGTGAGGAATAATATGTTTTATCTGCCCATGACTTTTTTATTTTCTTATGCTTCCTGTCTAAAAAATGAGCAGCCGTTAAGCTTAGGGAGCTACTCACTGAGTCTGGTCCATTTTCTGTAGCACAAGTTTCTTGTGTTTACCTTAAATTCAACAGAATTCCCCTCCCTTTTGCTGAGTTAAACCTGAAAAGTGGGAACGGAACTAATACTTATTAGAGCTGTTTTAAACTTCAGCAAACATTATGAAAACCTTAATGTTAAAGGTAAATGGTAGTTCTGTTCTTACATTTCTAATGGATCATGAGGAAACAAAACGATCAGAACAACAAGCTGGGGTCTGTAAACTCCTTGGCCTCATCATAATAATTAATCCAAAATCTGGCAGGATAAAGTAGGCCATAGCAGGCTGCTCCTCATTCATGTAGTGCTCCCTGTACGTCTGTGAAAGTGGTTATGGCTTTGGCAACACTGAAAGTATAGTCAGGTCACATGGCCTGGGGCTCTCTCCCAGTCTCTCTTTAAAATCTCTACAGTATCCATCATAGTGCAACTTGGCGATAATCACTCATGGTTTCTCTTGGTCTCCTTATTTCCAAGGAATGAGGTCACGATTTATTTTTATGTCCTTGTCCATCTCTAAAGGTTCTCTAATAAGTTTAGAGACTGCTTTGGGGGAGCTGAAGTTTTGTTGCTCATTTATGCCCTTAATTCAGATATTCCCCCATCTCATTCTTCCCTTCAAATCCTTGCATCAGAGTTTGTATGTCACCATCTAGCTTTGAGGGCTGGTGAGCGGTCGCAAGACTTCATCAAACTATGTTGATAACCCGCTCTTTCTGTCATGAATGTCTGCCTTGATAGAACCAACTTCTGCTCACATTGCAGTCGAGTTATTTTGAATTTTGCTTCACGCTGCTTTAAGTTCTAATTTCAGTGCACAAAAGTCTTCTGCCAGAGCACTTTAAGTTCCTCCTTTATAATTTGGAATATCTCTGCTTTCAGGGAGAGAAAGATGATGGCTTTCGTTTGCTCAGTAGTTGCATTGGATTTTCAGGCTGAGTGGGGGAGTGTTGGGCTGGGTCACCAAGTTTCTGCTGCGTTGTGGCTTTTACAGGTCTTGATGCACCACTGCTGTGTTTATATTTTTGGAGCTTTTCAGCCATTCACGTGATGCTACTCATATAATTTAATCACACTTGTCTGCACACTGTCTCTCAGAAAGGGGGAGCAGGGCTGGCCTAGGCTGCCTTCAGCCAGAAGGGGGGAACTGCTGACCCAGATTGGTAACATTGTCCCATTGTTGAATGAGCACTTTATGGGCTCCTCAACCTGGCAGTTATGTCCTCTTAAGACTCAGGAAAAGACTTGTCTATGTCCCTGGCACAGGTCACTGAGGTAGGCAAGAAGCTTCACTGCTGTTAAGTGCCAGGAGTGGAGGTGATTGTCCCTGAGATTCTGATGGCAACCCAGTATTGTTGGGTTGCCTTGGGTGACACAACTCTTCGATGTCTCATGGAAGTTAAGGACAGTACCTTTAGAGTGGAAGACTTGGGTGGTGGTTACAGTTTTTAAAAAGGGCATCCATAGAGTGGCTTTAATTTTTGCGATTTTATAAGCTCTGCTTCCCTGGGAAGTTTCTCATTTAGTCTGCATGTATCTACTGAAACAGTCCCCACAACTTAAGTCAGAGCTGTTTCTGCATTCTAAAAGTAAAAGCAATTACACCAATTTTTTGTGGATGCCTCGGTCCTGTTTTTGATATTCATGGACAGGATCTCAAGGTGCAGCTTGGATGATCAATATGTTCAATACAGAAACCTTAGAACCGCCTCCTGGGTTTTTTTTTTAGATGATGTAGTTCTGTTGGCTTCTTCAGTCCCTGACCTCAAGCATGCACTGGATGCATTATAACCCTGGTGTTGAAGAGGTTGGACCAGTCTGACAAAAAAGATAACATTTTACACATAATCAAAGACCATATTTCGAAAATTAGTTGCATTTCGGCTGTTTTTTGGCTATGTCTGTTACTGTTAACTAATCCCATTTACCGTCAGTTTGGAACTCATGCATGAGAAAATTCATAAACTTTAGCCACACTATCCACCCAGAGTTTTTCTGTCAAGTTTTCCTCTTTGTATTTTGTTACAGTGTCAGAGCAGTTTTATAAAAAACTTCTGTGTAGCAGTGGAAATAACCACATTATCTTAATTGTGTGCAGTAAGCTGAGGCCTTCCATGATGCAGCATCTGCTGAGGAGGCTGGTTTTTGATGTTCCTCTGCTAAATGAACACACCAAAATGCCTCTGAAGGTGAGAATTCAAGAATACTTCTGAAGAGAATCCACAATTTTTATTATAGAAAGTAAAATATTAATTTTCAGGCTGCAAATCTGGAGTGTTTTCAGTCTTATCAACATATTACCTCGACTAAAAAGCAAGGCTATTCAGTTGATCATGTGGTATATGATGTGATACGCCATGCTAATTTGAATATTATTATCAAAAGGTGGTTGTGTGAATTATAATGCCATGACACAGTAATATGAAATGTAATACTATATTTTCTAAATTAAATACATCATTTGCATTAACACTTGTGATTAAAATTAACTAAAATAGTTTGATTATGTAAAATCACCACATATAACTCATTTTTTAAAAAAGAAAATAAAAATCTGAAAATTGTAATGAATGTCCTCCTAACTTTTCCTAGCTTTTGACTAATCACTATGAGCGGTGTTGGAAGTATTACTGTCTGGCTGGAGGCTGGGGCAACTTTGGAGCTGCGTCAGATGAAGAGCTTCATCTGTCTAGGAAACTGTTTTGGGGAATATTTGATGCTCTTTCATGTAAGGTAAGGCTCTAGTTTATGTAAACTTTTTATACATAGGCTGCAAAAACATCCAAGAAAACAATTCAGTTACATCATCTGCACTTGTTTTAGGTAGCGCAATGTAAAAGTTAAATTATATAAATTTACTGATAAATGAATGTTCATGTTGATGAAAGTGGTTAACTTTTAATGTGACAGCAAAAACAGAGGAATAAAGCTGTGGTAAGGCATAACAGTGCTGTGTATGTATTTTTATGATGTAGCGGTATGACCTGGAGCTGTTTAAGCTGGCATTGCCATGTCTCAGTGCTGTGGCTGGGGCTCTTCCACCAGACCATATGGAGTCCAGCTACATGGCTATGATGGAGAAACAGTCATCTATGGACTCAGAAGGAAACTTCACTCCACAGCCTGCAGACACTGCCAAGTATATTACATTAATTGTAACATAAGTTTTTTTTTAAAGTGTTTTTGAATATTTTTTTATTTGTCAAAGTTATTTTTTGCATAGACACAATTTCTTTTTTCCAATAATCATTCATCTTGGCCCATTTCTTTCGGCTTTTTGGCAATAGGCCAAATACCTACCTCAAAACCAATTGAATTTTTTTTTTCAGTGTGTGTGCTTTGTTGCAAATTTCAAGCGAAATCTGAATAACCACAGTTATTTATTCTGATGGGAGTGACCTCTCTCATATTTACTCACTACACATGATGGCTCTGAGCAATCCTAATTTTACTCCCTCATCACACTGGTCTTACTCCTTTGTACAAATCTAAACTAGCTGAAGTGACTTTGCCCACCTTTGTGAAGCTGAAAACCTTTTGTTAATGCCAGCAGCAATTATGTTGTTTTGATTAGCCACTTCATTTTGTTAAAAACAAAACCTTGAACCTCAAATTGATGTTTGTAGCTATTTTAGAATGGTATTTCTTTTCTGCCCTTTTCAGTGTGACAATCCCAGAGAAACTGGAGTATTTCATAACCAGATATGCTGAGCACAACCATGAGAAGTGGTGTATAGAAAAGGTAGGGACACACAAGTCATGCTAAAATTTAGGTAGTCCTCTTTTTTTTTATTCATCAAGTCTCAGTATATAATATGCACAAAAATTTAACTATCTTAGAATGCCTTAAATACTTGTTTTACAGTTTTCGAATGGCTGGTCTTTTGGGGAACAGATGAGTGAAATCGCCAAGACCCACCCCTTGCTTAAACCATACAAAGGGCTCTCTGAGAAGGTAAGAGGATATACATGCAATTGCTTGACCCTTACTTTATGTTGCCATTATTTTGCAAAAATGTAAGATAAAAATTTTAACTGCCAATAGTTTAGTGCTGGTGCATTTGTAAATGAAACGATACAGAAGAGGTCATTATAGAGATAGAAATGTATATGTATATATATATATGTATAAGTATATGTATATGTATATATAATCCCCCAGTTACCCCAAAGCAGTCTTTACTGTACTGTCATACATCAGTTTCTGCATGGATAATGAAACATCAAGGAAACAGGTGAAAACATTCCCCAACCAAAAACCCTGGTTTAACGTCAATATCAGAGCACTGCTCCAGGCCAGGGATTCAGCAGTGAGGTCAAGGGACTGGGAAGCCTACAGGAAGGCTAGAGCGGACCTGAACAGTAGCATCAAGGCTGCTGAAACAAAGTACAGAGAGCAGATAGAGGCCAACTTCAGGGAGAACAACCCCTGCTCCATGAGGAAAGACATACAGAATATTATAGACTACAAACAATGCCACAACACCCCACCCCCACCGACACTTCTTTCCCAGACCAGCTTAATACCTTTTTCTCCCACTTTGAAGAGGACAACAGACAGGCAGAGGACACGTAGCTGGCATCATCAGAGCATGACCAGCCCCCTACCATCCAACAACATCAGGTACTGCAAGTCCTATGTGGCGTCGAAACTAGGAAAGCACCAGGACCAGATGGAATACCAGGGAGGGTGCTGAAATCATTTACTCATCAGCTTGCTGCAGTATTCACGAAGATCTTTAACTGTTCACTGCAGCAAGCCACAGTCCCCAACTGCCTTAAAACTGCCACCATAATCCCTGTGCCCAAATTCTCTGCAGGGTTGAATGATTACCGGCCTGTGGCCCTGACATCAGTGATCATGAAATGTATGGAGAGACTGGTGTTACAGCATGCCAAGGCCCACATCCCACCTGGCTTTGATCAACATCAGTTCGCCTATAGGTCCAACAGATCCACAGACAACGTCATCTCCATCGCCCTCAATACTGCTCTCAGCCACACTGAAAGCCCCAACACATACATCAGGATGCTGTTTGTGGACTTCAGCTCGGCAATTAACTCTATCAGCCCCAACTGACTCATCAACAAACTGCAGACATGACAACTTTGAACCTCCTTATGTCTGTAGATCAAGGACTTCCTGACTAACAGACCCCAGCATGTCAGAATGGGCACCTCCACATCTTCCACCACCGTCCTGTTGGGTCACTTGGGGCTCTGAATATGTTGGGCTTAATAATTTAGGATTGGCTATCTAAAGTAAATAACAGTAAAGTTAGTAATAGGATTTAATATACATTAAACCTACCTCTGGGCACCACCTTTAGAAAGGGAATTGATAGCCAGTTGTTTAATCAGTCTCATAAAAGCACTACCTATCAATTTGGAACAATGATAATTAATCAATTTAATAACTATAATCAAAGTCCTAATCAATTGTCAGTAAAGATGAAGGATTTGGAGTTCTGCAGTGTAGAGGTTGGCAGCATTCACTTTTGTACAGATTAACAAAATGACTTGTGTCAAAAGCATTTATTTAACAGATACTAACAAAACACACAATATCTAAACTAAAAGCATATGCACTATTTACACATGTGTGTGTGTATATTTGCATGTGTGTGTGTGTGTGTCTGATGGGCAAACAATGACAAGATGGCTGACTCAAGATGGTTAGGACTGCATGGCTTAAGCAAAGGAATCTGAGACAAAGATGGCTGAACGGAAGATAATGGCCAACACCACACAGCTAGTGGGGAGGTTACAGGATTCTTTGTGAGGCTCAATGATGTAAGCTAAAAGGTGCCAGTTTAGAGAAGGGGGTTAGTTTCACACAGGTTACTCACATGCAAGTTACTGGATGTGCCTCCAGTCTTATATGTGTGGGAAATGTGTAACTAACCTAACGATAACCAGGCCTTGACATAAAGCTCAAGAATACATTCAATAAAATCATTGCAACAATGAAACATGTGAATAATTCTCTGCTTTGCTGTGCTGTCTTATGCTAGGTTATGCCCAGTTACGTTACCCAGTCCTATAAAGAAAAGATGTACTTTTTCGGTGCATTACTGTGTTAAGTCCATGAAGCTGCAGGCTTGTGGTGACGTTGAGTCCAAAAAGCTGCAGGTTGTGAGGCTTCCTGATGGGTTCCAGGCTGGTCTGGCCTTCTGAACCCTGGGTCTCTGAGGATCACTGGTTGCTCCTTCGTTCAGTATGTTAGGGCTCCTGGCTAACTTTAGTTGTGAGTGCTGTTGCTTGTAAGTCTCAGCTGGCAGACCTTGTGTCCTGGCCGCTGGTGACTTAGCTTGCTGACTCCTGGTTGATGCTTTGGCAGGTTCTCGTGTCGCTGCTCTTGGTGAGGAGTGCAGCAGCAATCTGCATTGAGCAAGACTGCTGGAGAAGTTGACTGAGTCCTCGGCCCTGTAGGGCTTCTGAGGAGGAGAGAGCTGAGCTTCTCTGGAGAGAAGACAAGAAGAGAGAGGGACAAGAGAAGAGACAGATGCGTGGCAGAGGTTGTTTTTATAGTCTGTGATCACACCAAGGTGTGAAATCTGGGGGACTCTGGAAAGTTGAGTTTACTGCCCTTTATCAGAGTTCAGATCACCCACTGAGGTGTGGTCTGCAAGGCCTTTCTTTGTTCTACTCACATGGTGAGATCCCAACAGTCCTCAATACTGGTGTTCCTCAGGGCTGTGTGCAGAGTCCAGTCTTGTACACACTGTTCACTTGTGACTGTGTCACTACTCATGGCTCCAACACCCTCATCAAATTTGCTGATGATACAACTGTTGTGGAGCTCATCAACAATGGAGACAAGGCACCATACAGAGAGGACGTCCAAGCACTGGTGGCCTGGTGCAGTGACAACCACCTGAACCTCAACACCAAGAAGATTAAAGAAGTCATTATTGACGTCCGGAAGTCTCTCACTGCACTCAGGCCTGAGCATCAATGGGGAGGAAGTGGTACAGGTCACCAGCTTCAAGTTTCTTGGCCTGCACATCTCGGAGGACCTGGGCTGGACTGTGAACACCACCCACATCGTCAAAAAGGCCCAACAGGGTCTCTTCTTTGTGAGAACACTGAGTAATAACACACTCACTTCCATGCCTCGAGGAGATCTACTTCAGCTATCTGCTCTGATGGGCCACAAAGATCTTGAATAACCCCGCCCATCCTGGACACTTTATTCACCGTCCTTCCCTCTGGCAGACTCAGAGTCCTGAGGGCCCGCACCAACAGACTGAGACACGGTTTCTGCCCCATGGCTGTGAAGAGACTGCAGCAGGAAGCATGATGATCAACCACCCCCCCATGACTAGGACATTGTAGCTGCTACATGAGATGTCGCTGAATGGAATTTCATTGTACCCCTTGCAATGACAATAAAGCTTCTTAATCTTAATCTTAAAAAACAGTTATATATTCAACAAAGAACTGAAGCACCTTGTACATTTAAATCCTTATAAGTCGTGCTTAGCCAACTTGTAATAGTTTAACTGGATCACTGGTGATCACTGGTGATCCAGTGGATGTTGCCAGGTTTTATTTGTTTTTATTTTTTTCCTTTTTTCTTTTCTTTTCTTTTGTTTGTTTCATGCAAATACACAAGGACAACACCATGCACATTCTTATCAACAAATTTTCCACTGATTGACATGGTAGTTAAAATGTCCTGAAAAATTATCTTTTAAATCCAAGGGAAACTCTTTTGGAGAAAGAAAAAACTGTTTGTTTGGTTAGTTTGGTTATAATCCTACAGGATAAGGATGCATATTGCTGCCCAGTCCGTGATTCTCTGAAGACTATGCTGTCTTGGGGCTGGAGCATTGATAGGATCAGAGAGGGGGACCCTGCAAGTCTTCACAACAAGTCTCGAAAGATATCACAGGCCAGCCAGGTATGGACAAATACACAGTTACATGCACGCACACACACAAGCACATATGTATTACACTTCCATTTTATTATAGTGGATTTTATAGAGAATATAACATCAGATCAATATATGTTCTGTGTTCATCAGCTGTCTTTTGAAGGAACTGCTGCTTTTAGCCCCAGACCCATAGATATGAGCAATGTTACACTGTCTCGAGACATGCAGGTAGGTAACTTTATTATACACATAAAGTTTAAAAAACACATAGATGAACAAATGTAAGAAAACCTTGTTTAATTCATAATCTTGAATTGGACCGATGTACTACTGAGAAGGAATATTGGTATTGATTAATGTATTAGTATGTGCAGTGTAGGAGTCACATATGTTTTGTTTCCCCAGTCTATGGCAGAGCTTCTTGCTGAGAATTATCATAATATCTGGGCCAGGAAAAAGAAAATGGATCTGGAAACCCAAGGTAGATATGACACAGCAAATTCACACACAATATTCCCAAGCTCTTTCCCTATTATGCCATGACCTTTAAAATTATTTTCATCATTATGGACCAAGGTTTCAGCACTAGTTGATGGACATAATTGTCTCAATTTTATCAGCATAATGGGTAATGTATTTTAAGTAGGTGTTCAGCATAGGTTACGAGGAGGACATACCCCAGTAAAAAATAATCCATCATCATAAGACTGCAAACCCAGTCTTCAACCTGAACTTCCTTGCTAACTCAAATTCTGCATTGTAGCAAAGGCCTCTGTTCAAACTGTGTATGTTAACTTGGGTTTTTGATCAATAACGGAACAGTAAACACCAATTTACTGTGAGTTGATGGCAAGGTCACCAATAGAGCATTGTGGTAGTTCAGGCAGGCCACAAAGTCAAGCTCAAGCTGTCATTTAGCTGTCATCAGCAGCAATCAGCTGATCAATCTGCTGAAGGCCAGCTGATCAACTGCTATCCATTGGCTAGGCTAGTAAAAGGCACTTTTCTTTTGAACTGCTTTAGCCTGCCTATTCACGCCCCTTCCTCTGTAAACTACTTTGCAACCCACCTCTACCCTAACTCCTTCTTTCATGCTGGGCCAGACTGGATCAATGTCATCACGTTGTCATTCATGACCGCTCTTTATTCTGTACCTTATTGGAGGGGGTTGCTGATGCTCTCCCTGCATCCATGGCTCTCCATGTATGCTCATGGAAGGGCAGGGAGCCCCCAGAACAGAGCTGAACTGCCAAATGTAACCTGTTACAAATAGAAAAAATGTTTTCTTTTGCCTATGTGGTCCTGATTGAAATACTGTTTGTTTAATTTTCATGCCTTTGAGGTGCTGTTTACTGACTTAACTGAGTTTACTAACTGAGTTTAACAAACAAATGATGATCCTCTTTATATCAACCTGTTATATTCACTCTCCATTCTGTTGATTTGCTGTTGTCTCCAGGTGGAGGGAGCCACCCTCTACTGGTTCCCTATGATACTCTGACTGCCAAGGAGAAATCAAAAGATAGAGAAAAAGCTCAAGACATCCTCAAGTTCCTCCAGATTAGTGGCTACACTGTGTCCAGGCATGAAAAAACTTTACATTTCAAACAGGGACTGGAGATAACATAAAGATTATTTTGATAATGCATAATTTTAGCTTAAACTAATATTTTATGGACCAATATTTTAGGAAATATTTGTTCCCATTGTTGTTAAAGTGTTAAAACCAGTCATATTAAGAGCCATTTAATCTCTAGCGGAAAGGCCTAGGATGTGTTTAGCCTGACATATCACAGAGAATATTAGAGGAAGGCACGGGCTAGCCTAATTAGTCTAAAAATGCTTTCCATGACAGCTCACACATGAGTATTTTGAGATTTTGTGTGCTGTTAACACACCTATCTGTTATCGGTCAAGAAATACAACATTTAAAATAAATAATATTCAACTGTTAGGCACCATTACAGTCTTTGCACTGAACACATCCCCGATCTATCTTTGTAATAAATGCACAGATAATGACATTGATATCTATTCCAACTGCAATTTAAAGCTGTCATATCTGTCCCTATGAATGTCTTTGTTGTCTCCAGAGGTGTTAAGTCACAGGAACTGGAAACTCCAGCTATAGAGAAACGTTTTGCCTACACCTTCCTTCAGCAGCTCATCACCTATGTAGATCGGGCACATCAGCACATGATGGAGTTTGGTGAGACCAGCTTAGTAATTAAGGCCATTACTAAGCTGTATTAATAATGATTTAATGAATAATTAACCAATGACAGTCTTTAAAATTAATAGCATACAGTGAACATGCTAAAGTAGGCATGCAGCCCCCCATCTCTCCCCCTGTCTCTCATCTCAACCAGTCATGACCACTCAACATTGAGCCAGGGTCTGTTTGAGGTTTCTGTGATTTTTAGGATAAGTTTTTTTTATTGTATCTGCTGCTTAGTGCTTTGTCATGGGGATATTGTTTGAATTGCATGGTCTGTACAATAAAAAACTGCCTTAATACACAAATTTTCTGTGCAAATGTGATGAGAGGTCACTTACCCAGAACAGCTTAAGCTAGAGAACATGTACAATGAATATTACTATGGCTAAACCACCCAAAGCAATGTGCAGATGTACGATTATTGTCCCCATGTAAATCTGTCTTAATGTTATTGTCCTAAATGTTTGTTTCCTGTCTTTTAGATGTGGGAATGAGACTCAAAGGGGAGAAAATTCCTCATGAGCAGCAAATAAAGTTCTTTGGAAAGGTCAGAACTCATTATCTTATTAAATTTTCAGTCAATAGGATATAGCAGTGTGTTTACTTTTACCTTTGAGTGTGTAAAGTCACGTTTGAAAAAAAATGTTGTGCAACACCATATGAAGCATTGGCCTACATGTCCTGACACAGCCATTGACTTGATGGTGTCCAGTACAAAGATAATATTTACAGTACTATTAATCTACACTCCTCACAATAGTATTCAAATTTGTCTCATAGGTATTACAACCATTAATTTTATTGATTATTATTAACCGATGGTCAATATGAAAAACATATTGCGCACACTTAATATAAAATACAGACAACTAATTCAAGCATGGTGTTCTCTGCACAGATCAGTGCCATTTTGTATGAAATATTTTATAACTGAAGGAGGATAAGGACTGTGGGGCACCTTTGGAATAGACCAAACGGCATCGTAACAGTTATAATGCCCCTAATTTAGTTCCATAACCCTCAACATGGGACTGTGGTTGTACTTGGCAACTTCTTCCAAGTATGATTTATGCAACAGTATCAGTGTGAATAGAGGGTGTCTAGAAAAAGTATACAGTGGTTTGTAGTGAATCTGCCTTGAATTAAAAAATATTAATATTATACATTTTTTAATTTTTCCTATTTTCGTATTACTTGTACCACCCTTTTGTCTATTCTAAGTTTGAAAGATGAGTATATTACATTTAACCCTCAGGTGGTCTTGCCATTGGTGGATCAGTACTTTAAAAACCACAGGCTGTACTTCCTGTCTACAGCCATCCATCCAATCAGCAGTGGTGGCCATGCGTCCAACAAGGAAAAGGAGATGGTAACCAGGTGAGCGTGCCAAGCAATACAGCAGTAAATGGAAAGTAAGCCAACAATGCCAGTATTGCAGGATACAGCCCAAGCTCTCCTGTGCTAATGTTTAAACCAGGGGTCACCAACTATATTTGTCAGAGGGCCAGAATTTTATCAGACAGTCACCTTGGGGGCCGGACCCTCAAATAAAAATTTAATAAAAATAAAATTTTGGCAGAACATTATTATTTGATGTTTATTGTTTATATATTTTTTTTATTTCATTGCAAAACTGAAGGGATTTTTAGCCTTTATGAGTCAGGCTCCTATTACCTATACGACAATCAACCACCAGGAGTGATAGAGATATTTTGCATCAACTCAATTCAAGTCAACTTTATTTATAGAGCACTTGAAAAAAAAAAACATCGCGGAAGTGAAAGGAAAAGGCCTCTTAACACAGGTAAAATGGCACTTTAAAAGTGCCATTTCACTCTCGTGAAACGAAAAGTTGATGTGGAAAACAAATCCTTTAATGATGACTGGACTGAAAAGTCCGCATTTATCATGCCAACCTTCCAAAATGCGTCACCTGTATGCTTCATTTGCAACAAAACTGTGCAACGAGTATGTCTTCATTTCGGAATGTAGCCTAAATAGAGTCATAAATGGTGGGGATTACTGATAGGTAAGAGTCTCAGTTGTCGCTGTTTTCAATTGCTTTAATAGTGTGGACCACATGATATTTTTTCTTTGATTCTCATAATTTTGAAATCCAGTTGCGGATTCAGCCCGCGGGCCGCCAGTTGATGGTCACTGGTTTAAATGTTTAATAAGACCTTGACTGTTTGTTGGAGCCTGCTTTTTGTGATAAATTACATGTATACTACATGCATTGAGTTGTTTGACTTCTTATTAACTTGACATTGTAAACTGCATGCTTTTATTTCTCTCTTGCTCTCTCTTTGTCTTTCCCTTGGTCTTGCTCATTTGATTGTCTCACACCTCTCTTGTTTGCTTCCTTATCTTTTTCCTCCTCCTCTCTCGTTTTTATTTAATCTTTTCAGTCTTTTCTGCAAGCTCGGAGTTCTTGTCAGACATAGGATATCCTTATTTGGTAAGGACACTCGTAATGAAAGCGTAATGCTTTCACTTCTGCTCCCTCCCTTCTATGATTCTTTTTGAATGAGTGTGCATTGTGAATGGTATGGTATGCAGAGAATGACTACTGCTTATACAAGAATATAAGGATACAACAAGTTGTATAATGAAATTAAAATGTGGTTCCCTCTCGAGTGATTAGTTGATTGTGTAGAAAAAAAGATACAATTATTTAACATGGAGGAGTGCAAATGGTGCATTTAGCAGTCTCACAGCCTGAGGGAAGAAGCTGTTCCGTAATCTGGCGGTACGGCAGCGGATACTTCTGTATCTTTTGCCTGACGGCAGCAGGGTGAACAGGCTGTGGCTGGGGTGAGTGTTGT
>JAQNCA010000017.1:18928769-18941620 GCA_029783725.1 Acanthurus tractus | reverse complement strand
TCCATCCACTCTGACTGCACCTGTGCACCAAGCATCATTGATGTACACACAGAGTCCGCCCCCTCTCGTCTTACCGGCGTCTTGTGTTCTGTCGGCCCAGAGCAGGCTCCGCCCGTCCAGTGCTAAGGCCTCATCTGGTACATTGTTATTGAGCCACGTCTCTGTGAAGATGAGAGCGCCACAGTTTCTTGTTTCTCTTTGCTGAGTAAGTCTGAGTCTTATCTCATCCATTTTATTGTCCTGCGACTGGATATTTGCCAGGAGTAGGCTGGGTAGTGGAACAGCCTTGGGTCCAAGCCTTTTTAGCTTAAGTCTTATCCCGGCTCGTTTCCCTCTCTTCCTGGGTGGACCACACCGCTTGCGATGATGTCTGGTCCGAATGTTTTGATTGTTGGATCTTGAGATGCCGAGAGCAGAGATCGTCTCAAGGTCTGCTGCACTCAGGTCCAATCATTGCACTACCTCTTCTGATATTGACAAGTGCATTACTGTCATAAGTAATACAATTTTCAGTAATAAAAACAAGAGGATCGCTCCTTTTTTGTTTTGTTATGCTAAAGTTGAGGGAGCCACCAGCTGCTGCATGTGCATGCGCTGCTGTTGCCACATACCACAAATGGGTCTATTTACTCACACAACATCTGGGTCCTAAAGAATGTAATTCCTTTTAGCTCTAACGAGCTAAACAAATGATTTCAACTCATTGAATGCATTTAAACACAGCATTGTATACATTTATTTGTGCATTTTAGCAACTCATGTCAACGTGTAATTTCAAAGATTTCATACCTGGTTTTGGTACAGGAAATATTCACACACACACGACTGACAAACAGTTTTATGGCCTGGAAATAAAAGGCCTGTAGTTGATACAAAATGTTGAATTTGAGTTTGGTAACTAGAACTTTCAGCATGCTGTCTGAAGAGGTGTCAATGTAAGTGAAGGACGCTATCAGTAGGCTATAAGACAAAACAAATGTATCAGACAGACAGCAGAAACTAATGTGTTGGCCGATTCAACAATTTAGTACTTAAGTACTTAAGGAAGGAATGCACTGGCAAGCTGCACCAGCGCTGAAATCCGTAGTGGATATTGCTAAATTCTAAAAACCTTTATATAACAACTACTCAGCTCAAAGATACTCTGAGGGAGTTAGGCATTGTCAAAGTCAACAATATAAAGATGCCTTCATGAATCCAAATGAAGGGGGTTGTGACAATCAAGAGCAGGAAGGCCGTATTAGAATCTGCTCTAAAATATTTGAAAAAGCTTGTCAAGCTCTTCAACAAGATTCTCTGGACAGATGAAACCAAGACTAACTTGTACCAGAATGATGGTAAGATATAGCCTTTAGAAGAGAAGGAAAGGCTTAGATTAGAAGCATACCACATCATCCGTCAAGCACAGTGGAGGCAGTGTTATGGCATGGGCATGTATGCAAGGAGCTTGGTCGCAGGTGTTTATTGATAATTTGATGGCTTTTATAAGAATCATAATAAATTTTGACATGTATATGCTTATAGTATCTATTCAGATTTAGCCAAATGCTTCGAAGCTAATAGGATAGTACTTCAGAGCGCAGATGGATAATGACCAAAATCATACTGCAAAAGCAATCAAAGAGGTTGTCACTTCAACCACCTCTCTACTGCTTTATTTCAAATTCATTAGGGTGGTGTAAAGAGGCAAAATTACAAAATTTGATTCACTGTCTAAATACTTCTATACCTGACTGTGTTTGTACAAGCATTACCAAGGGTTTAGTGAAAGTCTGAACTGGCAGTGTAGGGTAAAAATTGAAAAAAATCTGAAACACATTATAGAATACATTATACTTTACAGGTTTTGCATATAATTGATTGTACACAACAATGCATTGTTTGTATACTTTTTATATTATATGTACACTGTTATGTATACTTTGTAAGGGACAGAGATACAGGCATGAGATAAACTTTAGAGAGCTTTAAAGTAAATAGACTGTGCATGCATATTCAACATTGGGAGTGCATGTACACTTATCCTTTGCTCAGCAGTTGTGTGTATTGTGCTCTGTGTACTGCAACTTTTTGAACCAGTTAAACCATGCCATTCTCCCTAAAGCAAAGAGATGTTCAAACTCTGCAGACTATAACCTGTTGTAATTAAAGACAGATGTACACATCTGGAGAAATTAAAAATCTTTATTCTTAGTATTTGTAAAGCTGTCAAAATTGTTGTATATGACAGCATTAAAGGCTTGGAATTGATTAAGCTTGTAATATTCCCACTTATGATTATGATGATTTTTTAAAGAAACATCTTTTTCCTTTGAATATGATGTTCTGCTATGTTGTTTACCCAAACAATTTAAAGACTGACTGATTTTTCTAATTATTTTCTCTTCAGACATTGATTTGATTGGACAAGATCTGTTGTTCTTTTGTTTTTGTGTATTGTCATACTTGATTTTCCACACTCCTGGTAGATAAGAACCTTAGTACATGTAGTTTTTTTCCTTACTCCACCTGCTTTGTAGGTAACAATGCCACATCCATAGTCAACTGTCTGCAAATACTTGGACAAAGCCTGGATGCCAGGTAAGCATGGATATAAACTACAGTGCTCCTTGTCATTACACCTGGGATGATGTTTAGTAAAAATTATGTCCAAGCCAATGTTACAGGCTTGGACACACATAATATGCAAACTGTTACATGCTGAATTTTTCCAAGGTTCTTGGAGGAATGACCCACTAGCAGTAACCATTTTGGATGATATTGCTCCCTCTACTTCCCACTGGTGGCAGAAGGCATGTCACCTCCCCTTTATTAGTCCTGTTTCATGTTAGTGGGGAAGTCATCATTTGTGGAATGAGATAAGATGAGATTATCATTGCTCACATCCTTTGGCTTCCTTATTGTAGGATTTTATTGCATGCGGTGCACATCACATTGAAGTTGCTGAAATCAGTCTTGCTTTTTTTGCCTTGTAGTTAAAGCACCATTATGTAGAAAGTGATATTTTGTGGTGTTCATGTGCCCACAAGTTTGACTGTCATGATCTGGCTCTTCAGTCTTGACAAAAAACTATAAGTACTAAGATTTTTAGGGCGAGAGGTGTGTTTGTCAGTATTATGGGTTTGTCAGCTGTCAAGAAAGAAAAAAAAAGCTTGTCATCGAAAGAGAGATTTAGCAAAGAAAGGAAGATGCTGTAAAACACTAAATCTCAACAAAATGGCAAAAGCTTACTAAACAAAACACAGTGCCAAATGGATGAAAAGAAGAGAGAGGAGAGGGGATGGAATGTGACAGTAAGATCTCACTTAGTACTTTGAGGCGGGTCAGATGTTCCAAGTTGCATTAGTTAACCTATCCAGCAGGAACCTGCAAGGCAGCCTCTTCTGTATCCTCCCCTCTGTTATAATTTCCATTTAGCTTCTTTGCATTGCCACACTTGCTAGCTTTGGTTCTGTTGCCCATTCTGCTGTGCTCCCCACTAGTATTCCCCACTGGGTCCCCCTCTGCCCTGGACAACAATTCTTATCATGGCATCCAAAGCTCCTGTGATATTGTATAAAAATAAAAACTGTTCATGCTTTGAGCAGTCACCTGGACTCACAGCTAACACAGCAAACCATCAGTTACAGTCGCAGCAGTCACAGCTTGTACTTTAAGTTACTTTAAGTTACTTACTTTGAGTAACATCAGAGGCAAAATGATCAAATGTTTTCTCCACAAAAACATGATCTAGTTTTACTAAAATCAGTGATATTTGTTGATGTGTGAAATGGAGTTCCGTAGAGCATTATGCAGTTTTGCACCAGCTCCCCAGTTCAAGTTAATCTTGGCTAAATAAGTCCAAAAATTCTTGTTCCAGAACTGGGCAGACCTAACCTTACAAGGCAGCTGGACTGCTGAGATCTCACATCTCCAACTCCAACTAGATGTGTCCAATCAAACATGACCATGATGGGATGAGATTTTTCTCCAGTCAGAATATGACTGGACCAATCAGCATCCTTTGAGGAGAAAGAGGTGGTAGCTAGGGGCATGTTTTAGTTTTTGATGAAAGTGAGAAGTGGCTTCAAGCTTGTAAACAATGGCAACCGATGAAGAGGTTAGCCAGGATGATACCTTAGAGGCAGTTTTATCAGAACCGGACAGCATTTTCTAATTAACAGAAGAGCAAAGAATGTCACTGAAACAATAGCAACAAGCCATTCCAAGATCTGATCTGTTTAACTTATACTTGTCTGCCATTGGTTGTATTTTACACCAAAACTATATAAATCACCAGGAGGTATAAGAGTAGATTAATTAATAACACTAAACTAAAACATTGATAACACTAAACTTTTGGTAAGCAATGCAAATAATAACCAATTCAAAAAAAGTGTGGGAACATAACATTTAAAAAAAAAAGAAAAAGAAGAAAATTTGCACTTAACAGTAACAACAAACAAGAACAATTCAAGCCCAAGAAAGACACACTTTACCAAATCATATTATTATCATCGAGTCCAGCTCTTTGTTTAATATGTTTTTTAAAAAAGGTTTGTTGCTCAAAATCTTGCCAACCATTCTACACGCTTTTATCTCCTTGGTACAGTTGTTATATATGCCCTTATATAGATTGGCTTCCTGTGTTGTGAAATACTGATATTTTGCATTTTACCTTTGTGGTTTCTAAACATGCATATTCATCTCATATTCAAATTGTTTTTACCTAATATGAAACCACTTTTTGGGTACATTTTAGTACCTGCTGATCTTTAACATGATTTTGAAGTCAACCAGATCCTCATGGTTTTTTTTTTCAGTTTTATGTGTCGGTTTGTTGAATCTTTGTTAGTGGTTTTATTTAAAACTTTTGCAACTCTACTTTAAGGATAGAGATTGGATCTCTGTTGTATAAGTGTTACCCCAAACTGCCACACAATAATAGAACAGTCTTTAATCTTTGTCAGATGGCAAATATCTGACTTAGCTTAACTGAAGGAATAAGTCTTTACAATGTGTACATTTTATGATAACGAGACAGCTATATATCTTAGTTGTATTCTTGTTGAGTGCAATCAGAATATCAAAGCCTTTGTAATATTGCCCATTAAATTATTTTGCTGAGGGATTAAAGAGATGATACTTGTCATTTTAATGAAACAACTAAACTTGGTTTGAACTTTAGGGTTCTGTCTTTGAAAGTGTCTTATCTCAACAGTTCAATCATGATGTAATGTAATTTGTTTTTTTCTTTTTCTTTTTCTTTTTCTTTTTCTCTGTCTTTGTTTTCTTTTTTATTGTTTAGTTAAAATATGTCAGAAGTTTAACTTATTTTGAGTAGCAGTAATTCAAACTTTTGGATTTTTTATTTTCTTGCACAGCCAATTAATACATAGTCAAAAGAGTCTTTCTTGTGAATCTAATAATGTAAAACTTAAACTGTCCTCATATATCAGAACGGTGATGAAGACTGGTCTTGAGTCAGTAAAGGCAGCGCTGCGGTTGTACTTTGACAATGCAGCAGAAGATCTGGAGAAGACACAGGAGAACCTGAAGCTTGGTCAGTTCACCCACAGCCGAGAACAGCCGCGAGGTGTCACTCAGATCATCAACTACACTACCTTCGCCCTGCTGCCAGTCCTTTCCTCCCTGTTTGAACACATCGGACAAAACATGTTTGGAGAAGACCTTATATGTGTGTATTGATTTTTGTTGCTCATATATCATATGATTGAGACATCAACAATGAAACAGTTGATTGGATAATGTCAAAATCCTGACATGAAGTAGACTTCTGTTTCTTTCTGATGCACAACTTGATAGCTGGTCATAAACACATTTTATACTCCCTAAAAAAAGTCTTTTTTTGTCTTATTTTCAGTGGATGATGTCCAGGTTTCTTGCTACAGAATCCTAAATAGCCTTTACTTTTTGGGAACCAACAAAAGCATCTATGTAGAGAGGTACATCATGCCTGACATGACACTCTTTTTAAAGTGGTATGCATAAGACTGACATGGCACCCACAAAGGAGTTTTGATGAACATTTGAATGTTGTCATTACAGATGCTATGTATTGTATTTTAGCACAAATTACAAAATTATATCTATACAAAGATCAAATATGAACAGTATTTACAGGGTTGATACTTAGCTTAAATCATGCTATGGATGTATGGAATCAATTTAACCCCATTCAAGACTGCGGAGGACTAAACTAGATTCAGCTGGTATCTCAGGAATCTTATGTGCACATGCTTTATGCACTGACCATGTGGAGGCTATTCAGAAGTTCTGAGTAGGACTGCCCATGGTGGAAGTAGAACCTTTGACTTCATGTGCCCTCAAGCACTTTCAATGGGAATAAACTGGGCCTAGTATCTAGTTCTTATTAAACCATGAATATGACATAAATTCAGTGCAAATGGCTATAAGGATCATAAGTTATTAAAAAATCACTACTTAGTAATTTAGTTCTACAGGAAACAGACAAATATACTGCATCAAATAACACTGCTAGCTTTCTTAGAATCTGTAGGGGAAAAAACGAAAGGCTTTTCTCAATATGTTATACTCTACACATTGCAAAATGTTTTACCAAACACATTTGACAAAGCAACTTATGTTATTGTTTTAACTATATTTGGATAAAACATAAAAATAACTAGTGATTTATATCAATATTGATTGAGTTTTTTTTTAAATTTAACAGATGATTGATGATTAAAATGATACATTTTTGTTTGTTCTCTCATCTTATCTCCTTTTTATTCTCCTTTCCAGACAGCGTCCAGCATTAGGAAAGTGTTTAGCTGCCTTTTCAGCAGCCTTCCCTGTTGCTTTCCTGGAGCATCACATTAACCAGTTCAACAGCTTTTCCATCTACAACAACAAAGGAGCTCAAGCCAGAGAAGGTACTCAGTTTCAATATTCAGCTATTGTGTGAATTGGCATTTCACACACACATGGTCTAGAAATAAACTGTTATATAGAAATCCCATGGTAATTTTATCATCTTAGAATTATGTGTGTTATTCTTTGTGCAAATCAACATTATTCATATGTAACTCTGACATAAACATAACAAAGTATAGGAACTGATATCACAGGTCTTTCTTTTTAACTGTAGGGAAAGGGGATTAAGGGTTTGCTATTTAGTCAGCAGGCATTGATAAAAACTTTAGAGTATTTGTGTATCCAAAAAAGTTGTTATCAAGTTATGCATTTATGTTTATATTTATCTTTTGTGTTCAAGTGCATTTCCCTTTCCACCTTCCAGCCCTAGGTCTTCCGGGACAGGTCGAGGAGGTTTGTTCTCTGATCCCAAATCTAGAAAAGTCTTTGGAGGAAATCATGGACTTGGCAGAGTCTGGCATGAGATACACTCAAATGCCCCATGTAATGGAGGTGAGATGAAAAGCAAACTCCACTAATTTAGTCAAAGGCAGAATATGCAGCATTATCTGGACAGAGTCTGTAAACACAAAATTTAAAATTGGCTCCTTCTTCCTGTCCAAACAACAGCAGAACCACATGCGTCCACCTGCAACATCCTACCAAGGGACTACAGAAGAGTGTACTTTTAACCCTGCTAGCACTGACCTGTCCTACAGAGAATGGGCTTACTCCAGATTCACTCTGGTTTATTAATGACTTTGGTCCACTCTGAGTTTCGTCTTAATATATTTATGCTTCTTTACTGCCATTGGCTTGGGGGGCTGCACCTCTCTACCCAAGGGTTGATATCCAAAAATGTCACATACACAGCAAAACAAGAAAATGAGAAGAAGTTGCAGAGGCCAATGTCTCTGCAGAAAAACACACCATCACACACTTCTAGTGGGTCATCAAAGAGAATAAAGGGATATTACTTTTGTATGAGTCTATACATTGTTTTCTAAGAAAATCCTGCATGTTATACCTTTAATTGAATGACTTAAAATTCATATCCCCTCTGGTGGTGGTTTGGTTTCTTCTCAAAATCATTCATGTTAAGTTGGTACTCTTTTCATTGTTCCCTAAGTAAAGCTCCCAACCAGAAGCTGTGAGGAAGTAGATAATCTCATGATATTGCAATGATTAACATGTTTTTTCCCCTTTTTCTTTAGGTGGTGTTACCAATGTTGTGCAGCTATGTGTCTCATTGGTGGGAACATGGACCAGAGAGCAACCCCGATGGAGCTGACAGCTGCTGCACCTCTGTGACCTCTGAACACATGAACACTCTGCTGGGAAACATTCTCAAGATCATCTACAACAACCTTGGAATAGATGAAGGGGCCTGGATGAAAAGACTAGCTGGTAAATACAAAATGAAGTGTGTGTGTTTGTATGGGTTTTTGTGTGTGTGTGTGTGTGTGTGTGTGTGTATGTGTGTGTGTGTGTGCATGTGTCTGCATGCGTGCGTGTGTGTGTATATGTGTGTTTGCATGCTTGTGTGTTAGACTTATGGCTAATCACAATTTAATACTTCACTTTTTAAAATCTTTTAATGCAATTGTATTTGAAACCATCTGGCATTTGGCCACTTATTTCACCATTTATGAAGGACATTTTATGTTTAACGTGGAAAGACATGAGAGAGACAGAGACATAATGTAGACAAGATAAGACAAAGATGAGACTCTAAATGATAAATACACACACACACACAACTACTGCATCAACCTTAACTAATTCCGTGCTGAATCATTGATAATAAAACTTCTCACTTTCCCTGCTCTTATAGTCTTCTCTCAGCCAATCATTAGCAAGGCCAAAGCCCAGCTTCTCAAAACCCACTTCCTGCCTCTTATGGAGAAACTTAAAAAGGTAAGTGTGGCTGGTAATTTTATTATGAATTACAAATTTCCTCAGAACAGTTGACAATATGACAATATTAATTTGACATCAACTGGTTATACTCACATCTACTAATTTGTCTTCCAAAGCTAATGGCAATTTTTTGCTCTAAATTCCAGAGATTTATCTAATATGGGTTTATCTTCTGAGAGAACGGATACTTTCAGAAGTTTCCATAGTGGATTGTATTGTCCTGTAACGATCAAAAGCCTTGCTAAGATCATAGTAAATTTTGTGTACAACTTAAAAGATATCAAATGATTACTGTGTCCTGTAGAAAGCAGCAATTGTGCTGATGGATGAGGAACACAGCAAGGTGGAAGGGAGGGGTGAAATGTCAGAAACAGAGCTTCTTATCATGGACCAGTTCACCATACTGGTCAGGGACCTGTATGCCTACTACCCTCTACTAATTCGATTTGTTGACTACAACAGGTACAGTGCTTTTATCAAATGGTTTGAAGGCTTATCTTCTCATACTTTTTTCCATTATTTGTTGACACTTAGCTGCATGATTGCTTTATTTTAGACAAAGTATGATGGAATTGATGGCAATTGAAAGTCTATAACATAATGTGCATTGTTTTGCTCAACTTAACTTGTGCTACTTTCTCTAAACTGCCTTGATATGCTGACAGGGCCAGATGGTTGAAAGTGGCAAACCATGATGCAGAGGAGCTGTTCCGCATGGTAGCTGAGGTTTTCACCTTCTGGGCAAAGTCTCATGTAAGAAAATTACTCACGAGAATAACTGATCAGACTGCAAACCAGCAGAATACTGCTGATTTTAAATCCACAACCCTAACCCTTACTCTTACTCTTAGACTAAGAGGTAGACAAGTAGCACAAGCTCTAATGGTGTATGGCCATTTATTTGTATTTTTAAGAAGTATTACTGTATCAATATTACTTTCTAAAAACTAATCCCTACTTAGAAAAATGAAAGTAAAAGTTGTGTACATTAAGTGATCTCAATTTATTAACATTTAAAAGGTCATGGTATTTTTAACTTGTTATTTAACTAGTGCAGTTTTGTTTGTTTGTTTGCTTGTTTTCAAATGTTGATTTTCAAGACAAGATTCTAAAACTTACACTTCATCAGACAGCATCAGTATGACCCTGGAGTGATGAATTGTGCTTTGTTTTTATCTGCAGAACTTCAAGAGAGAAGAGCAGAACTTCGTAGTCCAGAATGAAATCAACAACATGTCCTTTCTCATCACTGACACCAAGTGTAAGATGTCAAAGGTATGAACTTAAAGGAGTGAGTGAGAAGGGAAATTTAGATTCGCATAAGGAAGAGCATAACATGGAACCTTATCATTGTGTGCATTTCTTGTCTTTTGATGTTTGACTTTGTCTTAGGGAATTGTTTCAGACCAAGAGAGAAAGAAGATGAAGAGAAAGGGAGATCGATACTCAATGCAGACGAGTCTTATCGTTGCCACTCTTAAGCGTTTGCTGCCTGTTGGACTAAACACCTGTGCCCCCGGAGAACAAGAGCTCATTGCACTGGCAAAGAATCGCTTCGCCCAAGTAGGAAAAATACTTGTATACAGTAGTTGATTACTCTGATAGTAAGAGACATCCATATGAACAGAAACTATATGAAGCATTTGACTGGATGATTCTATGCAACTTTATAGACCGTAGCAAACCTCCCTCACTTAAATTTTAGATGAAATGGTTACTGTTTTTGTCTGGTTGTATTTTTTATTTTTATAAAAAAAAGTAATAAAACATCTTAAAAAAAAACTTAATATTACAGGTCTTGTACTCAACAAATGTAAATATAAATAAATGTACTTTATTTCCTTAAAAAAATAACCAGGGCCTTTATTTGCCTCAACTTCATAAGGCTTGTATTACAGATAGGCTTTTTTAATTTTTCTTTTTGAAAAGTCTACAGTTTTAAGTCTACGTTTTAATGCTTGGTCACACCCCTTGGACTGAGACCTGGCTGGCTCTCGACCATGTAAAGGAAAATTCTGTCAGTTGCACTGAAAAGGACCCCTATGGTTTCTGGTGCTTTAATTATAGCTACTGCCATCTACATATTAACTGACATTAACACACATACACTTACAATGACAGAAAAGAGTGACACAATTTTAGGTAAGAAAACCATAAGTGCATCAACATTAACTGAAAACTATGTTGTATGAAGGTAAAACAGTATACAGCCAACATTTAGAACTTAGTTATAAAATCTACAACCTGACAATGCTGTCTGATTGACTTTATGTGAAGTGAAAACAGTTCTTAATTTAAATTGTATCTGTTGCATTTTAATGATAAAATTTATAAGCTGGTTAAGTGTGATCAAGATAAATTTGTATTAACATGCAACCATTATGTTCAGAAAAGTATTTCAGAAACATGCACAAAAAGGGAAAACGTTGACTGCATGTTGTTGTGCTGCGACATGCAGGTGCATTTCTTTGTTTGTTGCCATGCATTTGCTATACCAATAAAGACTGTTTAATAACTTTTCAAACATACATTGACCCACAGCATTTTTGCACCCTTTTTTGCCCAAGAATCTCAAAGATGTTCTGAAGCAGTGTTAATTTTGACAGCAAATTCTGATTTAGTCTTAGTCTATGAACAACACAACATTGAGTTTAAGTCATATTTTAATCATCTGAAATCTTTTAGTCATAGTCTACTTTTAGTCTATATTTTAGACCAAATATTAGCAGATTTTAGTTGACTACATTTTACCACAGAATTTCCGTTCATTGGAAGTATCCATCAGTCTGTTATGGAATGGTATTAAGGTTTGAATATGCAATACAGACACAGATTTAATAGTTGTAATACAAAACATGTATTTTATTTTATTCTTAATGTCAAAGACATGGTCGTGGCTATATGGCTACAAAAGATAATCTCACGTACCCTTACCCATACCCTTTCTGAAGTTAATAAGAAATAAACTGGGCAACTCGGCAGCTTGCGCGAGTCACTCTGCTTCCTGTTGTCTGTTTCCATGGTAACCGGGGAAAGACCCGCGAATTGCTCTAAAATAGCACACGCAGCTTCCCGTCTGCACGGATTTGATGGATTGGATAGATTTGATAGATTTTTTAAATGTAATGCGATCTACCCACATTACCTTTGCAATCGACCGGTTAATCACGATCGATGGAGTGGGCGCCCCTGATGTAACTGCTGCTGCATGTGACTGCTGTGCCTTCACTTGCTGCGGCTTTTAAAAATGTCTCTGTGCTTAGAGATCAACATACACTCAAAAGATTCGCTCTGATTGGATTTCGTCCAAACTTGTCCGACAAAAATAGTTTTGATTGGATCTCTTCTCCATTCGTCCCGTCCTAAAATTTTTGTCTTGTTTTTATTGGTTGACTTAAGTGTCAGTTATATTTTGTCACAGTCTTCGTCATCATATCTGACTTTTACTTAGTTTTCGTCCGTGAAAAAGTTTTTTTTGACAAATATTTTTCGTCATAGTCTTTGTCAACGAAATTAACACTGTTCTGGAGCTGTTTTAATTGGGTTTGATGTGACCTCTTCCAGTTGTATGGCTTGCATGCAGATAAAAAAGTGACTTGGACAGATTTCTTGCAAACTGGTTTCAACCCTTCGACTTGTACTTGGTAAAGTTTGGCCTTTTTTTAATAACCTTTGCTCTTGGAAATTTTCTTATGGTCACAGATTTTTTGTACAACAAGCCTATTAAATTCTCACCCAATAGAGCGACAGATGTGTGGTGTTGACAAATGAAATGAAATGATCCCTGTCTTGTTGTGACCAAGGGGCAAACTCCCAGCTTCCGCATTGAACCCGACCAGGAAGTGCAAAAACTTGCAATTCCGCAATTGACCGCTTGAGGCTGGCTCCAAAAGGGAGCAAATTCCCATTGAAGCCCATGTTAAAATGGCCAACTTTAGAGCAAAAATAAACATATTTACAGCCTGGTTCAAACAACGTTTTTTTGTCTACAGCTTCTTTATCACCTCATGAAAACTCTGAGGGGGGTGAATTTTTTTCTAACTCCTTTGTTTATT
>JAQNCA010000017.1:18910321-18926927 GCA_029783725.1 Acanthurus tractus | reverse complement strand
CTTTGTGAAACAGGCTAGAGTTACCCGTCTTTCTCTGGTTTGAGTTACCTCCCTTTGTGAAACAGAAAACTCAGAGTCTCCCTCATTTCAGGGTTAACAGACTCACTAAACCTGCTTTGTGAAACGGACCCCATGTCTGTTCTGTGAAGACCAGTTATCTGAAAGGGTTTGGGTATTGTGGCCTCTGAATGATGAGCTACATCAACCGAAAGTCTTTGATACTAAATGGTTTAGCTTGTCATTTAGGTTGAGCATCCTCAGCGCAGTAAGAAGGCTGTGTGGCACAAACTGCTGTCTAAACAAAGGAAAAGAGCAGTAGTTGCTTGCTTCAGGATGGCACCTCTCTACAACTTGCCCAGGTTAGTTGTGCACCAACCACATCAACCTGCACGTATGAGATACACAGAGGGTGTAATTTGTGTACTTTACATCTAGTATATATTATGAAAGGATTTATGAAAATATTAAGTTTTCTTCCTTCCCTCAAATTAGGCACCGGGCCGTCAATTTGTTCCTGCAGGGCTATGAGAAGTCTTGGATTGAGGCAGAGGAACACTACTTTGAAGACAAACTCATAGAGGACCTCGCTGTAAGTTAATTTAAATCAAAAATCAAACTCCCAAGTTGAATCATTTTAGCCCTGGCAGAATTTCTTCTACTTTGAGTATAAAATTAAGTTAAGGCTCCCTTTTTTCAGTTTATATCTCCTATTGGTTGGGAATGTTTTTTTTTTTTTCAGAAACCAGGAAGTCAAGAGACATCTGACGAAGAGGAGGGACCAAACCACATTGATCCACTGCATCAGCTTATTCAACTGTTCAGCAGAACAGCTCTCACAGAGAAGTGGTGGGTTCTCTTAGATATATGTAAGACATGTATGTAAGACAGGTATCCATTCCAAAATAACTTTTTCACTTACACCACTAACGAAGGGCAGTCTTCTGTCTAGCCACCAGTCAAGCCAATATTTATCCTTTTTTAATCTCTGCTAGCTCTTGAGAAAAAGAACAGGATCTTTGACTTTGTAGATGTCAGTTGTCTTCTGTGAGTTTGTGTGCAGGGGAGTTGGTGTAGCTTGGTTTTGAATAAAAAACAAACAAACAAACAAAAACCTTTACCTGGCTGACTGTCCTTGTATTTCTTTTTGCAGTAAGCTGGATGAGGATAATCTTTACATGGCCTATGCTGACATTATGGCAAAGGTACAAGTTACTTAACATATTTCTTTCTTTTTTTTTTACTTCGATGTGTATTAGCTGTCTGACAACACGATGGTGATATCCTTAATGTAAATTATTTATTTTTCTTAAATCTATCCCTTTGCTTTTCACTTGTAACTCTTTATCACCCTTTATTTCTTAGAGTTGCCATGATGAGGAGGATGATGATGGAGAGGAAGTAAAGAGTTTTGAGGTGGGTGATCAGTCACTCTGTCTGTCAGTTCCCATGATGTTCTTGGCTATAAACTGGTATGCTGCTGCGTGTCAGACATGTATCCTGCTTAATGTGAATAGGAGAAGGAGATGGAGAAGCAAAAGCTGTTGTATCAGCAAGCCCGTTTGCATGACCGTGGAGCTGCTGAGATGGTGCTCCAAACTATCAGTGCAAGCAAAGGTGGGTTTCATTACTGAAAGTCCTCCCTCTCAACTGTTGCAACACTGTTGCATACTACAAAAGTTATGCTACAATTCTATTAGTTTTTTCCATTTGCTGCATCGTCATGTACAATGCATGGGTCTATGAATGAACATGAAAGCTGAAGGCAGCAAACAAGCAACATTTTAGAGTTATACATTTTAAAATATTTACCACCACTTACTTCCCTTCCCTCATGTAACGTCAGCACATACATGTACCCAATAGTCCTCCTCTGGTGGACAGGTATCCCACTTGCTGTTCCTTCAAAATTTGCCAAAATCATCCCGCTACATCTACAGTCGTGAATCAGGATGGGTCAAAGGACCTTAAACTGCAGCTGTCAGTGACACCTTAAATGACTAAAACTCTCATAGAAAGTGTCTTGGATGCTGGAAAACAATCATAGTTTCAAGTCTACTGCCATCTCCTTGGTTTGCTCTTTCCTGCCAGTCACATAGCTTTACATGGGATGCTATTGTCAAATAGGAATGCCCTTCATTTTTGCTGTTAATCTCTTTTGATGACTTTTTATTTGTCAGTGACAGCCTATGGTAAACAGGGGACAAACAGCTTTTAGCAAAGGATAATCTTTAAACATTAAAATCAGCTGCAAACATCCGTGTTCTGAAAGGTTCTTTCACCACATTTCTGCTCTGAATCACTGACCATTCATGTTTCACCTATCATCCTCTTCTTGCCAGAGCAAGGGCAGCCACCCTGTAATCCCTATTTGTCAGCTTCTTAGACACACACCTTTGCAAAATTCTTGAAATTGTATGTCCAATAAGAGGACAGGGCCTTTCATTTGAATGATTTTAGCTATGTATGACCTTCATCTGAAAATAGTTTGGGGATGGGGTTGAGATTAGGGTTAGTTTTTTTTTGTATCTGTTTTCTTGTTTCAGTTCCTCCTTTATATACTGGATTCTATGTTTGTTGTGTTTCTGAGCCCCAATCCTGCTGCCTGTCCCTTTTATTATAACTCTTGGTAGACTAAACACCTATTCAGGTTTACTTGGTTTCTGTCTCACTTTGTATTAACTGAGTAGTCCATTTATGTTTAAGACCAGAAATTTCCTTGGATTAATTTTTTTTAAGTATTAGGAGTCTACTCAAGCATTAGAAACCTGACCAGCCTAATTATTTTAGTTTGTCAACCACACCTTGTTTTTCTGACATTTAAAATGCTGAATGCATTTTGTGCATGTCTAAAACTAATCTTGTTAGAACTGGCAGGATTGGTGTGCTTGAATATTTGGATTTCCTCGCCCAGATAAATTTTAGCTCTAACAATTCATTTTTTTAATTGATAGTCTCCTTTAGATAATGCTTACTTTGTTGATTATTTGCAGTTACTCTCAGTACAGTAATTCTGAAATGATAGTTTTAAGACATTTCACATTTGATTCGATATTTAACTTGCTACTTTAAGTATCAGCACGTCATGTTATTTGTCTGCAATTATCATTCGAGTACAGCCAAGTCTGGGTAGCTAGCTAGTCTTTTTGTTAAACATACTGTCTAAAGTGGCTATGGCATAAGCTGGATAATTCCCTTCAAGATGTACATAAATAGAGTGTAATGGACTTGATGGAGGCCCTACCATTTCTAATAATGAACACCTTGGGTATTACCCCTAATGTAATATGTAGGCTACCTCTTTCTGTACTCCTATGCCCCCCACATGAGCAGAGACTTGATGAGCAGATGCACCTTTAATTTCTGTTGGTTGAAACAGACACTGGTTGGTTGAGACAAGCAATGCTGCATCCTGCATCATGGTGTGAAAGACTAATGTCCAACTGTTGCTCCTTTTCACTAGGTGAGATGGGTCTCATGGTGGCCTCTACACTTAAACTGGGTATAGCTATTCTCAATGGAGGAAACTCTACAGTGCAGCAGGTATTTCGAATTTTACTCTTATATTTTTACAAGGCCAGATTTATTATGTTATTACCATTATTTACTTTGTATTTGAAAGGGCCTCATTTGGTGAGCCTGAAATTTGAAAGATCTAACTGTTCTGCCATAGCGTTTACTTTTCAAATGCCTAAAATTTTCATTTTTAGTTAATACAGTCAGATAGATGTTAATTAATTGTGTGAAGTCATTTTTTGGTGATGGTGCTTTACTTGACTGCACTAATAAGAGATGTTTCTAATAATCTGTCCCTTTCACACACTGACAATTAGACAATAAGAAACACATCTAATTGTAACATTTAGTACAACTCCGCCTTAACCATTACATCATTAATAACTAAATAATTGAATTCACACATTTTATTATTGTTAACTTAAACTACTGGACTGTTGTATTTGATGGAGCATTAAAAATATGTCCATATTCCTGTAAAGTGAACTGTGTTTGTGACCCTGTCAGAGAGGTGCTGAACTAGTTTTTTTTGTGTGTTTGCTTCCACAGAAAATGTTAGATTATTTGAAAGACAAGAAAGACGTGGGCTTTTTTCAGAGTCTGGCAGGTCTGATGCAGTCATGCAGGTAAATACAAAACCTTTCTGATATTTCTGACAGGATATATCAGTACTTGGTATCAGCTAGATTGGTTCATAGGTTTTGACTGTGTGGGATTTAGACAGGCTCACTTGAAGAGAAGTCAAGTATATGTACTAGTGAAAAAAGGGATAAATAAAAAGAGTTGATTCTAAAGATGAAAAAAAAAAAAATTACACTGTCTCTATTTATGAACACAGCCATCATCATCATCATCATCATCTGTTAGTGGCCAATAGTGAGAGTAAGAGAATCTGATGGCCACTGCTTCCCTGACTGCTCACTAACACATCCAACAATTGTAGCAGCAGTGGTTGTGACACACAGCTCAGGCAGGCAGTTAACTTGCTTTAAAACATCAAGCTCCAGATTCTCTTGCTTTTTTTTAGTTGTAATTTAAGAAAATCTAAACATAAATATGATACACACATTTTTTATCCAATGCTACTTCCTCCAAATGTTACCTCTACAGTCGATAGTGAAAAAAGTTCACAAAGAAATCATTCAAAAATGATCTTCCTTGTAACTACCGTGTGTCAGGACTCACAGAACCAAGCCGGACCCAAAATGCAAATCAGTTAACAAACTAGTGTTTTATTAACAAAAAGTGATTGTAGGATATATACATTGATAATGAGGACAAAGACAACAAGCAGGGAGAGAAATGCTCAGGTCCAGGGCAGGTGAGGAATCTGGGTGGCAGAAAGGTAGGAGACAGGCTTGGATGAGACAAAGCTGGGGGCAGGCAGGTGGAAAGGCTGGGAGAGCAAACTCACAGTGGTTAGTCTGGGGCAAAGGTACCAAGAAAACATAATCCAAAAATCCTGAAGTCCAGAGCAGTCAAAAGTCAAACACCAAGAGAGCAATAAACAAAAGAACAATCTCAAAAAATCTTAGGGAGAGGGGCTGAGAGCATTACCATATAGGCTGAACAATGAACTGGCGGCCAGTGGGAAGTGAAGCCAGGTTTGATGAAACCATGAGAGATGGAAGTGTAATCAGGCAGATGACAATCAGGTGTGCAGGTGATTGATTACAGGAGAGCCTGGGAGCCCCGCCCAGCCCTGGGAGACAGGGAGAACTTTCCTTTTTTATTATGACAGACAAATTTCTACTGTCACTTTAGTTTCAGCCCCAGTGTTTCTGTGTTTGTCAAGCCTTTATACATACGTGGCTGCCTTCCCAGTTCCTCACCAGATTGTTTCCTTTTTGCCATGACTGTTCTTTTTTGTTTGTTTGTTTTTTCTTTTATTACTTTGATTCTTTATTTAAGTTGTTTGGATTCTGCCTACTCCCCTGCTTGGATTTATGTTCTTGGTTGGAGTGATATACCTCGTATAACTTTGTGGCTGTTGGAAAAGACAAGCCATTTGAATTTTTCATTGTCTGTTGTCTTTCTCTGCACCTGAGTCTCTGATCATTTTAGACATAACAGTATAATTTAGCCATGAGGGCCATGAGGGAAAGATATTGCATAACCACAAACAAAAAATGATCAATAAGGTCCAAGAGCTTCACTTTTTATGCTCTCTAAACAGCCATGACTGACCAGGTGTGTGACTTCAGTCCCCAGACACGGCAGGTGCTTGCTTGAACCATAAGCACCATAGATGAAAAAAAACATTCTCCATGTTGCCCAAGTTGCTTTCATGTTTATCACCCTTACAGGAAGAGTACAGGGATGGACAACAGCTCAGTGTGACAGTCCATTATCTGTTTTTGCATGATAGACTTTTTTGGGGCTTTGAGGCAGGCTTTGGTCCGTAATAATCCAGAAAGCACAAGGACTTTTGATGCTCTAATAAAGGAGCGCTCAATCGGCTAACAATGCCATTTTCATCTGCACCTTGACAGTTGTGGGCAACTGAGGTGAAAGCTCTCTGTGCTGAGGTGATTGAGGACCAGCTTTTGTCACCTGATTTAGTTGCCTACTCTGATTGCCTGGTGGCTTTGTTGATTTAGGTCGATGTAGGTGATAGGCACATCAGAGAGGCCAGAGGAATCTAAGAGGCCAACAAAATTGGGAAGACTATGAAAGAGGCAAACAGGTGACATGATCAGTAAAATTGATTCCTGCATCTCAAAATAAGCCCAGCAGTTCAGCCTTTGTGCAGGTTATGTCTTTTAATTTGTGTACAATTAAGAACAAGTGCCAACTGAGGCAAGTCTTAAAAATGAAAAGCATGGTGCTGAGAGTGGTTGCCTGACATGAGGAGTGAAGTTTGGTACATCACGTGGCAAAGCAAGTGGATGTCCAAGGAGGCCAAGGTCAAGGTCACAGCAGGTATAGAAAAAATTAGTGAGAGTCATAAATTAGTGGGGGAGGAGAAGAATCAGTCAGGATGCTCACCAATGAACCTCTGTAAACTGAAGAGCCTGGCTTTTAACGCTAGAACCACCAAGACAGTCTGACAGACCTTTCGGGTCTTTTATATTGCAAATAATTTGTATAAAGACAAGGTTTTCCTAAAAAAGGAATGAGACACGTGAAGCCTGCTCCTCTTGATGGCATTTCAAAGGAAAGTGCTGTTTCCAGGGTTGACAACATTATACAACCAAGTGGAAAGGTACACATGGCATTCCTGATGCTGTGTTATCTTTTAAGCTGTCGATCACAGCTTGCGTATGATAAGAGCAGGCAAATAGCAGTTACTGTGTACACAGAATTAATTTCCCCAGATGTTGGTAACAACCCATGCAACCCACACATGCAAAAATCAAACCTTAGATGTCCATAAATTAAGTTATGTGTAATAAAATGTAATGACAAAGGGAAAAAGTATTGAACACACTCACTTAAATTTATTTAATACTTCATACAAAAGCCTTTGTTAGTAATAAAAACTTCAAGAAGCCTCCTTTATGAAGAAACTAGTTACATGCATTGCTCAGGTGTGATTTCGGCCCATTTTTTCTGTTAACCAATGCTAAAGTGGGGAGGATGGTCAATGTAAGAAGAGCAAAATAACAATTTTACGAAACATGTGTTTTTGTTTCAGTGTTCTGGATTTAAATGCATTTGAGAGGCAGAACAAAGCAGAAGGGCTGGGAATGGTGACAGAGGAAGGATCAGGTATGTTTCACATTCTTGATTTAATTTTGTTAAACAAATCATAGCAATAGAAAGAAAAGTAACACTTTTTTATGTAGTAGGTTGATTTCAGAATGCTTTTCTTCAGCAACATCATATAATGTTTTTAAATGTCACTTTATTAAACCTAACAGCCAAAAATCCAGCAGGTACTTTGCTCTGCTTACTGAAACTGTTGGTTTAATAGTGGAATACTAAAGAGTAGACTCTAAGGTAGATGAAAAAAAAGTCCTCTTTGTCGAATTTAATTCACAAAGATTCCCAAGAACGGAAAAGTAATGTACATTCATGCATCCTAAAGTTGTTTACAGCATACTGTACATTGTAGACAGTGAGAAATATGCTCTTTGGTAATGCATCTTGTTTATGACTTCTGACATTGAGATTCTTTTCATCCTTGTCAAGCTTTTATTTCTTGTCTTACTTTTTTTTATCTCATCAGTTTTGTTAAGCATTTATTTTTTAATGTATTAATTGGTAATGCAGTCCTGTTGTTCATATGCAGTCATCTTTCATGTTCCATGCTGTTACTTTTCAAAATTCAAATAAATTTCTCTCATGTAGACAACATATAACATTCTAAGACATTTTACTTTATTCAAGTATTTTGTAGTGTTAGATTTTAAAATTTTAAATTTTAAAAAATCATTTTTAGTAATAGTAGTTTAATATTGGTGCATATGTTATTATCATGTTATAACAGGTGCAGCAATCAGTCACTTCTTTTCTCCCTTTGATTTCACCTCACTTAAACATCAATATTTTTCTCCCTTTATTCACAAGTTTATGGATTCCCAAAATGTTAACTTTTTAAAAGCCTCAGACAAAAATCCTTTTTTAAAATATTTTTATGTATAACACTTACTAGTACATTGAGGTCATTAAAATCAATGACATTGTGATAAATCTGTAGTGTTATTACAAACCTGCCTTAAGCTGTGGTAATTCTATTGATGCCAGCCAAAAAAGGCCTTGTAAGACACCTATAAATTCACTATTTAAAAAGTAAATAGTTATGAGGATTACTATTCGTGTATATTTCAATTGATGGCTCAGAGCTTTCATAGACCAAATTTTGGCTCACCACAGATGGGGAAATCATTTGAAAATGCAAATTAGCATCCTTTCACTCTCTAATGACAAGATTTTCAGCTATTCTATTACTAATTAGGTGATCATCTGATTATCCAGCATGACATTAGGTCTGCTTTTTTGTTCATTGTGTTTTTATCCCAGGTTATTTGAAGTTTTATAGTGCGTTCTTGTAAGTCACTATAGACAGTTAATATTTTGTCCCGATGTTTGCTATATAATGTTGTAAGGTTGAAATTTTCAAACTGTGAGGCATGTCTACCTAGGGGAGCATATTAGAGTTGTGTGGAGTCAAGAGGCAAATAAACTGTGTTGAAAGGGTTAAGTGCATACCAGTGTCCTAAAAACCAGAAGTTGACGTATTTATTTTGACTATGAAATACCCTTATCGTAACTGCACCTATTATAGCATAAAAACATGGCACTAACTACAGGAAATGAAAAGTTATCACCTCAGAAAGCTTTCAAAAAGACTTATTGGCAAAACAAGCTCCACTTTGGATGATGTCAACAACAAACCCCCCCAACAAGGTCTTGTTGTTTTCTTTCAATATTCAATTTTTTTATTTTTAATATTTTTATACAGAGTTTTATTTGAGTGTAGTGAACTCAATAGATTTTCTGTTAACGCTATTTTTTCACATTGAAAGAGCAGCTAAATTCGGAATTTTCAAAGCTCTTTTCCCTATATGTAATATTTTTCTTTGTTTCTTTGTTTCTTACTTTCTTTCTCTCTTTCTTTCTTCCCCGTTTTCCTTTTCTTTTTTGTTTCACTGTACTTTCTTCCCTTCCTCAGTCATCACTCATGAGCGTGGTAATTATGCCTCCTGCCATTTTCTTGTGTGTTGGCTGGTCTCTCTCTCTCTCTCTCTCTCTGATACTACAGTTGGTTAGTTGTTGTGTCAGTTCTGTCCAGGTCCTAAGTGTAGAAATTCAAACCTTGTCCTTATCTGCTCTGTGCTTGTAGCTACTTCTCTGCCTAAACTTTACCATTGTACTATTTTTTCTTTTTTTCCCCTTGTATTTATATGTCTGGTTAGCTTTATAGTTGGTCTTCATGTCTTGGTCTGGACATGTCTAAGTGGAAGTAGCAGAGGTGCAACTGTAGTGATGCATCCCTCTACAAAAAACAGAACCTATACCTCCCTTTCAGAATTTGTTCAGTATCTGGCACATTCTATATGTAAAATTATAAAAATTATAAAATGTGTAAATATATGCCATCCCTCACCTGCATCCTCCATCCCCACCCTCTTAGTCATGAGGTCAAGTCAAAGCCAGCTGATTTTTTCTCTAAGTAATGAGGACATTGATGTGCTGGTTGTTTACTGTTTTATAACCGGTGTACTATCCCTCTGTTTTTTCAACCATCATTTCTGTCTTTTTGTGGTTCACTTTAATAGGCTGCATAAAATACAAAAAAATACCAAACAAATAAACATGATTAATCAAGCCTCAATTAAAGCTGTACTTATCAATATTTCTCTACACAAATGAATAAAATGTGTGATGTAAAATGATCACACATAACATTAAATCAACAATGATTTTCCACTAACTCTGCAGTTCTGCCTTGATCTGTTAGCAAGTGATTCACCTCTTTCAGCTCAGTATTTGGTTTTACACTCTATAAATTCAATTATTTAGTTTTTACCCGCACCCTTATGATCATTCATTCCAGTAGCTGCAGGAAGTTTAGATAAACCCTCTGTACGCTAGCTTGTGTGTATTGATAAAGTAGATGTAGTTGCAGACGTGGTTGTTTTTCATCTCCCATCTTTTCTGTCATTCTGTTTGGTCTATATCTCCTCTTTGCACTTTGGACTTTACAGAGGCTGTTTGTGGCCATGCTACAATGGAGTGACCTCATCCTTTCTTATTTTTACCTTTCCTCTTCTCTCTGTTTACTGGCTGAGCTGTGTACTGTAGTCAGTGTCCTTGTCTTTCATGATTGTTGTGCTTGTGTGAAAACCTCAATTTAAATTTCCCGTTCTTTATTCCTGATCTTATATTTTGACTTATTTTCATCCCAGTATCATGATTTAAATGTAGAGGTCATGCATTATACTTTGTATAATGTTACTATCTTAGAGTTTTTGATGGACCAGAGGAAAATTTATGTACAGCTTCTGTACACAACATTCTTAACTTTTCTTTGTTCAAAATCTATAGACTGATATTCATTTGGTATATGAAGGAAAGCTCTCATATTTTTTTTTCAACTGTGAACAATATATTCTCCTCATCTGGTTTATCACTGTATTGAGAATAAGTCTGAAAGTGCCTTTATGATTTTTTCCTTATTTTAAACTTTACTTTTTTTCTAGAGGTTACTCACTATAGAAGATTCCATAGATAATTTCTTATATTTTGAGATTATAGCATCTTGAATTAAATGATTCACCAAAATGTTTAATAATGAGCTTTATTACTATAGCATCATCAATTGTTGAACATCGGTTAGGATTGTGGAGCCCTTAAGATTTACCCACTCCATAGATCAGTCAATCCAGGAACTGAAAATCTGCCATCACACAGGTAAAACAAATTTAACCAAGCCTCACATTATTTATGTGAGCTAGCTATTATATCTTGATCTTGATGAAATTTATGGTCTAATCCTATAGATTTCTTGTAATTTGTCCAGTGTGCCATTCAATTTAAAATCTAATTTAAAATCAGACACTTCTGGTAGTAACAGGAATATTTAGCAACCACTAATAATCACTAAACAAAAAACTGCTGCAATAATCAAGTGTCTAAGTAAAAGGATAGAAAACTTTAATGAAAAAGTAGTTTTGGAGTGCGTATAAAGAGAAGGACTTTTGGTTGAACAGAAAAAGGTTGTGACAAACATGTTTCAGGGAGGCCCAGGAGTCTTTCTGTAGTTATTTTAAGTTTATAGTGATTTTACTTCAAAGAGTACCTGCAGAAACAGACAGAGTAATGCTAAATAAAGAGCTGTTGCCTGTTACTGTATCTTTGCTGAAAGCTTACCTGCAAAGGGTAAACAAATTCCTGTACCTTCCATGCTGTGTAAGGGTTTACTGAGATACTAGAAGTTACTTAAGACAAGCATGTCATCAATTAAATACTGATGACATATCCCCTCTGTGTAAGTCAAACATGTCGAATTAAACCAAATTAGGTCAGGCCTGCACATATTATGTATGATGACCTTTGTATTGAATTTTGTTGTGTTTTTGTGCAGATTATGTTGTTCTGCTACACCTTAGTTCACGCCTCTCAAAGGTTTGCTCCAAGTATGAACAAATGTATATACTGGTGTGTGGCTGATCTTGAGATATATCCCTCACCAATTGCTAAGCTTTACTATTTACTGAAAAAATAAGATAATGACTAGAGTAACCAAAATACATTTTGGTAAGTAAGGTGTCTAAGTTGGCCAAAACAGACAAGGTAAGCTGCCTGAGTTTGGAGTAGAACCGCTTCCCCAAAATAAGCCATTTATGGTGTTTCAGGCTTCTAATTAGAATTCCTGATAATGCATTAAATGCATCCCCTTTGAAGTATTCTATGCAATTCCAATTGGTGGAAGGCCTCTTAAAAAACCCAGAAGTTGGAAACGTATGGGCAAAGTAAACTATGGAAAAATAAGGGCTACCTTACTGAGCCTGCTGTCAGTCCCAACCCACACCTGTGTAGGTGCACTACTAAGGATGTATCCATTATCTTTGCCCAGTATCCTTATCAAGGTTACAATTATTTTGTCCTATTAGGCATAATTGGCCTGGCTAAGAGGAGCTAGGTTTTACTGACATGACAGTGGGGCAGTTGTGGCTCTATCTCATCGAGCTGCCAAGAGCTTCTCCTGGGACGAAAGAGAGATGGACTTCTGGTACATGTTACAATATATACACAAAGACATAGGACCTCAAACTGCAAGGCACTATTTGAAACGAAATACACAAATAAATGAAATGTGTTTTCACCCAACACATCGACCTATTAGTATTCACCCTCTTCAACTAATTAACTGTTTTAAAGTGCTGGCTGCTGACTTGATGGATGAATGCAACTCCCATAGGAATCTAGACAGTTGCCTTGTTACAGAGATCTTGCCATTAAAACAAGACCTAAGTGGTGAGTAAACCACACAGCACAGATAGTTAAGATTACACTCAACCAGAAAAGATAAGGTCACATTAACAAGGCACTAGGTTATGAGCTTTGAATTAGGATTTTTCATAATAGTCCAATGAGGTTCATTTGGTCTTCTAATATTAATATGTACAAGATTTCTTTTATATCAGACCAGTGCAGTTTTTCCTACCTGACAGTTTCGACTGCTATCTGCAGTCTTCCTCAGAGTGGTCACGTCACAGCAACACCATGTGATCACTCTGAGGAAGACTGCAAGTAGCAGTCAAAACTGTCAGGTAGGAAAAACTACACTGGTCTGATATAAAAGAAACCTTATACATAGGACTTATCATGAACCAAGGTTAGCAGAGCATTGTAACAGTTGGGAGACCTGACTGGGATGTGTGTAGTGTGTGTTGCTTTTAAAGATGTTGTGGTTTGTGTGTTGCATGGTGATTGTAGGTTGTGGTTGTTTTAGTTATCAGTAGTCAGTTGCGTGACTGCCAGTTCAGCTATGCTAAGCATGCAAGTAGGTTGAAATACTGTAAGATGTTGTTTGCATGAGCAATTTTTGTGTGCAGTTAAGTTGGTCTGCATTGTTGCCACCAGCTGGCAGTTTATTTTTGGCCTGTTTGTACATGGTTTTATTCCCCTGTATCTACCCTTTTATGTGTTCCAGTAGTTCACAGAGGGGGAAACGGCCCAATTGATGTCAGTAAAGTTTTTTGAAAATGATGTAATGTATGTTAGTGTGAAGCTGTATGATTCTAAACTGTAGAAATTAATATAGAATTAAAGTTAAATGCCCCTGATGATGCAGAGAGCCAGAACTCATGCAGAGTATATGCTGTTACCCTAACGATAAACAGGGAGAAATATAGTGACAGGAAGGAAAGGGAGTGCAAGTTTCATAAAAAGAAGTGTAGGTTCCAGAATGGAAAAAATATAAGAACAGAAGAAAGAATAACAGATGGAGTATAAAAGCTACAGAGGGACTGTAAGAAAAAAAAAAAAGGTTTAGAGAAACCTTAACTTGATTTTTTTTTTTTTTTTTGGTACAAAGGTCTCAATCCGAGAAGACTATGTTTGTTTTTTTAAATAAATGTCTGAAAAGATCACTGTGCATCAAGACTGGAGAAGTAAGTGATCATCATACTGAGTCTCCTAATAGGGAAGGTCTGGGAAGCTTACATTGCTTGAGAACTGAATCAGTCTGGGATGATGAGGAAACACTGAATCAAGCAGAGCTAAATTCATATGACTTTTTTTTAAGGCATAAGACTAATTTGGATTTTGCAAAAAAAACAGGAAGCAGCTTGCTACTTGCCGAGAGCTTGTTAGGTGCAACATTGTAAGGAGCTGTGAGGATCAATGATGCTGAAGCACTGCAAGCAGAGCCTGCCATAGTCTTGCTGACATGTTGTAAAAGGTGGTAAGGAGTACTAGGCTGATGAGATAGCAAAAAACTATGTCCTCATTAAAAAAAAATCATAGCATGAAATATGGTCAGCTAAACAAGATAGTGGAATATTATCAGCACCACAGTGATAGAGGTAGTGGGGTTTTGTGACTGTAAACTCCAAGGTTGGTGGACATAGACATAAATCTTTTTTTTCTTTTCCAAGCAGACAAGTCTTATCCTTTCTTAGGAGACATTATTGGCCATTTCTGTTGTAAACTCTGATCCATTAAATCTTGTTGCCCATCCCTGCAGACAAAGTGGGGCTTGTTATTATATGGTCAAGGAGTAGGAATGACTGGTCAGGCTAAGAGAAACAGGGTCCCATTAACATTACATTAGAGGTTATGATGGCTCACATAAATTAAGCCACTAGCAACTTTACTTGGAATGGGGTTTGAGTTAATAGGAGATGTGAAAAAAATGCAGGAAGCCAAACATCAAACCACAGGAGAAAAATGAACTGTACTGATATATATATTTTTTACTTCTTTTTCTTTCTTTTTTTTTTTTTGCTTAAAGCACTCTCCAGTAAAAATCCAAATTTGTCCATTCCCACACACATTTATACATTAATAGCAGGTGCAACAAGACTTAAAGGAGAGTTTGGAATCACTTTCTTGCCTTTCTAGTCTCAAAGTTTTTTAGCAGACTCAATGCAGCAGCATAAAGGGATAGGGTACCAGTGAGCCCATCACAGCAATCACTGGCTTAAAGGCAAGGTACACCCTGGACAAGTTCTGGGTAAAACCCAAATTGTTTGTGTCTTAAGGTAAACGTATGAATCTCTGCTACATTTTTAGCCTTTTTTTGCAGTTGTTAGGTACTAATTGTACATAGTAGTCAATAATTGTGGCTCAATTTAGATGTTTTTTAGCCGTCCAATCTTTTGTTGTTTGTATCACACAAGCTGACATAGCAAAAGTAAGCACGGTTTCTATCATTGTGGGCCATGAATAAAAGTCAAACATCCTGGTGGGACTGATCTATACGTAAGAAAATGTTTTACCACTACTAAGTTACCTGCATTATGATAACACAACTTGCACTTTCAGTCTTGTTAAAAATCTTTAAGACAGATTTTCCTCCCTCGGTCCAGTTTTTTTTGTCTTAGTATACTGATGTGCTCTGTCAATGTTTCTTTTACATTTTTTTTATGAGTTACTGTGTAGTGTCTCAATTTCTCTTCTCTGATCCTCTTTTCCTTTTGCATTTCTGGGTTTAAAGCAGCATTTTAGCACAGTCAGCCAATCTTATCTCAGCTTTTTCAATTAACTTTTCATCTAGGCAGAGTCTACAACGGAAAGCAGCAACCAGCACGGTTACTAAAAACCAAAACAGGTTCGGGAAAACATGAAAATAATCTACATTTACTCCTGACTGTAAAATGCTGCTGTTAAAAAACCAATTCACTTCAGTCCACCACCAAATCTTGTGGCTGCCCACTGCTCATCCGTGTGTGCGTGTGTGCGTGTGTGTGTGCGTGTGTGTGCGTGTGTTTGTGTGTATGCGTGTGTGTGTGTGTCTAACTGTGTGTGATTCTGTTTGTATTTTGATTATGTACTGACTGAAAGAAAACAGAGGATTTATGTACATTAGCACCATCTCTTTTTAATATTTTTTCACTCTCCATCTTCTTGTCTGTCTCTCCCTTTCCTATATGTTTTCTGCTTTTGTCTCCTCTGTTCTCTGACTATCTTTATGTGTATGTGTGTCTGTAAATATGAATGTGTGTTTGCACATACCTGTGATCTTGTTTTAATGTTTGTGTATACAATGTATGTGCTTGTGCATATGTGTGTCTGCATGTGTGTCTGTCTGTGTATGTGTGTGTGCATGTATGTGTTTTTCTCCTCTTTGACCAGGTGAGAAGGTCATGCAGGATGATGAGTTCACCTGTGACCTTTTCCGCTTCCTGCAGCTGCTCTGTGAGGGGCACAATTCAGGTGTGTAAGCAAGTTATCTCATACTTACTGATTTGATATAGGATTATGGCTAAGCAGCCTCTTCAAATTAAACTTAGCTTACTAAGGTAACTGTAGCCCTCTTTTCTTTTTTTGGGAACTGTTCATAAAACTAAATATGTAAGCTATTTGTAAACATGGCATAATAAGAGACAACATGGTAATTATTTCTTCACCTGGGTGGGCACAAAAAGCAACTTATTATTAAGTAATCATGAGTCAACACAAGTTGAGCACATCAGAGAGGAGTTTATTGTTTATTGTGATGAAAGTGGTTTATGTGTCATTTAACAGACATCTGTAAACTTGTCAGTCTGTAATGATTTACTAAGTGTTTTTAAATGTGTTCTTTTGTAGGTCATCATTAATTGTCCTCAAATCAAAAATATTCAAAAAGTGCTCATTAAAAATTTATTAATTGAAGGATGATTCATTTGTTTCTCATCAACTATTTACATATTTCTGTATGTTTACTCATATATTGTGTATTTATTTATTTAAATGCAATTTCCTTGTACAATATTGCAAATTTTATTATATCCATTTCCAGATTTCCAGAATTACTTGAGGACCCAAACAGGGAACAATACGACTGTCAACATCATCATCTCTACTGTTGACTACCTCCTCAGAGTACAGGTTAGCTCTTTTGGTTCCCTTGTATGCTAAGCTAAGCTAAGCTAAGCTAAGATAAGATAAGATAAGAAAAACTTTATTCATCCCGAAGGAAATTCTTGTGCAAGAG
>JAQNCA010000017.1:18887767-18898465 GCA_029783725.1 Acanthurus tractus | reverse complement strand
GCTTTCTAATAATATTGCCTAGAGGGAGCATATACAAGGTAAATAGTATTGGCCCAAGCACTGAGCCTTGTGGAACAATATGACTAACTTTGCTCCTCCACTCCATCTTTTGAAGAAGTTCCGTGATGTTTCCACCAAATGGCCAGATACATGTCAGAAGGTATAAAAATAGAGTAAAACACTCAATCAGGGGCCTCAACTCTGAACTGCTTACTGCCGTGGGGCTCTGTGTAGTGCTTCCTCTCTATAGAGTATAAACATGTGCATGCTACCTTTCCAGTCTTGTTCTTTGACTCCCTATAGGCAGACCAGGAAAAATTTCCACAACACTCCAAATTACCGAAAACATTCTTAAAATGCATTTTAAGGTCTCACGTGTAATAAAAAACATTAAAAATGATCAGACACGGTGCCGCCGTTTAGCTCGGTTGGTAGCACGGGCTCAGTCCTCCATGCAGCGGTCGCGAGTTCAACTCCGGCTCCAACCCTATGCTGCATGTCACTCCCCCCTCTCTTCACCCCATTTCCTGTCTACTCTTCGGCTGTCCTATATAATAAAGGCATAAAAAGCCTGAAAATAACATTTTTTAAAAAAAGAAAAAGTATCAGACATAAACCTCTATCCAAATTGAAATGACAATTTTAATTTTTTCACAGTTTCCTGAAGGTGGGTTTATTTGGGAATAGTTATCCTCGATCCATATTATGGATAAAGCCAATCTAAAATTTAAGTAATATGTCATCCAATACAAAACCACTCTGCTCTCTCTTAATCAGCCTCTTCATGTCTGAGCTGAAGTAACTCTACTTTGCATCTTGCATTTAACTTAGCAATCTAACTGTTATTGTATATACTCATCTCATCTTTCTATCTGACAGTGTATTTCTTTATCAGTCTATTTATCAGTCAGTCTATATGTCTGTCTCTATATCAGTCCCTGTCTCTTTACTGCTGGCCAGTGTCATGCATTTTAGTTCTATCCTTGTGTGCACATTTTCTGGTGAGGACAATTTGTCATTTTTTATCTTCTCAACAAAGGTGGATTCAAGGAACTGTGTGTCACATCTTTGGTTGGCTGTGGTTGAAAGAAGCAGGCATTTATTTTTTTATCCTTTTTTTTTCAATTTAAAAGGGAAGATGCAGTTTAACTTACTTCCAATACAGAGAATGTAACTAATGTGCTGCATGGAGCATTCATATTGCTAATTTTCAACTCTTGCCCCTAACTGGGCTCTACATGTAAAAGGAAATCAACACAATAAGCTCTCAATGATCAACATGCCAAAACCATAATATAAATTTTAGAAAATATCAAAATCCAACCTATAATGTTGTAAAATGCACTAAAATTAGTGCCAGGGGATTTAGCTATTGGTAAGTTATATAGAAACCACTTGGGCTTCATGGGTGTGAGCAGTATCCAAAGCAATTAGAATCTGCAGTGCTAATTTCCCTGAAGACCAGTTCAGTAGCACAGCACTGTGTGGCTTTGGTTTATACACAATATGCCATTCCCCATAATATTGTTTTGACAGCAATGGCAGTTTCTTTGATTGACAACTTGATGTAGCAAAATCTGAAAACATGTTAATAAGTGGAGTCGCAGTGATGCAATATTTTATTATTAGCTGTGTTAAAGTGTGAGAGTTGTTTTCTGATTTCAGGGGTGGACATGTAGAGAAACAAGAGAGGCAACAGACAAATGGGAAGATGAAGCCAAAAGTGAGAAGGCAATACACCTCAAGGTCTGATGAACCTGATCCACAGGAGTCTGCCTTTTTAAAGAAGATCATCATCTACCAGAGGAAATTGCTGGTATAGGAAACTTTTCAGTTCTTTTGTTTCAAAAGTTCTTTTCAACTCTTTTTAGTAACTAAGTATTTTTTCATTCCAACTGTATATGCAAACTGTCTTAGCAAATGCTGGTTACATCCAGGTAGTGTGAACAGTAAAAATGGAATGGAGAGTTCTAATACTAATGCAATTATGTAAATCACAGCTATCAACAATCACTTAAAAAATAAGGGTGACATTTCCATGTGATTGCATGAGTAATGCTGGCAGCACAAAAACAGTAGATTATTGAAGAACTGGTAGTCCAACATTAACTGTTCTGTCTGTATAACCCAAAAATAAGTTATTTTATTCTTTTTAATTCTTTTCTCCCTTACAGAACTACTTTGCCAGGAACTTCTACAACATGAGGATGCTGGCACTGTTTGTTGCCTTTGCAATCAACTTCATTCTCCTATTTTATAAGGTAGCAATATTCAAGGTAGCAATATTATCATCGTTTACTAGTGCTCTTTATAAGAACTGAAACCATTTTTTAAATTTTTCATAGACCTTCTCTCCCTGTACCACTTGAGAAAGAAATAATAGCATAGAAAAAATAACACAGGACAAGGCTGGCCTAGGACTTTAAGGGATCCAGACTGACTGACAAGGCTGCATTTGATTATACAACCTGGCATTATGGTAGTCCGGAGTTGGGCAGCAACATGAGTAAATAGGTACCAGCAATTCCCTAGGTGTTTAATCACCAACAGCAGAGCCTCAGTAGTATACAGTGCCATGGTAGTTTGAGAAGTTTATTGTCAGAATGCTTTGATGCTAAAAATGCTGTACATTTCCAAATGAATTTTGCTTTCTTAAGTTTTTAAGTAAATATCAAGTTCTTCCAGGGATTTTTTAAAATTGTATTTTTTATCAGGGAAGAGATTTGAAATGTCTATATCAGGTTCTCTCTGATGTTGATCTTTAGGAACTTTGAGCTGTTCCACCTGCTCCACCTCAACTCTATGAATCTTAACAGGTGTTTGTCTGCCTATTTTTTTCTGAAATCAAGAATCAAATCCTTGATTTTGCTTATTTTGCTTAATAGTTTTTTCTCTGGGCACCTACCTAAGAATTGTCAATTTCCTCCTCGTATGAACTCTTAACCTTGTTAGAAATCTACATACAAACATACTTTACAAAGGAGTTCTCCTAATATAGAGTTGCAGTCATGGTTGTAAGGAGAGAATGGGAGGGGACTAAGCACCAAAACCTGGGAACCTAGGGTGTTGGGCACTTAAGTGCCTGAAATTGAATTTCAGAGCGTGGTCTAGACCTTCTCTTTCTTTAAAATGTCTGGAGACAACTTTGGTTGTGAGTTGGTGCTTTATGAATAAAATTTGATTTGATATGAAGTGAAGAGGGTTTGACGGCTAATATGACCAGTCCAAATCCAGATGCAGGGTTTTAGCAATACAAAGATCTAAAAACTGAGTTCACTAGGGGGACTTGAGGGCATGCTCTCCCCAAATTTTTTGATGTCTCTAATCTAAATACATGCATTTTTAGACATTTGGATTGCAAAAAAAGGAAAACCACGTCAGTTGACATTAGCTTTAGTGATCTGCTTTTGTATGTTGGTGATAATGACCAGTGGTGTACTTTGTTACAGTACTTAAGCATTTTCAGCAAGTAGCCATACTTTATTGGAATATTTGTATTTCTATCAACGTTCATTTTTCCTCCACTACATTTTCCAAAGAAAAGTGTGTGTGTCTGTGTGTGTGTGTGTTTTAAGAGAAAACATAACGCTAATCCTGTAACAGTGGGCAGACATTACCGCTCATATCTACATCATCTTTCTTTACTGGATCCACTCCTAAAGTTTTCTCTCTTTTCATTTGCGTCTTTGTGTTGGTGAGAGAAATGAACACATGGTGAACTGAAATTTGTTCAAGCTAGCTAAGGATAAGATTATTCATTCAAGTGAAACTTGGTGCTGCACTGGTATGATGGATGGCCACTTTACAGGAGCATGTCTATACACAAATGCAGCGCAAAAGCTATAATAATTCTCATCCAGTTATGATGAGAATTGTAATCGCTCAAATGCTGTCTGACTGAGAATGAATAACCCTGAACTACAAGCAGTTTACAGGTTAAGTAATCTAATTATATCACCTTATCTCTAGAGGGCTATCTTGGATCGATTCTATATGATTTACTGACATTCCTCACATATGGAAAAAGCTGCCAACACTGCCCATGGTATACCCAAAAACCATAAGTCTACCAAAGACTGTGTGATTACTACAAGAGTATTCGCTTCATTGCCCACCCACACATACACACTCTGTGACCTCCAGACTGGTTGGTACAGCCATGAACCAATCTTGAGTTTGTTAGCAAAGAGGTCCAATATCCATTTGCAAAGACTGGAACTCCATCCCTGGGTTACCTTTTACAATCACCATCTTGAGAGAGGGTATGTTGATTGCTGCACTGAAATCAACAAATATCATTCTCATGTAGTTGTTGTCACTGTCAAGATCTATGGTGACTGAGTGAGGGACAGCAGCTATGGTATCCTCCAAATATAAATTTACAGTTAGCCAAAGCAAGAGAGCTTTACTTGAGAAATATGATCTCTCATTTTGAGTTATAGTAAATACACCTGCCACCATGATCTGGATCGACTGTAAACTCATGAAAGACTTAACGGGGTGGCTTGATAATAAGGCACTGCAATAGTCCAGTCTCGAAATAACAATTCAAGGACTACATTTTCTGCATCTTTTTGAGTCAGAATGAGCCTGATTTCTACAATGTTACGAAAGTGAAAGAAGGCAGATCCTAGAATTTTTTTTAAAATGATGGTAAAAGTAAATATCCTGATCAAAGATAACCCTCAGATTTCTTGAGAACTGGAGGGCCAAGTAAAACCATCCAGAGTAGTCATTTCATCAGATAACATGTTTCTAAGGATCACGATTTGACTTTTAAGCAGAGGTTTAATCACAGTTAATTAAAATGACTAGGGTAAATTCCTGTATTGACAAAGACAGTTATATCATATCTAGTAGAAAAGTGCTGTCCAGAGGCAAAGCTTCTTCAAGTAGCCCAGTTGGTATGAGATCAAGGAGACGGGTGGCTTAGATAAAGACATAGTTGGTTTTTGTTGATTAAAGTCAATGGGAGAAAAGCAGTCTAAATATAGATTGGGTTTTACAGCTGTCTAAAAAGCATCTTTGTTTGAGGATAAATCAACACCAGTAGAGGGCAAGGATTGTCACATTTTGTCTCTCATCATTGAGTTTCCGAGCTTCTCATTATGAGAAGCTCAGAAACTTATCACTACTGACAGAAAGAATACAGGTTTTAATAGAGCAACGACTCTCTGTCAGCCTGGCTACAAGCTCTAAAAAGGAACCTTAGATTATTCTTGTTACCCTCGATTAGTGATGAGTAGAAGACAGAGGGCAGAGGGCATTCCTACATGTTTTAAAATAATTTTACTAGGCTAAACAAGATTTTAACAAAGTGGTGGTGCAACATTTACTTTGAAGTTTTCTCTATGGGTTTGGGGGTTATACCATCCACAACCATGCAGCTCAGTTCCTGTGTTTTATAACCTTTTTTCAGTGGAGCAATGGAATCAAGTATCATACACAAAGATGATTATGTGGGTATAAAGTTAAATGTTCAATTTCAATGCTGTAAGCCAAAAAAAGGTGGGGGTATGTTTTAAGCAGCGTGGGTCTGTATACACTCTGACCAAAATCAATGTAGTCAAATAGTTTAATAGTAAGATAAACACAGTGCTAAAGCAAAGTCCACATGAGTATTGAAATCTCCTACAGTATAATCTTAATCTGTTTTAAGGACTAAGCTTGATGAAAACTCTGAGAATTCCAACAGAAATTCAGAATGTGGACCAAAAAGGCAGTATAGTATAACAAGATTGACTTGAACAATTTTAGGTTGAGTGTGACAAACTCAGTATAAGGCTTTTAAATGAGTCATGATTAAGTTTAGGTTTGGGGTTGCATCATGAACTACAGTCAGAATGGCTGCAACTCAATCCCCACCTCCACCTTCACCTGAAGTGCTTCTAGGATTATGAGTATTAATTTGACTAAGTGGAGAAGTTTCATTTAGAGTAACATATTCCTCATGACAGAGCTTGGTTTAAGTAAGACAAACTATATCAAAACAGTAATCAGAAATTAAGTTATTTACTAACACAGCTTGAGATGACAGTTATCTACTGTTTCAAGGCCAGTTTACATCAAAGACTTGTGACAAGATGACTTGAAATTTGCAAATGCTTGCAATGCAACATTCTAAAACCTGTCAGTTCACACTGCTGTGACTACATGAGACGACGTACTGTTTCTGTAGCAATGATTCTGCTTTTTCAGCCTTTTCGGGGAGGGGGGGCTATAAATCTTAACAAACTTTGTGGCATAACGCAAACTTGAAAGGAGACACTAAAAGCAACAATTGATCCTTTAAAAATTATACAAATAAAAGCTATTAAGTCCAAAAAAAACATAAGCACTGCTGTTTCGGTGCAGCTCGAGTCAAGCTGAGACGGACCAGTCTACACCGCTGCAACTCTACCTGCAACTATTCCATTGCGTTGTGAATCTCTGGCCTCAAGAATCAACATTTGATTCTCTTTTGGGAATCTGGTGGTTTTAATTTTTAGTATTTTATAGTAGCTTTTCTAATGCAAGCAAGGAGAATCATGTGAGACTGTAACTCTGCATCCTGGTCATGACTTGAGGTTGCCATAATTTCTACATATTCAAACTCGAACAAAAGTGAGATGAATGCCCTTTTTCCTAATTAGACTAGGTTTCCCCCCAAAAAATTGACAATTATAAACAAACCTGTTTGAGAGCTTTGTATCTCCTAGGAATGTTTGTGTAGACATGGTAACTGTTTCCCCTGCTAGGGACATGGATATGCTGGTGAAATTTAGGAAAAACCATTTTGAAGTCTGTTTGATTAAAATCACAAATACCATCAGGTTATTTTATCATACACATTACATCATACATTTCCTGCTGTGCATTTTTTGAATTTGCATCTGGTGAAATGTAAACAGCACAACAAATACATTGAATTCTTTGGACAGGTAATATAAACAAAATCTTAGCAGTAAAAGCTCAATATCTGGCATTCTCCATCCACCTGGAGAGTTTGTCAGCACATTGCTGATGTTAACAAAGTCTCTGTTACAGTATAGACTACGAAACCAGGACCCAGATGCAGAGATGTTCAAAAGGAGCAATCTTTATTTTACAAAAACAACACAACAAAAAACACCCTTATGGGGAAAAATCAGAAAAACTAAAAAGTACAAAAGAAACGCAAAAACCACAGCGGCAAAAGTATCAGCAGAAAATCACCCGAAAGGAAAAAACTAGACTTACAAAGTTGCTAGAAACGAAAGGCGACCAGGACTGAAAAACTCACAAGGAGGACTTCTAGAAATAGCAGCGATCATAACACGAGACACAGAAAATGGGGAAGATCAACTCAGGAGCGAGGTTCACTTGACACATGGCTGAGATGCAATCATCTGGCATGGAAGCAAGAGCTTGAGTGGTGTAAATAGTAGCGCTGATTGTCAATGAATGGCAGGTGTGCCTCCTGAGCTACGCTCCTGAGCCAATCAGCGCCCACCTCTCCGCACCGAGCTGCTGGAAGGAAGAGGGAGAGAAGAATGAACAAAAATCAAAAAACACAGAATTTCAGAACCGTAACAGTCTCCCTGTCTTACCCAAGTATTGTGCTCTGTTAACTCAGAGGTCTGCCCAAAAGGGCAATGTCTTGATCTGGGATCTTGGGATTGAGCCAGGTCTTTGTAAGATGTGAAAGCAACATTCTTAAGTGTTTTTTGTATGTATGTTTGTTTTTGTAAAACAGACTTAGCCAAATTTCTAGATTTAAAAGACCATAAACCTCTCCCTCCCTACCAGGTTTCTACATCATCCTCTGTGGTAGAGGAAAGGGAGGTGGTTTACACCAGCAGCAAACAAGACAGCAGTGTTCAGTGGGATTTACTGGCAGGCGAAGCATTGGAGACAAAGGAAGAGGTGATGAATGAGGGTGGGCAGCCCCTAAAGCCTGTCACAGTCCGGTTTGTTCTAGAGGAGAGCAGTGGATACATGGAGCCCATGTTGCGGATCTTGGCTATCATGCACACTGTCATTTCCTTCTTCTGCATCATAGGATACTACTGTCTCAAGGTCGGATACTTTATATTATTATCTAAATAGAATAACTAAAATTATAGGAAACTGTATATTGAACTTGTCATTATTAACCTATAACAGACAAACATAAAGTAATCATTCGACTTTATAGCTCCTCATTAAAATTCTATTTTTTATGGAAGTAGCATTTTTTTTCCTGAGATATTTTTAAATATTTTATATTTATACATTGGAATTTTTTAAAACAAAATATCCCTCTTTTTGTATTTTTGTGTCTTTTTGTATTGTAGGTGCCACTTGTGATTTTTAAGCGTGAAAAGGAAGTGGCCAGGAAGCTGGAATTTGATGGTCTTTACATCACCGAACAGCCATCTGAGGATGACATCAAAGGACAATGGGATAGATTGGTAATCAACACACAGTGAGTAGAATTTGGGTGTGTAACAGTGCATACACTCCATTCTGCTTGCAGATTCTGTTATGTATTCCATGTAATATATGCTAACATTCATTTAAAAAACAGGTACCAACAACTGGCTAATGAGTGAGGAACCAAAGTAGGAACACAACATAAAATTTGAGAAGACATACTGTTTTTGGCAGAGGTGCAAGTTTGGTGTAACTCAGTGACCAAAAACTGTCATCTTATGTGGAGAGCTCTTTCTCTTAATCTAGTTGCTACACCAGGGACTGTACTGGCTGAGATGCATAAGATAACATGAACCTCTTACATGCTATGACCCTCTAATGAAGGTGAACGTGAGGCTCAGGATTAGCAGGTGAACAGTGGTTAAGAGTGGACTATGAAGGCAACACATTGCTGTTCACAGCCCTCCACAGTAGTTTAATGAGGAAAGACAAGGGCAGCATTGCATAAGAACATTGCCATTTCATTAACATGCTTTACAACTTCTAAGAAGATGAACCCTAAAATGTTTTGCAAATAGAATTGTTTATTTTTTCTTGTTGCAGTCTCTTACAAGTTCTCCTGGTTTGGTTTGTACATTGGTCTGGACCACAGACTCAGAAATAAAGTTGATTGTTATTATGGTTAATTTAATAATAAACATCTTAATATGATGTTACTCGGAAGTCTTAATTCCTGTTTTTTTCTCTCTTTTTTTTTAGATCTTTCCCCAACAACTACTGGGATAAGTTTGTGAAGAGAAAGGTATGTCACAGTTTTGCTGATACTGGGCTCTATTCGCAAAAGGATCTTATCTTTACATCAATCTGCCTCCCAAATAGTAATAAAGGTATAAATAAATAAACTCCCTCAGTGTGTCCACAGCGGTTGGGGTTTGGCAGGCCACCTGTCTGTCAGTTAATAGAAGACAAATCATTTATTAATGCACAGAAGTGTGGTTCCAAACAAAGGCTTAGCCTGGTGACTTGCTCAGATTTTGTTGATACGGTTTTACATGTTTTTTTTTGGTTTGTTTTTTTTTTTAAAAAGTAGGCTACATAGTAAAATAGTTTCTTTCTTTTCTGGTAAGTCTGTTTATTTGTGTGACCAAATGCAAAGTCCGCACAGGGTGTTTTATTTGTAAGATAACCAAATATACTATGCCGCTTCTGTGTCAGACTTCCTTTCAAGCTCTGGGGCTTAGCAGGGGGTTAACTCATAAGTATGAAACACTATTGAGTATTAAGTGTTACTGTGTTACTAAAAAACAGTCACACAGAATTTTACCAAATTTGGTAGGTGTGCTCTGGGGGCAGGTATTAACCAAAACCTGGAGTGCCATATTGATCAGTGCAAGTTGACATGGCCTATAATATTTGCTGATAACTTATGATGCCACTGAGCAATCCTCGCAACCTTAGTAGAGACATCCCTCTTTATGTCTTGAATCTATACACCACATTTGGTTGTTATCCCATGAAGGTGAAGCAACTGGCTGAAATTTGAAAATGCAATTAAGTTTGCAAAGGCGGGGCTTAGCATATAATTGGCCATAACTTATTGACTGTAGGTCCAGTCACCTACCAGAAGTATTTTAGTCTAGTTTTTGTCTCATAGATCTTTCAGTGTATTTAGATTAACTTTGGACAATAAGGGGTCAGAGAATATGAGTAATCGCATTACATACCGTGATTATAATTACACACTGACAAATAAATATATTGCTGCTTGTTTGGGGATGTGTGGGTGGAGTTTTCCCAGCATGCCTTAAGAGGATGCATTTTGGGACTAAAAGTCAGAGGAAACTGTTTCAACGTGTTCTGAGTCTCTCAGTAGTTACCTTTTATGCAGAGTTAATGTTCCTTTACATGTGTCTGTGTTCGACAGATTACTGTTACTTTTGTGGTGAGACACTTTTCAATTCAATTCAATTCAATTCAATTCAATTCAATTCAATTCAATTCAATTCAATCTTATTTATATAACATGAATTCACAACAAAGTTGTCTCAAGACACTTTACATATAAAGCACGTCAAGATCACACTCTATTAATACATTGACTATTTACATTTATGGGAACCCAACAATTGAAAGCAATTCCCACATGAGGAAGCACATGGCGACAGTGGCGAGGAAAAACTTCCTTTTAACAGGCAGAAACCTTGGACAGATCCAGACTCAGAGGTGGATCTGACGGCACCGGTTGGGTTGAGAGAGAGAAGGGAGTGACAAGAGGGGGAGGGGAGAGAGATAGATAGAACAGTGGAGAAAGAGCACGGCCAAAAA
>JAQNCA010000017.1:18872014-18883284 GCA_029783725.1 Acanthurus tractus | reverse complement strand
TTATTGTTGTGCAACTCTGGACAGATGTTTTGCTTCTTGAGTGTAAAGATCTGTTAATTGTGTGAAAATTTTCATTTAAGTGTGTAAACAACTGTAAAAAACTGTAAGACACTAATCTTAAGAAAGATCTCAATCTTTACCACACAACAGTGAAAAGAGATCTTTAGTTTTAGCCTTTTTTTCATATTATTTCATATTATTCTTATTTTTAAATTTATTTTAGATAACCTACTGGTTAAATTTGATTTTCTTCTCCACACACATTTATTTGTGAGAGTGTAAACAGGCAGAATACAAACTCTAAATGGAAAACAGATGGCCCATTTTTGAAAATAACTTATCATTATTCATGTGTGGCAGGCCAGTCTGAACATTTTTCAATGAGAAAAGGTGTTGATGGTAACAACAGGGGTCTTTTATTCATCCTGAAAGCAAGGTCTACCTCAAAGGCTCTATTCTGCAAGAAGCTTCCTGGTCTTATGGTATGACACAAACTCATCCTCTGTGAATCCTTTCTCCTCCTGTTATCAGACTGAACTCCATTGATGTGAAGTATCAGATCTGGAAATTGGGAGTCGTATTCACAGACAATGTAAGTAGTTTTTTTTTCATACATGCTTATCTATCTATCTGTCTGTGCATTTAGCCCCCACATGTGTGTGTTGGTGGGTGTGTGGGTGTGTGTGTGCGTGTATGCTTGCGTATGTGTTGTTGTGTTTTGCATACATATTAAGAAACACAAAAAAACCCTAAATAATTTGTAGTCAACCAAATACTAAAATTTATTCTATATCTTCTAAATGCAGGGCTTTTTTTGTCTTGTCTGAGATGTAATTTAGCTTAGAATTTAAATTAGACACTGGTATCCACAATTATTTGTATATATCTTTAATAGTCAGAGCCTTGACTAATCTCCTTAATCTCCCAACAGTCCTTCCTTTATCTGGCCTGGTATATGACAATGTCCATCCTGGGTCACTATAACAACTTCTTCTTTGCTGCCCATCTACTGGACATTGCCATGGGCTTTAAGACACTGCGTACCATTTTGTCTTCAGTCACACACAATGGGAAACAGGTATACAACTACATACTCAGCTATACTGTGGTCAAAATCAAGTCAACTGCATACATATTTTAGCATCTATACTCAAACTCCTACCAGAAACAATTAGGGATTTCATCATCTCATCAGCTGACTGGAGGGATCAGACTGGTTTGGTTAAGGCTGGTTATCTTATTCTTAGTTTGTTTAGAATAACCAAATTATTGATTCTTTTCTATCTATACTTAAAAACTGGGATTCTACATATTCCCATATATCACAGTAGAATGACTGAACTTTCTGCATTAATATATTTTTGTTTTTATGTAGACCTTGTCTCTGTCCTTTTTTTGATATTTTACTTATTTTGAAAAAACAGTAAAATGGTTGTTGTGAAACCCCTAGCAAGTTCTGTGTGCAAAACATGATAGCTTTTTAAGTATATTGATAAACAGATCGCAATTATACACATTTATACAGTGATATTACTGAAAGTCTCACATTTGATGTTTTTTTTCTGTGTCAAGACTCTGTTAAGCAACCTTATTTTCTCTCCAACCTCCAGCTGGTGTTAACAGTTGGCCTATTGGCAGTGGTGGTGTACCTCTACACAGTAGTGGCCTTTAACTTTTTCAGGAAGTTCTACAATAAGGGTGAGGATGGAGAAGTACCAGACATGAAGTGTGATGACATGTTGACAGTGAGTATGAAAAGTACATTGCTTTGAGATGTTATTGTGCAGTCCTTTGTACTGTGCCTTAATAGAATGGAAAATGCAAACAACTTAAGTATAAGGGCTTAAGACATCATCTTTGTGAAATGAAATAACTGTTGTGTCAGTGAGCATAATGGTAACATTTTACATTGAAACAGATACAAACATCTGATGTAATCTGTAAGAGACGGACAAGATGAGGTTAAATCAGTTTTATTGCTCTGGTCACAGGCTGTTTGCTATTCTGGCTGTGAATTTCAGTGAAGCGTATCTCAATGAAAGTAGGAAGCATCCTGTAGAAACTATTAGAAAAGAGGAAACAGCACCATTTATGGGCAGGGAGTCATTGGTCAGAGCTATTATTGTGCACCCTCTGGCTGTGTCTGTTGTCCAGCTCAGCTGCTTCTAAGATTACAGGCTTTTTGTCAGTTCCTGTTTTAGTCATCTTTATCTTTTCAGAAAAAGTAACAGTTAACATGATGATAAAAAGATTAATTTACCGACCAACAAGGTGTGTTTATCATAATTCAAGTCAAACTGCAGAATGCAACATTTGGTAAAGTCAAATCATGTCAAGTTCATTTTATGTAAATGGTACAAAATTACAACATAAGTTGTCTCAAGACTCTTTAGATAAGGAGCCACTCTAGATCAAACTGTGTAATTAACAAAGAACCAGCAATTGAAAGCAATTCCCAATGATCAAGCATATGATCCACTAGTCTCTTTTTATTTTACAGACTGGTACACTGGTAGCAAGTTTGTAAAACTTTTTAAATATTTTTGGTCCAACTTTTTACATTTAAGGTTTCACACTAGATTAGTTTATAATCTGGTAGGAAGTGTGACAGTGTTTCATTTCAGTTAAACATATAAGATTATCTTGTCATTAACTGGAGAAAAAAACAGGTAATGACAGATTGAATTGGAGCTGTGATGAGGCAGATCTCTGCTGCCATGCCATCTGAAAGAAATACTATATATGGGCTCTACAGTTTGTGTTGTTGGGGTTGGGAGAGGACCTTCTGTCATCTGGAAATTTTCAGTACCCACACACACTTTAATCCCTTATAGTCAGCCAACCATAGCATTCCATAGAGCTCTTCTGTTTCCTATTAAGGTTCCAAATGGTACATCTGTCTGGTCAACAGGAAGGTGACAAGGGCTTTAATAGGATGGAGGGATACACTGATCCCCAGGAAGGGCAGTGGCCCTTTTGCTATTTTTATTTTTTTCTATTTGTATTTTTTCTATTTTTTCTTCTCCCTTTACCCTTAATGCTTTACAATAACATGGATAGAAATGATAACAAGAACTGAACTGATTTCTGCTTTTCTGTTAACTTGTTCCTCTCTTAGTCGTCATCTTTCTCTTACTGTATGGAATTTTTCACATCATTCATCCCTCCCACTCCTTTTTGTTCAGCTCTTTGCATCTTTTTATGACTTTGTCACTGACTTAATAACACTGAGTTGTCCTGTTAATATTCAGAAGATTCTAGTGCTCCATAGTAGGAGTATGTCACTTACACTTGCTTCTGAAATAAGATATGTGCAAACTGGAAAAATTAGAGGTGAGCTCACAACTTACAATTTAATATTTTATCCTCCCAGCCCCTAATCATTCAAACACTACAAGTATGTCATTCCACAAGCAGCAATGCACCATTCACAATAAGGCCTTCTGTGATGACACAGCCAGAGCCAGTGTCAACTGAGAGAAAGGTGAACAACGCTGAAAAAAGTATTTTTGAAGTAACCATAAAAACCACTATCAAACCACTCTCAGGGTGGTAGGCTTTGATGAGAACTAATGAGTACTGAGTTTGAAAGTGAAAATTTGATTACATTTCTACCTTGAGCTGGGGGCTGACCTCAATTGTGTGAGAGAGTCGACATAAAAAGCTACTGCACAAAAAGTTATTATGCTATTGCACAGATGTAATTCCCTTAGTTTATGCACATGCATTGCACTTATTGTAAACAGTAAATAAATTGCATTTATAAAGTGCTTTTCTAGTTTTCAACTACCCAAAGCTTTTGCAACACATGTCATAGGTACATTCATACACTGACTGGCAGTCATCTTCTCTAAGATGTGCCAACCTGCTCATCAGGAACTCTTATACATGCCCTTACTAAACTGATGAAACAGCAATCAGGAGCAATTTGGAGTTTAGTATTTTGCCCAAGTACGCTTTGATTTGCGTAGTGTGGAGGAGTCTGAGCTCTGACCTCTGACCATTTGTTTTGTAGATAAATTTCTCTTTCTACCGAGTCACAGTTGTTCATTTTAATGATGTATACTGTAAATTGTTTGTCAATAAATTCTGCATTACTGGAACACCTTTGAACACCTTAATTCTTTAAATTCCTTTGTATGCTCCCTGTTTTTAATTTTTTTAAAACATGTACTCATTGAGAAAAAAGTCAGCTTGCAGCCCTGTGTCATTCTTTATTGCAGTCAATACTTGAACTTGATTTTAAAGTTGCTGGTTTTTTTTTTTACTTTGCTGTAAAATTTCATCATGGTCCTACTTCAAATGTCATGGTCCTACTACAAATGTTCCTTACAGAAGCATTTTGATTTTAATGTTTATTTGTAGTTGGGCATTGACCATATGACTGAAACCTGACACAATAGAAACATTTGTTTCCTTGCCTAGTACTCTAGCTCGAATATATTCAGGTGTGATTTATTTTAGCATTTGTTACATTATGAACTTCTCTACGCTAGTGCTTGCTAGAAATCTGTATGCATAGAAAAAGACCTGCTACTTTTTGAGGTCCTATTGTCTTTTTTGTAACTGAAACTAAATATACAATATCAATGAAACACTTTTGTTTGTCATCATGACTTTTTTAAAAATATTACTGTGATTTAATGAAAAATATTAGATGCATGATTGCACACTTAATTGTAATATTTCAAGAAATGTTGCTGTAAATTCCGAGTTACACTGATCACAGCTTGTCCCTATTTTAAGTCCAGCAAATTAAATGTCTTCTTCAACTTACATGTTTTCCATGTTTTTTTCAACCTGTCTTCCAGTGCTACATGTTCCACATGTATGTGGGTGTGAGAGCAGGTGGTGGGATTGGTGACCAGATTGAGGACCCAGCAGGTGATGAATACGAGATCTATCGCATCATCTTTGACATTACCTTCTTCTTCTTTGTCATTGTAATTCTGCTGGCCATCATCCAGGGTGAGAGATCTCACACACATGCACGCACACCCCCACACACACATGCACACCATCACCCGCACACACACACACACACACACACACACACACACACACACACACACACACACACACACACACACACACACACACACACATAAACAGACATTGTGACTACAAAGAAGTGTGGGAAGATGACATAGAGGTAACTCCCTTATGCTGTTACACAGTTTTTTGCTCTGTAGAGCTAAAACTAGTAAACAGAGCTGTCTCCTTTATGTTTGCTTTTTTAATTACAGTTTGATTTATCTTCACCTTACATACTACAACATTGTCTGGGCCAGTACATAAGCAGAGTGGTTTTGTATCATCTGACATCTGAGCTGTGAATTTTGATCGGCTCTCTCCTATTTTGTAATATAGATCAGGACTAACCATGCCAAAATCCACCCAGCTTCAGGAAACTGTGAAAAACTAAAATAGTAATATTTCATATTTTGAAATTTATTTCATTTGAATTGAGGCTACTGTCTGATAATTTTTTGATGTGTTTTATTATGTATGTAAGACCCCAAATTGCATTTTAGGAAAATTTAGTGTGATTTGGGTTCCCAGATTCTTTAACACTTGAGATACTATTGCATGTTTGAAAGTTTTCAACTTTTATTATGCATCCCTTCTGATAATCTATTAAGACATTTCTTTCTGCCGAGAGCATTCACAACAGGGTTTACAATAGTTTACTAATGGTCTGATGTTCAGCCTGGTCTAATTGAATGATGAGGAAACAGCGGGGGAAAGACTGTGTTTGTTTGTTATGTGTATGTCTGTGTTTGTGACCAATACATAGTTAGGATGTGCAATCCAAAGAAACAAATAAAACAACTTAAAACTCCATGAATATATGTAAAAAAATAAATAAAATAAAAAAAAGGACTTAAACCTGTTGAAAAACTAATACTACTTTTGGCGTCCTCAGGCTGAGCTGCACACAGTTGTACCAATGACAACGATGCCATCAAAAATTGCCAAGTTACAATGTTATCTTGCTGTTGGCCACACAGAGCATTACAAGACACAGTCTACTTAAAATAGCAGAGAAATTCAATATTCTTACAATTGCATCTTGTCCTAGCTTACCTTATGCCCATCTGCTAGCCTTGACAGGACTGCAATTGAGTCCTCTCATTTTGTTTCTCGGTAGAACTACAAAGCAAGATCATCAGCAAACTGAATCATTGTACTGAAACTTTCAGGTCCTGCAGGTCTTGTGCCAATACAATTTTGCTGAGCTGTCCAGACAGCCTTCTGGCAATCTTGTGAAGATTTATTGTTCATCCGTATAAGTGAAGACAAACAAGTGCTGCTAATCAGGATGAACTGTCACTTTGAAAAAGGCTTAACTCAAGTCATATACTGTGTACCACCTTGTGCCTGATGGGATATTTGAAAAAAGTGTGTGTGAGTCAGGTAAAGCAGGAGTTTTAGGTGCTTCAGATAATGCAGCAATTGATAATCCTTGAAGTGTGATTTCTTGATGGGGAGAATTGGAGTGTTACAATAACTTTTGGTCTTTATCAAAATTCTCGTCTTTATCAGGACCACATTGTGGGTCTGATCCCTTCCATTCAAATTGCTTGAAGGGATACTGCCTTTGATGTGGTAATCTGGCTCCTTGCTTTATTTTGACGTGAGCAGGCTGTGCAGATTTGAGTAACCCTACATCTGTTTCATGCTTTGACCATAATTCTCATGGCGCCTGTTCTTAGCAATGTCACATGCCCCTTGTGAGTGGTATCTGTGTGGACCTCTTTCACTCACTTGTTCCTTTTTCTGCTGCTCTCTCATAATATGCAGAGAGATGTAAATGTGTTTGTTTTTAGTGGGTTTCCATTCCTGCACCATGCATGGTGGCCTTTATCACTGATCCCAGATCATGTCACATTCTTTTGCTATCAATAAGGTGACATCAGGTATAGAGCCTTGAAACCACTCTTGGAACTCTGGCTGGAGTGCAACTGGTGCTGCTGCACCTTGTGGACCTATGCATTTGTCTTGGCTGATAACGTCAATAAATCAAATGAATCAAGCTTTTGTGTATACCATCTTTGCTGCAGTTAAAAGTGGCTCACAGAGGATTGTTACTTAGTTCTAATCATTGACTGTATAAAACACTGGACAAAACCTCCGTTACATCACCCATTGGTTTCTGTCTGAGCAAAAGTGAAGCCTCAGAAATCTCATCCTGGGTGCTGCCATTTGCCTGCATCTGACTATGCACAAAGCCCGCCTAAGCAACAAAAACCAAATTTGGGAAAAGAGGTGGGGCTAAGGCAGGGTCGAAGGACTGACACCACACCCACTCAGCTAGCAGCCCCCGACTAGTTGTCAGCAGGCTATCAATCAACCAGGCCATGCCCTAATTTTCTTTAATGGACAGATTTTAAGCTTAAATATAAAACAAACATATGAGTTAGAAAAAAATCACCTCCCTCAGAGTTTTCAGGAGATGGTAGAGAAGCTGTAGACAAAAAACTTTTTTAGAACCAGGCTGTAAATATGTTTATTTCTGCTTTAAAGTTGGCCATTTTAACATGGGCTCCAATGAGAATTTGCTTCCTTTTGGAGCCAGCCTCAAGCGATCAGCTGAGGAATTGCAAGTTTTTGTACTTCCTGGTTGGCTTCAGTGGGGAAGCCGGGAGTTTGCCTATCAACAGTATTATAATAGTAATTACTGTTAAAGCAATAAATAATTGTATTTAGTCAAATATATTTCTTTTTGGTTCAAACATTATTAAGACAAGATGTGTATTATTGAGTCAATGAATTTTATTTAAAATAATTATTTACAAGAGACATGTAAAATATATTTTTATCCAATGATTATTTTTAGATGACGTAATATTGGCACAAAATGTGTTATTTTTTGTAGTCTTAGCACAAAATTTGTATTTATTGATTAAAAGTACTCCCTAGCACATGTATATCTATTTTATGAAATACATATTTAAAAAAAATAAAACGCAATGTCTGCTTGTAGATTTTTAAGGTAATCCAAATTTTTAAGATTTTTTATGTGAGCCAGTTCCAAACATAAGCTTGTAAGTTATTTAGCATCACTGAAGATCATCAAAACAGAATAGGTTTGAGCAAGTGCAACATGTCACAACAACAACAATGGAAAAAAACTGAGGTAACACAAATTCACTGGTTGACAGTCTGACAGTAAAACCATACATTATAAGACATGCATTGTGTCATTGATAAAATAATAAAGTCCCCCCCCCAAAAAAAACTGTCAGTAATATTGTTCTTAATAATAATAATAATCAAAAATCTTCTTCTGACTGACAACAGGAATGTTACATCTCCTTAGGTGGATGTTTGGAAAGGAGACATTCACTCAACAATCAAAGGAGGAGATGGAGTCAGCATGTGTGGCAAAAGAACAAAATATATTATTGTAACCTACTTCTATTAACAACAAACTCACCAGAGTGGAAGAGGAGGGTGAGACAAGGGGATTGTGCCAAATAAACTCAAAATTATACAATAAAACAGGTCCTAAACTGAATCTGACCTTGACCTTATCTAAAAAAAGGAGCTTAACCAAAAAGAAATACAAACGTGGCACCAACCCTAAAGCCTAGTGTGTTTAAAAAATGAAATCATGAATGGAACATGTATAGGGTACCCCCAACTTACCTAGGTCTACACCCTCCCTCAACCAACCTAACTTTTACCAAACAAACGACTCTTTTTGATGCAGTACCTGGCACACAGACTAGCAGCTTCAACAGGCAGAGAGAGAGCATGGTCACTGCAGGCAAAGTCCTTTTATAGTGAAAGCCCTGGATGTGATTGGCCAGTCCAGAAGCACCGATCCACAAAGGTGCAGACCAATCAGGATGATGGCACCTGAGAGCACAGAGGAGGAGGAGAGAGAAGACTAGGGGGGAATCACACACAAACAACCACACTCTGCCCTCCCAGTTGAGTTGGGCATCAAAGCTGGTTAGCTCTCAGAGGCAGCAGCTGGAGAGCTCTGCAGTCTGCAGCTTCCTTTGTCTTGGTCCTCCTTTCCATGATAAGTGGGTATTAACAGTCACTGATGAAATCCTGCAGACTTTCCAGGGTCTCCTCATCCAGGATTTGATGAACTAAAAGTTTTGAATTTGGCTATATATGTTCAGATGTGTGCCACCATGTTGGATCATGCACAGATCTTGTGAAGTCTGACAAAAGTGGCCTTCATCATACAGGGGTCGTTGTCACTGCACAGGATATTAAACCACAATTTTGAATGACAGCCATCACCACTGTGGATTTTTGGGCTAGAAAAATCCAAGAGCACTCCTCCTGTCAGCTCTGCCTCTCTTCCAGCAACATTCTCTTTGCATCCCAAAAACAAAGACCATTACCTTGCTTCTGGACCTTGTTTTTGTTTTCCGAGGAGTTAGAGACTCACGATATTTTCATTGTTTGATTGTTCATTTGTTTTTTGGTTGGAAGTAGCATCGAAGTCTCTGCCATGGCTTTAATTTGCTGGAGGAATCTCTCAGGATTTTCCCTCAAAATGGAAAGATTTTCCCTCGATATGTTGTGTTAAATCCAAGTCTCATTGGGCCCAAGGAGTTTGGAACATCTTGGTCCTTCAGAATCAGTTGTGCATAACTGCATAAACACATTACTAGGAGGTATCAAGCTTTGTGGTGATAAACCATTGTGTCATTGGTTAATCTGTCTAGATCATGTTATGGATCTTGTTAAAGGTCTCCTGTTAGGTGATAGCGAGTGACTCTTTAGGACGGGCATTATCTTCCGGACCCTCTCTCATGTTTATAATTCAGCAAGCCACTTCCTCACCATGATGTAGGAAGGGGCACCATTCACTCATTACCAGTTAACATTGTTGGTCCTGGGGTACAGATAAGGGAATGTTGAAATCCGAGTAGTGTTTGACTCATCTGAGTTTCTGTGGTACTAATCCTTTGAATTTGAATTCCTTTAAATCAGAATTCAGATTTGAGCTCCCATGCTTCGATGTGATTTCCAAGACCTGGTGGGATTTTTTTACTCTATCTTTGTTGTGCTACATGGTGAAGTGAAAGTAAGTAACAGAGAAAGTGGCAGGTACAGAGGTACACAAAATAGGGAAAGGGCTCAGAGAGAGGCAGGTTAACAGACAGGCAAAACAAAGAAAATAAATAAAAGTAGATAGAGGAGTAAGACAGAGGATAGAAGCTGAACTTTAGTCTAGTGACAGAAGAGTGGAAACTTCTATTTTCCTTCTCTTTTATAGGGAAGTTGTTTCTGTTTTATTAAGTTCTCTGTGATGTAGATTTGTAGGAACCTAAATCTCTTCACCTGCTCCACATTAGCTCTGTCAATGTTAGGAACGTTGCGTGTCTTTGCCTCCTTTTTTCTTAATATCAACAATTCACCCCTTGGTTTTGTTAATTAGGGTTACCTAATCAATTGTCAGTAAAAGTTGAAGAATTTGAAGTTCTGCAGTGAAGAGGTTGGCAACATTCATTCTTGTCCATTAAACAGACAAACAAATGACCTATGTTCAGAATCATTTATTTAACAAATAGCAAACAAAAGCACACTAATCTAATGAGTGTATGCACTACTTGCACGCACGCACATGTGTGTGTCTGCCTCTCTGTTTGCTGGACAAAGGCAAGATGGCTGACTCAAAATGGCAAACAACACATGGTTAGTAGGGGAAGTTAAAGGTTTCAGGTTTCTTTGGTTAGGGCTGATGCATGTAAGTTAAAGGTGCTAGGTTATGGAGAGGAGGGGGGTAGGTAAACACAGGTTACTCACAGGCAAGTTACTAGATGTGCTTCCAGTCCTATATGTGTGTGTAAAATGTACAACTAACTTAACAATAACCAAGCCTGGATATAAAGCTCAAAGAATCCATCCAATAAGATCATTGCAACAATGACAACTGTTAAATACAGTCAAGTCCATAAATATTGGGGCATCGACACAATTCTTATCTTTTTGGCTCTATAAACCACCACAATGAATTTGAAATGAAATGAAAAAGATGTGCTTTAACTGCAAACTTTCAGCTTTCATTTGAGAGTATTTACATCCAAATCAGGTGAACAGTGTAGGAATTACAACAGTTTGTATATGTGCCTCCCACTTTTTAAGTCTAGTGACTTAAGTCTTTGGGCTCTAATTTCGTAGACCAGGCGCAGGCGCGGCGCAGGGCAGGTGCGCCGCGCATACGCCGCGCCGAAGGGGTGTGGCCGGCGTATTTTGCAATTTTCGTGAACGGCGCAGTCCGGCGCACCGAGGCGCAC
>JAQNCA010000017.1:18854673-18871914 GCA_029783725.1 Acanthurus tractus | reverse complement strand
ATCTCGGCGCACCCCGGTCTACCAAATTGCCAAATCGACTGCGCACGGTGGTGCGCCGGTCGAAATTACCACTGCGCAGGGTTCGCCGGGTGCGCTTCGCCTGCGCCGCCTTGAGTTGCGCCGCGAAATTAGAGCCCTTTAAGTTAAGTGCCTCCCACTTTTTACAATTTAGGTAATCAGTATTCAATAATCAATAATCAGTAACAGATAATGGGTAATTAAAAGGGTGGGCAGCGTAGTATTGCCTTTTTTTCATTTTGTGTTTGAGTAGGGGATAAAAGGGATTCATGAGGGGAAGGAAAAATTAACTAAAATGTATTATTTTTGGATATTTATTAAGTCGTGGAAAGACAAGTTTGGAGCTGTAAGGAGTTACATTGATGGGAAAACTGAAGCCTGTAACCACAAAAAGTGCCAGTTTTATAACGACGCACAACCTTGGCGCCAAAAAGGTTGAACTACTGTCTTTTGACATGAACTAAATTTAAATCAGTACAAAGACAATTTACACATACATTTTTTTAGGGATTTTTGTCAGCAGATAATTATTCTAAATATAATGGTTGCAAAATGTTTCACTCAATTTTGGGTTGTATATTTTATGTAACAAATAGCAGCTGCTGGGTTCATAAATTAAGTAAGGGGGTTGTCTGCATACAGAGATACCCAAGTGTAAGGCAAAACAAACAAAACAGATTTATGGAGGCCCATTGCTACTAAAGGTCTGTTCGGTAAAACAAAAGACTTTCAGGTAGTGGTTGTCAAATTTGTTAACCTAAAGCCATGATTACTTAAACAAAAAAAAGATTGTGGCCAAACTGTTATACCTTTACACCATCTTTCGTCTGAACATTCCAGGGCTGATCATTGATGCTTTTGGAGAGCTGAGGGACCAGCAGGAACAAGTAAAAGAAGATATGGAGGTGAAAAGACTGACAAACACACCCACAAAAACACTTGTCATTAAATTTGTTGTAATAGTAAAGCATATTATGACAATTACAATAAAAATATATGGAACCAGACTTTTTTGAGATTTTTATGCAGCATGCAAAAGTACACCTGGATGTCCAAATTACCTGTCAAATTGCAATGTCATTGTCATTTATCATGAGGTAGGATTCACATGCAAGTCAATGTTTTGTGTAATGACAATAACTTAATGCTTTTATGTTTCTCTTTCAGACTAAATGTTTTATTTGTGGAATAGGGAATGACTACTTTGACACAGTGCCACATGGCTTTGAAACGCACACACTACAGGAGCACAACTTAGCCAACTACCTGTAAGTACTTCTGGGGTTTGCATGTATGTATGTGTGTACCACCTCTAAGACTGCACCAACCAGTGTTTTTTAATGATAACTTAGATTCTTTAAAGTGCTCCGTGTGTATAACAAATAGATAAACAGATAAAAATATTGTCTGTATCTTAGAATAGATCAAGCTTGGAATCGTAAGAGGTCGAGATACAAGATGTCAAAACATAAAATCAATGTGAATCTTCTACCACATTTTCCACATTTACTTGTCCTCATTGTAGAAACAAAATTTAAGGTCAGAAAAACTGATGTTTTCAGGTCTAGTTTTACTTAAGTTTGGGATTACAATTTGTGTTTAGTAAGAAGTATGTATGTATGTTTTAGATTCTTTGTGATGTATCTTATCAACAAGGATGAAACAGAGCACACAGGGCAGGTAATCCTCCAATTTCTTTCTATCAAATATATATAAAAATAGTACAAATACTGCACTTTCTATGATACTGTATTGTAAATTGTACAGCCTAACTTAAACTTTGAGTGTTACTGATCCTTCTTGTTGGCTACTTGCACTTCTTGGTGTCTACTCAGTATGCTTCAAACAAAGTTCTTGTTGAAGGAAGACGGGTGGGAAGGCATTGATTACAATGTAATATAATGTTTTTTACAGATATTTTGACGTACCAACAGTAAGCATCCACTATAAGCAATGTGCAAGGATTGGCCTGATGTGAGCTGGTGTGAATTTGTGCAAAATTTCTAAGGAGGATTTTTTTCTATTCTTTACACAGTTACTTGTTTTTTAAAACTAGGCACAACACATGAATTAAAGAAAAACTGTTCCTACTTTTTAAAAAATCTTTTATCTCCCTTTCTCTATGATTCTTAATTTTCTCGCTTTGCGCTCAGATGTGGTTTCCAACATAGTTTGAAGCATACAGGTAGTGCACATTGTAGAAGAGCTAAATACACTCTTAATATTTAATGTAACTCTTCCTATCTCCTCCCATCTCTTTGTCTTGAAGGAGTCTTATGTATGGAAGATGTATCAAGAACGTTGCTGGGAGTTTTTCCCTGCTGGTGACTGTTTCCGGAAACAGTATGAGGATCAGCTCAACTGATCTCTTCTGGCTTGGCTTAACACACCCTTGCCCTTCATACTATAACCTGTTCAAGTCCCTTCACAGCCATCTCTTCTCTACTTTAACCTTCAAACCTTTCTTACTGTTCTCTGTGGAGTCTGTGTTCTTCTAACGGGTTCTTCACTCTTCTCTGCCTCGTAGTCTAAGAGGAAATACATTTTCACTTTCCCCTACAGTCTCCACTCAGCCTTCTTCACCAGGTCTTCCTTCACTGTAAAGTCAACTTGCCAGCTCTGTCCCAACTTCCAGCACACTTTCTTTGGAATGCTTCTAAGACTTTGTACATAGAAAACATCAAATTATCTGCTGTACAATATGTGACTGGTGGCATGTGACGGTTTTGATCCAAATGATGACTTTTTTGCTTCTTTTTGTTCTACATTCACAATAACATGCAAAAAATTAAAAAGAGTAATGGAAACTGGGGAATAATGAAGTACCCAATGATGGACAAAGGAGAGTGGAGGAATATTAGAAGAAATATTTCTTGGAAGACTGTCATGAAATGACTAATACACAAACAGGAGACAATATGACAATATGTCAATGTTTATGACTTTTTATATGTAAAGTGCACGTTGCATGTAGGTAAAGGTGGTGGACACACAAAATAAACACCTCTACAACCCTGCTGTAATCCAACACAACAGCTCTGCAATAAAGGTGTCCTTATTTGGCCAGCTTTGAGACTGTCAAAGAGGTGATGATTTCATTAAACTCTAAGGTAACTTTTTTAAAGCTTTTTGTTTGCAGTACAAGTTGAATGGTAGGATATAAGGTGCCTTTACATAGTAATTTAATCCAATACATCACCTGACTGTAGTCCAAACTTAAGTTGCTACACTAACAAGAGTTTAATTAACACCTAAGTGATACTGTCAGTGAAACAAAGACATCCTTATTTTCACAGATAGGGCCTGTGTACTGCATTGAATTTAAGTATAGATTACAGATGTTAATATTGTGACCAACCCTGTACATGCCAACACTGCTTGGAAAGGGTTCCATAGGTAGGTGCTTACATTGCTAGCGACAAAATCCACAGTACATTTTGTTCCATTAGAGCTGTGTGACCTGGAAACTAAGCCAAAGTTTTGGCATTCACAAATCATAATATTTCATCAGCCTTTAAGATATCTTTTTGTGTGGTTATGTAAGACAACATAAAGTTAAGAAATTCTTACAGAAATAAACCTATTAACAATAGAATCCATTACTGTCCTCTTTGATAACTTAGATTTTTCAGCCCCACTTCTAGTCAAAGCTCTGAGAATATCTAAATTGTACGCATGTTTGTTATGTACAGCAGTATTGTGGTGTTCAAGAGGCATCACTAAGTGTTACTAGTTGGGCTTTTTGTTCCTAATGGATACTACTAAATTAAGCCTTGCTTGGCACAGTCTTATCAAATTATGTAGTTCACGGCACGCAATATCAAAGCCGCAAAAGTCTCAGTTTAAAACATTATGGCTTCAGACAAAGTAAGTGACTGATTGTTAGCTAAAATAAAAATCAGCCAAACCAGAGCAACCCATTATTCATTTTCCTGTGGAGAAAATGCACAGCAAAGGCAGGCTAAAGATAGATCATCAAAGTATGAGTAAGCAGGGGTAGGGAAGACAGACGGATATAGTGCCTTACTCAGCCAAGGGTGAGCTATGCAAGCATGAGTAGCAGAGAGGAATGTCAGACTGTATATCATATTTATGTGAATCTCTCTGAAAATAACACCTTGAGCTAGATGGTGGTGTTAATGAAGGACCATGTGTGAGCACTAAAGCAAAGAAGTACAGCAAATGATAAAACAAGGATGAAGCTAGTTTCATAGCTTTATGAATTGCAAACAGGGGTACTACAATTCCAGCAGTGTACAATTTAATGTCATATAAGTAATACAGTTTCATTATACAGGACTGTGTCATGATCTATAAGTTGTCTTGTACAGCTTTGGGAATCAGATTTTTTGTTTGAAGTGACAGCAGCAAGTAAGGTCCTACTTGATGTTGACTGAAAATTAAGTGAGGGTTGTCAATAGAAGACATTGGGTAATGCTTGTGGTAGGGGTATAATAAGAGATAAACCATCTCAGGGCAGCATATTGACTTAGTGGTTAACACTATTGCCTAACAGCTAGAGGGTCCTGAGTTCAAGTCGTGGTTGGTGTAGGGCCTCTGTGTGTAGTTTGCATGTTCTCCAGATCATCATTCCACCATCCAAAAGACTTACATATTGGTTAATTTTCTTATCATTGCCCTTGATAAGTGCACCTGCTTCAAGCAGGGATTGGTTCCTGGTTGCTTACAAGTAGCTGCTTACTGTTCCTCAGTGCAGCCTAAATGCAAGGAACTTATTTCATTACATTTTTAGTCTTTGTAAATGTATATGACAAATAAAGAATTCTTCTTGTTCTCCTCATAGTGGGTACAATATTCTGCATTTTTTCAAATTCAAATGTTTTTCTTCCTTTCAACAATATCATTCATTTTTTGGGGGTGACTCTATCTACAATCAATTGTACCATTTTTTTCGATGATTTTTCTTCCCTTACTTATTGAGTTCCACCAGTTAAAACCAATGCAATAAAAATTACATTTCTGTAATAAATCCTCCCAACACTAAAATAATTTTCAGTTTTTGATGAAATCCTTAAGAGAGGTGCTAATTTAACTGTTTGATAATTTTGTAGGATGTAGTTTGTGGTGCTATTTAACTACATGGCTATATTGAGGTGTTGCTAACATGTTTTATTACAGTTAAAAGTCCTGGTGGGATTTATTGCCGGAGGGTTTGAATTATCTGCATTTGTTTTAACTAGGTGGTTCTAATTAACTGGCAACTTTACTTATGTTGCAATACTTTCTAATTCTACTACCAAACAAGCTTTATGTAGTTGGATAGCTCTATCTATAGAATTAACTATCATCATCAAACTTGGACTCTGGTCATATTTTTTTTTAACATCGTATATTTTTATGTTAAACCTCTTACTGTAAAGCAGAGGAAAGAGAATGTAGTGTGACATGCAAACTCTATACTTTAATCCTGAATTTGGGTCAAAATGCACATGCAAGGGTTTCATTAATGATAATCTCAGAAATAAACCTATTCAGAGCATGCTTCATTTTTCCTACAAAATTATTTTCTTTTGTTTTCAGTGATTTATCCTTAGTGATAGGAAGAGTATGTTGATTGAATGAGTGCTCAGAGGTGGCAAATGTTCAAATAAGGGTTGTCTGTCCTTTTAACTTTTAACTACTAATACATTTTGTTGTTTTATTTAATTTCACTTTTTGGTGATAATCTCATGCTTTACAGCAGAGCTTCTCATTTTGTACAGATATTCTAAAAAAAATCAATTCAGCAAAAAAGAAAAAAAAGCCATTGCATGATAATTATGCAGGTGTATTGAACATACATAGCAAAACCAATGTGACCCATGAACTGTTAAATAGGATTATGATAATAATTTAGATATAGACTTCTGTAATATTGTATTTAGTTTTGTGGCCTCAGTTGTAACTTATTAAGTCATTGCCACAGCTGCATCCCTTTGAAAAACAAGAGGTTCATGTTTATTTCCTACTCAACAATCTATGTGCTTATACTATGAGTAAAGGGTTTTAAGCTTTTAAGCTCGAGCAACACCCCTTAAAGAAGCGTATGCAAGGTGATTCACCTGTGTGAATTGCAAACAAGGAGAAAACAAATAAATCATGTTAATTTCTTGATTAAAAAAGTAATCATAATTTCATTTATCATTTATTTACTGATAATATTTACTTTAATAAAGATAAGGAATTAAATCTGAGGTTGTTGTGTAAAGAATTTTTCAAGTGACTTAAATATACACACGCACACACACACACACACACCTATATATGTATGTGTGTATGTGTGTGCATATATATATGTATATATATATATACATAAATATATACATATACAATACATTTCCAGGCTTCACAAACACACTTTGCAAACTCAAAATGACAATTAGTTACATATTGCAGTGAGAACTGAAAGTTATTCTTTGAAATTCTCCAGTGGTGATAAATTATAACATTTTTTTAGACGTGTTGACTATAAATACCTTAAGTACATTATATTCTTAAATACAGTTGTAAACAGGTAAATAAGACATTAAAAAATGAATATTAATAAGATGTATCATATATGAATATCTCATTCATACAATATTTGAACATTGCAAACAAAGGTCAAGCAAAAAGAACATTTTTACCTTTGTTTCCTATGTACTGCATTCTATCTAAATATTTTATGTCTAATTTTTTTATAAGAGGTTATTTTGGGTTTGTGTCAAATGAAAACAGTATAATGCAGTTCTTCATTTAAGCTAGCTATCCAATGTTTCTTGTTGTTAGGTAACTAATGTTAGTTTGCAACAGTTTTTAACTGATGTGCTAATGAGAATCATACACCCACTATGACAAACATGGGCAGTTGATTACATGGCTTTGAAAGTTGATCTGTTAGACACCTCACCTGAGTCAATTTAATTTTGACATTATGTCCAAAGTACTATTTATTGAGCACAATTTTACAATTTGCCCAAAAAAATAAAGAGATGGACTAAGTAAGAGGTGCTTCGCTCATTTTAGTTTTTTAATGCTGCTTCTAGGGCTACTAAAGAGCCATCTTTACTGACTGCACTTTTATTGTCAAGTAAGGATGCATGGTGTACAACTATATTAAAACAGTGAATTGAGTGCAAGCAGGCAGTGTTGTGGTTGTGTGTATGCAGTGCTCTTATTTTTCCTGGCCTATTTTCACATTTTTTTGTTCATTTTTTTCACTTGTAATGCCACATCAGACTGAATGCCAGTGTAATCAGTGTTTTCCATATTTGCCACAGTGGGCCATGTTCAGTTAGCACAAAGTAATGCATCATGTAGACTTTTTGAGTGGGCTATTGCTACTTCGAAGAGATAAATGTATAAATAGTAACTAAGTCCATGAGTATTGAATGAATTTGCATGATTTTAAAAATAAATATTTTATTCATTAACTTTAAAAGATGAGAATATTTTTAAGTTCTTTACTTTTTCCTGTTTTTGTGGCAGCTTACTACAAACAAGTACATGCACATACAAATAAACTAATTTCTGACAATGTCTTATCAGATAAAAGCTATATAAAGCTAGGATTTAGGGCAGCGATAAAGAAAAAATATCAGAATCATGACAGTCTATTTAAAGCATACAAGTTTTTTGAACACCTCCTTATTTTTCTTATGTTTTCACTGAATTATTCTTCAGTGATAAAAAGCACGTACTAATTAAAGAATACATAGTGTTGGCAAATGAAACATGTTCCAAAAGGGTTGTTTAACACATACCTTTTGTTTGTTTGCTTGCTTGCTTTTTTGTCTTGTCTTGTCTTGTTTTGTTTTGTTTTGTTTTTAAAATTTAGGTTTGATCATGATCTTACAGCATTGCTCTTTTTGTTCAGACATTCTCCACAGACACTGAGAAAAAAAAGCCTTTGCCTTATTGGCCTTATTGGACTTGTATGACAAATGACCCATAAACTGTGTGATAGGATTGTTAGCGTAATTAATATTTCTGTCATATGTACTAAGCGTTGTGTGCTTCAGTGTAACTCATTAAGTAATTTGCCACAACTGCATCCCTTTGAAAAGAAAAAAGTTCCTTCCTACCTTCTTCTTAAACATTTTTGTTCATATACTTTAAGTCAAAGGTTTTTAGGTTTGAAGCTAGAAGTTAACTCACCAATGTGAATTGCATACAAAGGAAAATAAAGTATGTTTTACTTCTATGTAATATAAAAAAAATAATTGGATATAGCTTTTGCTTGCATTATGTTGATGTGTTATGTGTTATGTTGACACTTTCTTTATTTAAAAATGTGTCAAATTATCTGCTTATTTTGACTATTAATCTTTTTGTAAACAAAGCCGTGTTAGCTGCAGGGCAGACTTATTAAGGCTACTGTAAACTAGGCATGCTAGCTAATGACCAATTAAAAATATGTGGATATTAGGTGCATATTGCCAAGGGTGCAATCATATTCAGTAAAATTTACTACAATATCTGTATTATGACAACTATATGTAACCCTAACCCAGGAAGCCACCAAGCTTCAGCAGCTTCTAAAAGTTACTCAGGAGTAGCTGACTAAAGAGAGGGATACAGTGAGAACACTACAGGAGCACCTTGAGGGAAAGGGAGAATACATGGAGCTGAAGGAGGAAGCATCCATCTGAAAGGAAGTTCACAGCAGACACCACAAAAAAATGCAAAATATGCCTTATGATTACCATAGCTATGCATTCCAAAACTTTTTTAAATATTCAAAAATATAATTAAGTTACTAAAAAACACCAAAAACACAAAGTTGTTGATGGTAGAAGTTAACATTTTGTGGGTCATTGAAAGAAAGACTTTAAAACACACATAACATCTAACAACATCCAGGAGCTTAAGGTGGCCAACAAACACACCACCCTTGTGCAATAGAAGCTTGGAATTTATTCACTATTTTTTGCACTAGTTTACAAAACCATGGAATGGGCACCAATGCAAACAATATAAGGTCCAGTGTGTTGAATTTAGTGGCATGTAGCGATAAAGTTGCAGATTGCACAGGATTAATATCCCTCTGCTTACCTCATCCTCCCATTCAAACAGGCAGGAGAGTCTATGTTAGCTGCAGCTCTTACAAAAAATGTGAGAGGGCCTCTGTAGAACTACTGTTAAATTTATCTTGGCCACTGTGTAAACATGGTGGTGTCACATGGTGTTTTCCCTGAAAGACATCCTGCTCTATCTTTAAACAAAAAGATCTTTGGAAAAAGGACTCATTCTAAGGTAATGAAAACATATTGATTCTTTTTTTCAATTAAGGCTGACTGGAAAAACAGTCTAAATGGGGGATTGGGATATTAGCTATGTCAAAATAGTGATAAACATTGGATTTTTTTTTTCCTGGATATGGAAAGCTATTACAGCTTACCACACGACAGAAACAACAAGATGTCAGCCTGTCAATCTGAACAAAACAAAACACTGTGTAAACTGTCACGAGAAAAAGTGAATTTGAATATGAATGTCCTCTGGAGAAGTTGAAAAAAAGTAAGTGAAACTGGTGTGAGAAAAAAGGCAACTGCTTCTATGCTCCCTTGCTGTGTTTTGTCTTTGTCTTTGTGGATTGCAGTGTAACTTCAGGCCAGGGGTAACAGCAGCAGACATGAAACAGACTTCAAAATATATTTTGCTGGAGTCAATGACGACAATGTGAGTTGTGTGTTTACTGATTTTGACAAAAAGGACAGAAATTTAATCAATTTCTCAGAGAGCACAATCTTGAAGGCAAGATGCATCATTCATATGTAAGTATTTTTCAAAAATCAAAGGAGATGCAGATTAAGATAATCTAAACAAGAAAGAAAAGAGGTGGTCTGAAGAGGTACCACTCCTGGACACACTATTCTTTTATTAAGTAATAAGAAAAGATAGCTTGTTGGTATGGCATACAAAATATATTTGTACATTCAAATCTTAAGATTAAAAGTAGTCTTTTAGCACAAAATGTCTCTTGTAAATTGTATTTGAGCGCAAGGCCAGGGATGTTATTGCGCGCAGCATATTACATCTGCTGTTAATACCTGGACTTTGTTCACATTGCTAGCTGTTGAAAACTCACCATGTTATTAGAACAAAGAAAGGCCTTGCAAAACATATCTCAGTGTAAAATCTGGCCTTAATTTACGTCCTTGATGACACTCTCAGATAGAATAAAGTAAATTAAACTTTCCAGAGTCCCCCAGGTTTAATTTAATTGGAATTGTATTTAATAGGGATTTAGCAGTTTAATATAGTTCCATAACAGAGAATTTAAGTTGTGTGCTGCGCCGAGAGTTCAGCAATAGCTAATTGTCAACTCTTTTCCCTAATTAGTCTAATTAGTCTCTAGAAGTACAGCATACTCAACACAAATCAAGCCCTCAATTAGCAGCATGCTAGAACTATAATGAACAATAGAATGAAATACACCAAGGTGTGAACTCTGCCAACCAAAACCATCACTCTCTTCCTCAACCCCCTACTGTAGTGGACAGAGCAGGGGTCTTTTCTCAGCAGCTCGACAGGGCAGGGTACACAGTCTTCACTCGCTTTTTTTCCTGTTCCTAGAGCTGGGGACCCTTCTCAAGACAACTACTTCAGTAGTCCTGCTCAATGCAGATTGCTACACTTAACTCCTTTCCAAGAGCAGAGCCTGCCAAAGTTTTAATAATGAGCAAACAAGTTAATTTAGAATGAGCAGCCAGGACACAAGGTCTGCCAGTTGAGACTTACAAGCAACAGGAGTCACAAACCAAAGTTGGCTCAAAGCTGCTAACTTAATGAATAAAGGGGGAACCACTGGACCTCAGAAACATAGGGCTCAGAGGGCAAGAAGAGCTTGTAATCTTGTTAGAAAGCCTCATAAACCTACAGTTTACTGGACTCCACATTGTCCCAAGCCTGCAGCTTAATGGACTTTGGCTGTTTAGATTAGTAAAACAGAGTGGTTAGCTGGCTATGTGTTAGTGATAGGTAATGTACAAGATAGCTGCATCTTTCTGTACTTTTCTCTCCAGAGATAGTTTAGTTTTATTGGTTCTTTCTCTAGGCTTTGCTCTCTCTATTTATCTTGGGAATCCTTGATTTTTAAACTACTGAGAGTTTGTGAACAGATTAAGAGGTTGCCATGGCAACGGCGGCACATGCACAAGCAGCAGCTGGTGGCTCCCTCAACTTTAGCATAACAAAACAAAAAAGGAGCGATCCTCTTGTTTTTATTACTGAAAATGGTATTACTTATGACAGTAATACACCTGCAATATCAGAAGAGGAAGTGCAATGATTGGACCTGAGTGCAGCAGACCTTGAGACGATCTCTGCTCTCGGCATCTCGGCATCAGGAGCACTCCCATCATGTGTGAGGCCAATTCACCAGACGAGCTGAACACATTTTATGCTCACTTTGATCTCCTCAACAGAGAGTCAGCTGTAAAGTCTACTCCACCTCCAGAGGACCGGCCACTGTCAGTATCCACAGCAGATGTGAGGAAAGTCCTGCTGAAAGTGAATATGAGGAAAGCTGCTGGGCCTGATAACATCCCTGGCCGTGTACTAAAAACATGTGCCAACCAGCTAGTAGATGTCATTACTGACAATTTTAACATATCACTGTCACAGAAGAGTGTTTCCACCTGCTTCAAGACAGCCACCATCATCCCTGTGCCTAAAAAGTCTGCAGTGTCTGATCTAAATGACTACCGCCCTGTGGCACTCACCCCCATCCTGATGAGGTGTTGACACTCTGGGCATCAGTACCACTCTCTGCAACTGGATACTGGACTTCCTCACAAACGGACCCCAGTCAGTGTGAATCGGCAGTCTTTCCTCCTCCACTCTAGTGCTTAACATCAGAGCCCCCCAGGGCTGTGTACTCAGCCCCCTCCTGTTCACGCCGTACACCCACGACTGCAACCCCCGACATGGTGAGAACTCTATTGTGAAGTTTTCACCATCATCGATTGGATTTCCAACAATGATGAGTTTTCATATCGGGAAAAAATCAACCATCTTGCAAAATGGTGCACAGAAAACAACTTACTGCTGAACGTTAGCAAAACCAAAGAGCTGATAGTTGATTTTAGAAAAAAAGAGGCAAAGACACACAACCCTGTCTACATCAGTGGAGCTGAGGTGGAGCAAGTGAGCAGTTTTAAGTTCCTGGGAATCAACATAATAGAGAACCTGTCATGGACTTCACATATCTCTGCCCTGGTTAAAAAGCCCAGAAACAGCTGTATTTCTTAAGGAAACTTAAGAAAGCTAAATTCCTAAGCCACCCCTCCTTGAGCTACAGGTCCTAGGGGAGGGACCAGACAAAGTGTAGCTAGCCAGACCCCTTATGATGGGTAATTTCAATGATTCCAGGTTTCCCTTGCCCGGACACAGGTCACCGGGCCTCCCCCCCCGGAAATAGGCTTGGGGGAGGGGCTTGATGGCAAGCACCTGGTGGCCGGGCCTGCTCCAATGGGGCGCACACCAGCCTGAAGAGGCAACGTGGCGCACACCAGCCTGAAGAGGCAACGTGGGATCCCCTTCCTGTGGACTCACCACCTGCAGTAGGGGCCAAAGGGGTCGGGTGCTGTGTGAGTTGGGCGGCAGCCAAAGGTAGGGACCTTGGCAGTCTGATCCTCGGCTGCAAAAGCTAGCTCTAGGGACGCGGATTGTCACCTCTCTGGTGGGAAAGGAGCCTGAGCTGGTGTGCGAGGTTAAGAAATTCAGGCTAAATATCGTCGGCCTCACCTCAACACTTAGCAAAGGCTCCGGAAACAGTCTTTTTGAGAGGGGTCAGACTCTATCACTCTGGAGTTGGCACTGGTGGGAGGCGCTGGGCAGGGGTGGCAATACTGTATGTTGGAGTTTACCCCTGTAGAGGAGAGGGTAGCCTCCCCACGCCTTCGGGTGGGGGGATGGATCCTAGATCCTTGATTGCTGATCAGGGCTTTTAGTCCTTAATGCCATATTTAGACAATATTATCATCTTTCATCATCCTTTTATCAACATCTCCAGCATCTTTTCCTGGTGCTTGTCACAATCTGACATTAAAGCTATACAAAAATGTTACTTCTTCCAATCTAATTACATGTACCTGGGCCATGTGATTTCAGCTACATTTCCCTTTTAAGTGTGAAAATGCATTCCAGACACTTAAGGTCTTTCATAAGTGCATCAGTATTTGGACATGCAGATTTTACAAAACTCTTCATGTTTGAAATCTATGCCAGTCATGTTTGACTAAGTGCTGTATTATCCAAGGACCATGATGGAAAACAACAACTTACTGCTTTTACAAGCAAGGGTCTCAGACCCAAAGAAAAAACATTTCCAACCACAGCCTGAAGAATTCAGAGTTGCTGAACATGCTGTATTTGTCTCTGAAGTAGGATGTATTTGTTTGATAAGTACATTTCTTTTGCAAGCATTAGTTTGTGAATGATGTTTTGTATTTGCAAATCACACTGAGTTAGTTTGTGAGTTGTTGTGCCTAGGTAAAACATGTTTTGTGTATTTGTGAGGTTTTGGCATGATTTTAACTCCATAAGAGTTCCTGGCACTAAAATGGGCAGTGACCGAAAACTTGCAAGAGTATTGTGGTGGAAAATCTGGTCAAAGATTAGCTGTAGGAATGAGGAGGTCAGGAAAAATGCAGAGGCATTGTCTGTAGGACCTCACAACAAGGAGGTCAGTATTAGCAAGATCAGTAGGTGATCATTAGTATTGCCACCACTGATCTGAGGCTATCCAGTGTGTAAGGTGTATTTAAGTCCTTTGGTCCTTATATGGCTGTGGCCACTATGGTAATGGCAGATGGGTAGAACCTGAACAAAAAACTGCAAGACACAACATTTGTTGCAACAAAGGGAGTATGTGACCCAGGCATTAACTTTGCTTGACTTAGGTACAAAGAAGCACAGTGGCAGGCAGAGAGGGGACAAGGCCTAGGGAATTAGAGAAATTCCTTCACAAGTATCTTCTTGAAATAAAGGGAACTAGCCCTTACTATACGCTTTATCAAAAATAAATATTTTAAGTCTACTTTTAAGTGTGAGGAGGGTGTCTTGCTCTCCGATCACAGCTGGAAGTTGGCTCCATAGGCCAGGAGCTTGATGACTAAAGGCTCTGACTCCCATTCTACTTTTGGAAACCTCTGAAACCAGCTTCAATGGTTTATCTATCCGCCAGGAGGAGCAGTATTTATGGATGCTGAAGTGTATTACTGTGTCTGATGCCTGAATTTAGCTGTTCTGACTGTGTCATACCATAAGCGTAGCCTATTGTATCTGATGTGGGGTGTGCTATACAAATATTACATATTTACTGATTATTAGGCTACCATAAGCTCACAAATATTATGCTACAGCTTTTTTTATTCAACATAAGTGTATGAAAGTTAAAATTATATGGCTGGGAATTGAATGTTATATGACTTAAAATGATGCATGTGTGACGGCCTGAGCTGCTGACTGATGCTGCATTAGTACCTAAACATACATATTTGGGCTTATAGACTTTTTGTGATTATAGACTTTTTGTGATTATAGCTTTAAGTAAGTAAATATAGCCACTGCTGTTGGATTGCCGCTTTACTTGAATGGCCTCCTTGCAGTCTTTGCCACATTACGCGTCACAAAGACTTCAATAACATCAATATTAACAGCACACTAAGTGCGATGGTCATCTGCACTGCTGAGCTTCTACATCACTGAGTCAGTCCTCCAGCACAAACGTCAGGGCTTAAACCCGTATCCACTGCAGTCAGCTTGGCTTTTGTGGCACTTAAAACTTTTAACACGACTGGGGCTATGATATGTGCTGCATTTCCTGGCCTGAATTATTTTCACAGTTCCACCCTGCTCAGTTTCACAACTTTGAAAACACTGACTGCTTCACCCCTATCACACAAATTAGTGAAGAAATCAAAACTAGGGATGATCGGCACAGGAGATCCCACCACCCGAAGACACCAGTCTCGCCACCGTAGGCCTGCAGCTTCTGAAAAGGACAGGGAAAGGGAACACACATTAATGGGGTTATTCTTTAATCAACCACCTAATTGAAAAGAAAACAAGCTACAAAAATATGAGCAAAATAAACTTAACACAATAAACCACAAAAGGAAACAATTTATCAAAACGAAAACATTAATTTAAAGAACTGGCAAATAAACACTGACTTTTAACTTAACCACCATAATCACAATAGTCAAACTAATCATACAAAAGTAATTACCAGAATGCAGCCACGTGACAACAATACAAACCATAAACCACACAAAAAAATAGTATTTAATAAAGGCAGTCATGTGATGGCTTGATTAAATTAAATACTCATGAGAAAAACAGACAAAGAATAAACCCCCTACTCACACATACATCTAAAGAAAATGTTAAAACTGAGCGGCAGGTAGTAGGGCCACCAGACCATCCAAACAGTCCCCAGCCCAAAACGTATGGCAAAACGTATGGGGAATCTGCAGGAGGACACTCTTAGTGGCAAAGGGGGTTAGCTCAGGCAAACAAACATCCACAGCAAAAGGACCTGGCAAGCAGCCAGAGACAAAACCGGTGGAGGCAAAGCAGCAGCGTTTCGGAAGTCCGTGAGCCAGCATAGCTGGCACAGCTCCAAGTAGGGTTGCCCAGGCCCAATCCGTCAATCGGTACACTGCGAGGGAACGGGGAGCAAACAGTGGCCATGGTTACAGCCTATAACAAAAGCCTAAGCACCAGCTCCTGGCCCTGAAAATTGGTGCCAGACAAGCATCAACTCTTTGCTGGTCTAGAGCCAGAAACTAATTGCATCAGGGGCTGGAGGTGGGGCTGTTGTGACCAACAAGACTGGCACAAACACTGAACCTCCATTTTTCAAACAAATGGACTGATGTCTGCCTCTGTGTTTTGGCTATTATGGAAATGTGGTTTTCCCAAAGAAGATTTACTTTTAGCAGCAAGTTCTGGTGGTGTTGAAGCTGATCAGTACATCTCTGTGATGCACTGATGTTATATGGTGATGTAATATGGTGATGTATATGGCATGGCTCTGAGTTGCCTCCTTGCCAGAGGAAAAGCAAGTTGAGCCAACAAAGCACTGGCACTAGCACCAGCACCAAACTAGCACCAGGTTCTTTTTGGTGGAAAGGGATAGGGGAGAGTGAGGTAAGATGAGCCAGTGCATAAGTTGACCCTCCCCTTGTATCTAGGTAACTGTGCACATGTGTTTTCATGTGACCATAAATTAAGGAAGCACCTTTCATTTCCATCTAATGATGGGTGCTAAGGTATAAAATCATGTGAATCACTTCTCTAAAGATTAGCCTGAATTTCTAAGGTAACCCGTCTTTTTCCAAAATGGTGGCTATGGGGCAAATTGAGCCAAAGGCTATGGGGTAAATTGAGCCAATGGTCAAAAATGCGTGAATGATACTTTCATGTCAGCAATAACACCACGGAATATCTCCTCTGGATTCAGATCCACTGGGTTTTTCCCAGTCACAACAGAGATGTCTTCGATGCAGTTTGAGCCATCCATGGTGTCAGACAGGCCCAACCTGGAGCAGCAGCCTGCAGCTGCAGGTGATGCACCCATGGTTTCAACCTCCCTTTCTACTGAGCTACCTTCACCAGGCCCTGCACATACATGTGCTTCACCAAGTGACACAAATTTACACCCCAACCGTGCTGGATCCTATGTGTCTCTTACTGAGACTCTACCCTTACCCAAAAGTCAGCAGCCCAGGAAACAAACAAACTAAAGCATGTGAATTCAAGAATCCTGACTGATACACCTGAAAAGCAGACAATCGAAAGTGCCCATGAAGAGAGGAAAAATTAACAGAAAGGCAAAACAGAAAGAACCATCAAAGAGCAAGGAAAGCTAAAGAGAAAACAAACCCAGACAAAAATCACAGTGGAAAGCAGCTCAGAGGAGAGTGATGTTGCCATCCCATTTGATGACACTTCTGAGCATGAGAGCTCCAGCGATGAAAGAAGTGAACCAGATGTCTCACATCTGATAGTTGGTGACTATGTCATCGTAAAATTTGCAAAACCATTACATCAGCTCGAAAAAAAAGGGAGAGAGATGCCAAAAAAGGAAGAGAGACACCAAAACATTGTGATTCCTTACGTTGCAGGTGTCTCAGAAAAACTTAAGAGAATTTTTGGCAAACACCACATTCCTGTGCATTTCAAGCCTGGAAACACTCTCAGGCAGAAACTGGTCCATCCCAAGGACAAAAC
>JAQNCA010000017.1:18842138-18852916 GCA_029783725.1 Acanthurus tractus | reverse complement strand
CAAGACATTTGAATTAAGAAATGGAAACTTCCTTCAATATCTACATGTAATAAAGACAATTAGGAAAAGAATACCAACGCTTCAGAGGACGTTACAGCCACCAGATTTTGTCAAACATATCACAGAGCTGCTTCCAAAAAAAAAAAAATTTCTCTAAGATATATAGTCTACTCTCAAGCACCAATTCTATACATCTATCAGTTTCAAAATGGGAAACAGACTTAACTCTATCTGTCCAGGTGGTGTGAATGGGTGGCCTCTCCCTGGGCGGCGTTTGTGCTGGGGTGGCGCGCCTTGCAGGCTCTGGGGCTGCTTGGCCTGAATGTGGGCCCTGGGTCCGTGGGGGTGGTGACTGGTTCCCCTGGGTGTGCTGGGGCTGCCCCCAGGGGGTGGGGCGGGTGGGCTCATCCCTTATTCCTCTGTCCTCTCTCCTCCTCACTGCCCTTCTTCCCTCTCCTCCCCCTCTTTCCTTTCTCCTCCACTCTCTCCCCTCCCCGGGGGGGCCTGGGGTCCTCTGCGGCCCTGGGGTCTGGCATGGGGGGCTGGAGGACTATACGCAGGTGGGCTCTGGTGCTGAGCCTGTGGGCCTACCCGCACTGGTGCTGGCACTGGAGCCCGGGCAGAGATGATTGGGGTTCTAGATCTGGCCTGGTAGGACCTCCAGTGGCTGTGGGTGAGAACCAACTCGCGGTGGTGTGTATTCTGTGTCATTGCTGCGTCGGGGCCTGGGGGGTCGTGGTGGGCTTGCAGCTCTTGTGCTCTGTGGTGTTCCTTGGTTCGCCCGTTGGGGGCGGTGTACGGCAGTTGGCTGGCCCTCCTTGGAAACAGGGTGGCTGCTGGGGGGGCAGGCATGGCTTCTGCCTTGGGGTTCTTTGGGGAGTGGGTTGTTGGTGTGGGCCTGCTGGGCTTTGTTGGGGGCCTATGTGGGCTGTCGCTTGTGGGGCCCTGGGGTTTCACTGCGTCTGGGACCTGTTGGCATCACAACCTTCCTTCCTTTGTCCCGCTGGCTGGACAGGCTGGACCTGCACTTGCTCGACCTCTTAAGCACACATCATGCTCTGTTTTGTAAATAGTTCATTCTAAGCACATCTGGGCATTTTACAATCAGGGCTGTAGGGGCCAGATTCCTGCAGGGCTGGGGCGCACTCCATCTCACCTGACCCCCAGTTTTAAAGCACTACATTGACTCACACCTTGGGGACAGGTTGGGGCTGACGGAGGGCTTCCTAGCAAGATGAGCTGCAGCACTGCATAGTGCTGTGACCACCCCCCTGCCCTCTTGCACCTCTCACCTGTCCTCCAAATTTTTAAGGCACCACATACATTCACACCTTGGGGGCCAGACTGGGGTGAGCCTGAGGGCTTCATGGTGTGCTGGACTGCAGGGCAACACTGTCCTGTGGCCCCTCTGCCTACCCTCCAGGCTCCTCTCCTGTCCCTCCAATTTTAACGCACCACACTACACTTAGGGTGTCACTCATTTACGGTGCAGGGATAATGTTTACCCAACAGGGATCCGGGAAACACATTAAAAAGGAATCATAGTGGATAGCCAATGGGTTTAGTAATTTAGTTGTGGGTTCTTGGTGTGGTGGGCACCGGGGACCTGTGGCAGGCGGTCTGGTGGGTTCTGGGGGGGTCCCTGGGGGGTCGTTGGGGGGCAGGTTGGGCCCTCATGTCCCGTCCCTCTGGTTCCTGCCCCTGCAGTTTGGGGGTTCTTGTTGTCTCCCTCTTGGGCACCTGGGCCTGCGGTGTGCCTGGTGGCTTTGGTGGCTGCTTGCGCGAGGTGTCTTGGTTGCTCCCGTGGCCTGGCGTGGAGGCTTGACCCTTCTCAACCCACTGAGCCTGGGCAACAACTCTGTACACTCTGGTGATAGTTTCCCATGCATGTGTGGTGAATTCTTACATGGACGCTGACATTGATCTATTAGCTCCTGCCGGGACACATCACAAAGAACTAATGGTACCTGCCATAAGTTGCTGAGTCACTCTATAAACCTATCACTTATATGCACTATTTGCTCTACTTCGACTCTTGCCCTCCACTGGGCCATTTCTTTCAAACAGGACTCCCACATTTCTGGTGACCAATATGGTTCTTATACTGTCGCTATCTGTTTGTGAGTGTTAAGAACAACACAGCTATCCCCAATCCACCTCATTCTGTCTTACTCCTCCCTTTTACTTTCAAATTTCCTTTTTTCTTATTTCTATCAGTCATACATTTATCTAAGAACTCATTTGTTTATTTTTTCTTCTTCTCCTTTCTCCTCCATCAGCTATGTCCTATCTCTCTCTAGTTTCCCCCCAATTCACTGTGGTGTAACATTGCCCTCTCTAGCCGACAACAGGAAACTCCATGTAATAAAGTCTGATTGTCCAGTATCCAATTAGGGGGGGTGATGGTCATGAGCTAGCACCAAAAAAGAATAAAAATTTTGGCTGCAAGACCAAAAGTGCATCAATCTCATAAAAAGTTGTTACCCAATGTGGCCTCAAACTATGAGAACAAATGCAGACAAAAAAAAAAATGAGAGAAGCCCATTCTATACATCTTGTGTGTGTGTTCTGTGAAGTACTTTGAATTGTATAAATTGTAGATTGGGTGTTTTTTTGTCATGTTGAATATATTTTTGCAAATGTAGATCCAGAATTTAATATAGAAAGACAGAGATAAAATTGGTAGATGTATAGAATTGGTGCTTGAGAGTAAACTATATATCAAGATATTGATAGAGATTTTTTTTATATTTTTTGAAAAAGCTGTGTGATATGTATGACAAATTTTGGTGGCTGTAAAATCCTCTGAAGCGTTGGTATTCTCTTCTTAATTGTCTTTATTATACATAGACATTGCGGCAATTGTGACGGCCGCCTGCTGCTGCAACCTATGCTTTCTATATTTACTATACTTTTCCGTTTAGAAGAGCCACAGGGTGATGTTGGTGTCCCAGAACAGTTGGCCATCTACATACAGTTTATCCACAACGAGTGAAGTCCGTTTTCCCTTCTGTCTAGGGTCCTTCAGGATTGGGTATAAGACTTTACGCCTCTTGTTGATTTCCATGGGAAACTGGTCATTCATCCTGAATGTCATACCTTTGAGCTCCAGTTTTTTACTCCTCATGAGCACTTTCTCCTTGAAATGTTTTAATTTTGGCGATGATGGGACAGGGACGGTTTCCTCTTTGGGATCTGAGAAGATGAACATAGTGGAAAGTGATGTTATTTACTGAGTCCATGGGTATTTCTAGAGTGGATACCATAAAGTTTTTAACTAGGGCCTCAGGATTATCTGTTGCGTTCTCGGGTATGCCAGTGAAGATCAAGTTGTCCTGCCAATCCCCTCCAATCAAACTGCTTATCAGTGTATTTTCTATCAGACTCTGGTCTGGAGCGAGTTGAATGGGAGTCATACTGAGTTGGTGCTGAGGGGGATGAGGCAGAAAGTTGAGTTGTGAGGTGATAGCGAAGGTTCTCTGCTTTTTTCTCTCTCTTCTGCAGTCTCTTTATCAGCATGCTTAGCTCTGCCTAATTGCTTTGTCTCTCCTCTCTCTTTCTCCCTCTGTGTCTACTTCTCACCCTACCTTTTTCTCTCTTTTGCTCTCTCTCCTTAACTCGACCTGTCTCATCAGATGGCTGCCCACCTCTGAGACAGGATGTGTATCAAGGTTCTGCCTTGAGATTGCTTTTGTTGTGATCTGGCATATGAATAAAATCTGACTTGACTAGAGTTAAGTTGACCATGTTCTACCATTTTATTCATCACTGAACACTTCTAGCTGATAAGATAAGATAAGATAAGATAAGATAAGATAAGATAAGATAAGATAGGTGAGGAGGAGGTGAGATTTACTGGGAGCAGTGCTTGTTGTAAAGTCTGACAGCTGCAAGGACCTATGACATTGCTCCTTCACACACTTTGGGTGAAGGAGTCTGTCGATGTTGGAGCTCTCCAATGCTGTCAGAGTGTCTTTTATGGGGTGGGAGTCATTGTTCCTCAGAGAAGACAGCTTAGCCATCATTCTCCTCTCTCCCACCACCTCCAACAGGTCAAGGGGGCTTCTTTATGAGTTTGTCCAGGATGTCCTCTGTTCTTGACATGATAGTCTTCTTGTTTCATAAGCTTTCAAACAGTGCATCTGAGCAACTGTGAAAAGCTCCCTATATATATTCCTGATCATGGAACAGCTTTCCATATTTTGCAATGAAACAATTCAATTCAATTCAATTCAATTTTATTTATATAGCATCAATTCACAACAAGGTTGTCTCAAGACACTTTACATGGAGAGTATGTCAAGATCACACTCTATAAATACATTGATTGTTTGAATTTATAGGAACCCAACAATTGAAAGCGAAACAAGTGATGCATTGGCTAGCTTAAGTGGCATGTTTTTTACCAATGTCAAAGACTTTGAGGATACTGCCCCCCCCAAAAAAACAAAACAAAACAAAACTGAAAGCCTCTGTTCATGAGAGCTGGTATGCACAAGTTTTCTGAGCTAGTGGCATTGCCATCTGCCAACACATCTGAACTACTGGCCGCTGTGTGATGTGTGGGCAGGCCATGTACTGTGGCAAAAGTGGGTGGGAGGGCCAATGTCAGTCAAACTAAACTAAAAGGTTGCGAGCCCCTTCAGTAGTCTAACATTTAAGCAATTTTAAGAAATGAAGTCATTTTTATCTCGAAAAATGTTTTAATGTTTGATTTCGAAAATCAGGATCTTTAAGGCTTAAATCAATGGCAGGAGATGGTTTTTAATGAATGAATGCACACTTCAACAAGTACTTACAAGTAAGAAAACATTATATAAAATAATTTAGGCATAAAATATGGCTATGAAAAGTAATGGTCATAATGAAAATGTATGCTGCATTTGTAATATTCTGAATGTCAAAGAACAGAAAAATGTGTTAGTAGAAGCTATCCAAAAACATATGGAATAAAAGAAAATATATGTATTTAAAAAAAACAAAAGGCCCACCCACTGAAAAACTGAAGAAAACTTCTTTGTTTTTTGTTCAACCAATTGAAAAATAGTGTAGAATATACAGGTGATTCTAGCTTTATTTTTAGTTATCTCTAGTTTATTATTGGGTGAACAGCCTGCAGCCCATCTCAAAAGCTGCCCACACACTCTTAGGTAGGAACATCATACACAGTTCAGTCTCAAGCAGACCCTTTGTGTGCCAAAGATATCTACTTGATTTCTCTCAAAAGACTGCATGTCCTGCCTGTTTGTGAATGCTTAGGTAATAGCCATAACTAACTGTTTGGCTTACATTCAACACTTTGGTCCAAATGACTTACAACAGTGTGTGAAATGTATTGTTTCTTAAAATGTTGACCATCCACATTCACTTTCCCCGCTCTTTTCCCCTTTATATCTCAGCCAGTCTCTTAGCTAAAGCAGTACCACCTCATGCAGCTAGCACCCTAAATGATGATACACGATCCCAGCCAGTGTTTGCTAGAATGGTGTATTGTCAATTTTACTTTTAACATTTTATTTTATTATTACTTAATAATGAAATGTTAAATGTTGGAATAAAAAAGTAAGTTTTATAAAAAGTGAATAAAAAAAGGAAAAAAAAATGTGTTCAGACTTGGTCCTGTTGGATTACACATAAATAGTTAAACTGAATTTTGAGTATAAGGTTCATAGGTTGATTAAGTTGTTTTCTTTGTTAGCCCACTTTTCACTTTGAGTTTGAATTTGACTATTTTCTTCTTTTTTAATTATTAGCTATGGGTAAAACTTCGCACTGGACTGGGTGTTCGGGATACTAGCACACTTCTCTAAATTTAAGCTACCTACTGCCCAAGTTGACCACCTATTATTTCTACCAGCCAACCCTAATAATCTGGCCAAAACCTGACCCGTTTTGAGTCTTTATAACAAACTCTGCAACATCTCAAACACCAAAATTCACCATATTACTTTCTTTTTTTCCTTTTTATCTCTACATCTTTAGGTCATCATAATTGTCTTCCTCACCGGATCACTTTCACTTGTAACAGTAGTTGGCAACATCCTCGTGTTGGTGTCATTCAAGATCAATAAGGCATTGAAGACAGTGAACAACTACTACCTGCTTAGCCTAGCATTTGCTGATCTGACCATTGGAACGTTGTCAATGAACCTTTATACAACCTACATTATCATGGACCAATGGGCTCTGGGGCCAGTGGTCTGTGATTTGTGGCTTGCAATAGACTACGTGGCCAGCAATGCCTCAGTCATGAACCTGCTTGTCATCAGCTTTGACAGGTAACAGAGCATAATTTGTCATATTTTTTTCATTAAGCTAACTTCTTAGATCTCTTCTAAGATCTTGGGAGCAAAAGTAATATGTTGTTGGTTCTACCCTACAGACCAACCATTATAACTGTATGTAAGTAAGGATTATTTAATTACTAGTATAGGTATATTTTCAAATGTAAGCACAGTGTTTTATAAGGATGTGTTATCACAAAAAAGCAAATACTGTATTTGCAGAAAAGAACGATAACAGCATCACATTGAGAGCCTTTAGAAACAGGGCATATTTTACATTTCGTTAAGAATCCACTGTTTGTGTTACTGCTAAGAAAGGCAATGTTTTAGATTATAATTAATGGTACATTAAGAATAATCTGCATGTATTCAGTTCCTGCCTTCTATCTGTGCCTCTTAGGTATTTTTCTGTGACCAGACCTTTGACATATCGTGCCAAGCGTACAACCAAGCGGGCCATGACCATGATTGGATTAGCCTGGTCCATCTCTTTTATTCTCTGGGCCCCAGCCATCTTGTTCTGGCAATACATTGTTGGTGAGCGGACAGTACAGCCTAATGAATGCTACATTCAGTTCCTGTCTGAGCCCATTATTACATTCTGCACAGCTATTGCTGCATTCTACTTGCCAGTAACTATTATGGCAATCCTATTTTGGAAGATCTATCAGGAGACAGAAAAACGTGCTAAAGATGTACAAGGTCTCAAAGGATCTGGGTCAGGCAACAGCTCAGGCAACATCTCAAGCAAAGGTCGATATGAAGGAGGTGCTAGTGGAGGAGCAGATAGAGAAGGTATGTCTAACAGTAACAAGAATTTGTCAACCATGCCACAGACAATGAGCATTCAAAGCTGCAGCAGCAATGAATTAAGTCAGCCTGCTTCAGCAAATTTCCACAAAGAAAATGCTAGCATACCACCAAGAATTGGAAGTTTAGGAAGGTGTGGCGCATTCTGCTTCCAGTTTTCATCATTGTTGTTAAGTCACCATGCATCCAGGAGGTCTATCAACACGATAGTGGGCGAGACAGAGCAGAGCAGCTGTGACAGCTTAAACATCAGTGAAGTTGGTGTATTTGGAGATCAGTCAGGTTCAGAGGAGGATGCTGATGGTACAGGAGCATCAATGCCTTCAACAGGTTGGTCATATGTGTGTGTGTATCATTATATCAGTATGTATATAAATGTGTGTTTATTACAAGCATAATATCTATCTGTCTATATCTCTGTCTGATCAGATGGCAAGAAATCTAGAAAGGCGAAGAAAAACAAGGACAGCAAAAGCCAAAAACTATCACAATCATATCCTGTCTCCTCATTGCCCACTGACCAATCAGCTGCAGCCATCACCATGAAAGATGCGGCAATGGCCAAACGCTTTGCTTCTAAGGCCAAGACAGAGATCAATAAGCGCAAGAATGAAAAAAAGGCAAATGAAAAGAAAGCAGCACGGACGCTCAGCGCCATCCTGTTTGCCTTTATTACCACATGGTTACCGTATAACATAATGGTATTGGTCAACACTTTCTGTCAAGACTGTATTCCAGGAACTCTTTGGGCACTAGGCTACTGGTTGTGTTATGTTAACAGCACAGTCAACCCCATGTGCTATGCCCTATGTAATAAGACTTTCCGTACAACTTTTAGGGATATATTGATGTGTCAGTGGAATCAAAGAAAGAAGAACCCTCATTTTCATCAGAGGAAGGCCATGGCTTTCAAGAAAAAGGACCCAATGTAGAGTCGCAACTCTCTGGGTGGATCTGTTTTTAAAGAAACATTTCTGGATTTACATATACAGAATTAGAACACATCATTCAAACCATAAATTTCAAGCAAAAGAATCCAAACTGATTTAGCTGTCCAAAATTCAATCTCTCTCTACAGATTGCTAGCAAAGCACTAGTAGCTTGTTTGTTATTCCGTCTTATCTTGACAGCCACTGCCCATGTGTGTCCAAGAGCAAAAATGCTAATAGTTGGGACCCCTCCAGCTATTTTTTTTCATTTTCACTACCTTTTTGTCAGTGACACCTTAGCTCAGGAGCTAATCACTTGGTTTTCATGATATTTGCTGTGGATATTCACCATCCCAATAGGATGCATTATCAATATCATTATTATTCCTGCTATTAAGAAAAAACATTCTGATTTATCCATGAGCTCACAAAATCACCACCCTCAAGTCAATTTGTCAGTTTTAGAGAAAATATTTAGAAGTGTAATTGATAGATTGCTCAAAACCCTGGTTTGAAGGAGTCCATTGCCTTCAAACTAGAACTGCTTCTTCAGGATTGCTATTTTATTCAAAATACTGATGAGCCCCAACAGTAAGCTAAATTAAGGTATGGTTTGTGTTTTGATCTTTGTATTGTGGCACGTAATGAAGAAGTGCAGTCTTAAAGAGCAACTAGAATCACTTTGATGGTTGACATTTCAGATATTAATTTATGTATTTTGTTCTAATAATAAAATAGCACAGTTGTAGTTTGGTGTTGTTAAGGAAGTGAATTTCTTTTAGAAAACAAGAATTCTTCATCCGTCACACACAACTGTACTTAGTACAATGTAGTAAAATCCATTCTCTGTATTTAATGCTCCCCTGAGAGGCAGTTAACGGTCATCCTGTGGCATCCAGGAACCAGCTCCAAATCTGAGCCAGTCTTGTGATCAGAGCCTAGTTGCAACAGTGTCAATTATTTGTTAAATGAAAGCAACTCAGCTTTTGTTTTTTTATACTAATGAAACCAGTGCAATCACATAACCAGTGATTCAGAACTCATCTTATGTATGTCAGTAATGGTTTTCATGTGCTATTTTTATTTTTGACTTTTAGTAGTGTTTTTTACAGTTTTACATTCAGTGAAAATTAATGAATGAATAGAAAATACCTCTAATAACACAGTTTAACTTGTGTTAAGGGATCTGATGCAATAAAGCAACTTCTTACTTTTTATAATAACATTAGATTTCTCTCCCCCAGACTCGACCCCCCACTGATTTTTATGGGTAATACTCTCTTACAATAGCACTACCATATTTACCACTTTAATTTTACATATACATAGTTGGCCAATCAGGACATGCCTTCTGAATATGTTGACTTGCATATTTAAATTGTGGCAAAATTGCTATCTATCCAACTATTCTTTTCCTTCACTGAATTTGTCCACTGACCAACTTTCTCAACTTGCCAGAGTTTGTCCTTAATTTACCTATGGAAGACTTCTTCCTGTCAGTTATTAGCTCGTGTTCCCAACAGTTGTCTTCTGTGATGATGCTGACACCGACTGTCACAGAGGAATATGACAGCCTCTAAATGGCACCAGACATCTGCTGTCCACCCCCTTCAGCTTACTTGGGTTTTCCTTACGTGATGTCAGTAGCACCTGAATGAGTAGGGATCTGTTGCTCCGCTGAGTAATAGGCACTTGCATTTTCCTTGTGCCAGAGCGTGTTACCACAGGAGTCCAGCAGAGGGCACCCTCTCTTTTGAAAGAACTAGCTTCACAATATCCTACCCTTTCCTACACACAAAAAAAACAACAATACATATTTAGACTTGATTTTTTACTTTGGTACACCTGGCTTATTTGTTAAAACTCTTTTATTAACTCATCCATTCATCTTGTTCTAACATCCAGTTCAGTGTCATTTGATAAAAATTCTGCTCAGGGGCTGAGGGTTGGATTCTTACTAAAAAAGAAGTAACAAATCAGGAATAGAGAGATATGTAAGCATTGAAAACACATTATTGTCAATAACTTAAATGAGTAAAGCAATTAGTATTTAATGGTGATTATTTACTGATATTTAAATTAAGTTACTCCCATAAATGTGTTGATAAATGAGAAACACAACATTGTGACACCAGTGTAACAATGTGAATGCCCAGTACATTTAGGAATAATATGTCAAGATCACATCAGCTAAGCCATGTATCAAGAATGTTAAGTAAAACTGAAGTGTTGTTGACTATGGGGAAACTATGCCCAAAGCCCTTTGTAAGTTGTCAAAAGAATTTTAACACGTCATCTTACCTTTTTTTTAGCATATCACACTGTCTCCATGATTGCCTTTTCAAGAATGCATTTTTAAAAATATGATTCTTTTAATGCAGTGGATACTTAATAGACTGGTAGACCTTTCACATAATAATGATAAAAAGTGCTATTGTAATATTTAAGTACACATCATGATGGTTAACTTTGAACTGATTGACTGAAAGTCAACAAATAATTATAAACAAGATAGAGAACTGTATGCTCTTCCTTGGTTTTCACAGACTCATGAACAAACTCCAGTCCCCCTTCCTCTATTCAGTCTATTCTATTCCTGCATATTTTTGCCCCCCCCCCCCCCATTCTAGTCCTGCATATTGTTGCCCCCCCATCATTAGTATTTCTTAAGCAGTTAGTCCATATCCATGATCAATACATCTACAGTATCTACTTTTTAATTACCACATAGGCATGAGGTCCCTCTGAAAATGGG
>JAQNCA010000017.1:18803665-18818301 GCA_029783725.1 Acanthurus tractus | reverse complement strand
CTTAAACCATCGTAGTGCTGTTCCTCTAATGCCAATCGAATGTTGCAGTCTCTGCAGAAGAATATGATGGTCAATTGTGTCAAATGCAGCACTAAGATCTAACAGAACAAGTAAAGAGACAAGTCCCCTATCTGATGCCAACAAAAGATCATTAGTTACTTTTACCAGTGCTGTCTCTGTGCTATGATGTACTCTGTAGCCTGATTGAAATTCTTCAAATAGGCCAGAGAGCCTCTTAAAAGGTGATGTTGAGTGGCATTAACAAACTCAGAAGCAACATAGTTTTGAACATCTGGAGAAAATCAAATATCAAGATGTGGAGTGGAGAAGTGGAGTCTGACCATAAACAACTTGAGTCAGTATTAGAAATTATACAGGGGATGCTGATGAGAATACAGGCCATTGACTTGGGTGTGACCTACAAGCCTTGAAAGGACTTGTACTATGCAGACACTGTCAGCAGAGCCTATAAAAAAAGCTACTTTTCAAACTGAAAAGCTACTTGAGGAGGAACAAGAGGTGAATCTGTCAGCAAACCTCCAAATCTCAGAAGAAAAACCAATTCAGTTCAAAAGTGCAAATGCAAAAGAAAAAACTATAGTTAATGTTGAAAGCAGTTCAGTTGGGATGGCCGGAGCTGATAAGCCGAGTTCTGGCTAAAATAAAGTACTACTGGGCATTCAAGGAAGAGTTTAGGGTCTTGCCTTTAAAAAATCCAGGCTTGTTGCCCAACAATCGATTAGAGATGAAAGGCTTCAGTAGATTCTTTAAGCTCATATAGATGTCATTAAATGCAAGGAGAGAGCAAGAGATGTACTGTTTTTGCATAAGGTTTTCGAAATAAATTGAGGATGTTGTTTTGAAGAGTGCCATCTGCAGCACCTTTAATAAGAGTAATGTGAAAGAACCACTGTGGTACCATGACATTCCTGACAGACCATGGGCAAAACTAGGTATGGATCTGTTCCACTTTGACAATAGTGAAAATATCTATTGTGTGTATATTTATTTTCAAAGTACCCTGAAACCACAAAACTGCACCAGACAGCAAACAAGAATCTTATAGAAGCTATAGAATCCATTTTTGCAAGACACAGATTCCAGCCAAAGTTACACAATGTTTTTCATAAATTTGCAAAAATTTCTACATTTCTGTTTTTTTCTGTCAAGATGGGGTGCTGAGTGTACATTAATGAGAAATAAAATAAACTTTTTTGATTTTAGCAAATGGCTGCAATGAAACAAGAATGAAAAATTTTAAGGGGTCTGAATACTTTCCATACCAAGTGGATGTCAGACAAAAGGCTGCAGTTTGCAAGCAAGGAGTTTAACCAGTTCTCACAGGAGCGGGAGTTTAAACACATAGGGCCCTTTCGTATACTTACTGCTGTGTGCCAGTGGCGCATTGGGCAGGAAGTTTCCAGGTCAATCTTTTCCACCTTGTTCCAGGACCAGCAGAGGAATCCTGCTTGGCCTCGCCCAATGCGCCACTGGTACACAAGCGGGTAGTCCAGTCAGCTGTGTAGAATCATCTCATCAATTCGTGGGTGTTTCTCTGGCCAAATGCATGAACCAATCGTAGAATCCGCTCTCATTCCCTTTAAAGACTGGTTCCCTGGTGCCCTGGTGGCATAGGTTAATTGCTATGATACACCTGGCACATACATAAACAGCTGAACGACAGGGATTTATTTATTTATCTATTTATTTATTCATTCATTTGTTTATTCAGACAGCTCTCAGCTAATTCCCCTCTTAAGTCAAACCCTTTAGAAGGCAAACATTTCCATATTTTGTCATATATTTCTACAATATATTTTTGCCTGCACCGGCAAACACACACATACATAGGCACGCATGCACACACCTAAAAATTAAATTCATTTTGTGAATAGAATACATGTGGTAATTAATGGTTGATGGACTGTTTTTCTTTCAGCCGCTTGTTTCTTTTTTTTTTCTTTTTTTTAAAGATTATTTTTTTGGGCTTTTTGGCCTTTATTCGATAGGACAGAGTTGAAATGGGGAGACAGAGAGAGGGGATGACATGCAGCAAATTGGTCGGAGCCAGATTCGCCTCGCATATATATGGGCCGCGCCGGACGCGCTACTGGGTGAGCTAAACGGCGGCCCCTTTCAGCCACTTGTTGATATTGAATTTTAACAAAGAAAGGCAAGAAGACAGAACTCTTGGCTCAGGGTTCACATAAATGAAAGGGGTGTGTGTGCCTTATCCAAACGCGACAAACACACACTCCCATACACACGCTGTTTACTTCAAACAAAATATTATCAAAGGACACAACTTGCCAGGACATGCCTCCATTCCGCCTTTATTCTCAGACCTCCCGCCCCTTGGCACACAGACCAGCGCAAGTGGGCTTGCTATCATACACTTGAGGCAAAAATGACATTTGCAGCGGGTGTACGATAGCAATGACACCTATGCCACTGGCGCACCATGTTTGCGCTGGGTGTTTAATAGGGCCCATAATGTCAAGCCCAGGATTCCCACAAATCCAATAGACAAAGTGTTTGGGCAATCCAGACTGTAAAAACCCTGCTCAAGAAGACATGAGTGAGCCAGGGAAATCCATACATTGCTCTTCTTGAGTGCAGAAATGCACCCTTGGCTCGAGTGAAGTCTCCTGTAATGAGTCTCCTGCACAAATGCTGATGGGCCGATGTCTGAAAAAAGAAATGGCCAGCTCAGCTGTTAAATCCTCAGCTGCACAAGAAAGTGCATTAACAAATAAAGAAGAGACAACTAAAAAAGAGACACAATCCTACAAGATGGAGAAAAAGTAAGTTTCAGAGGACGGGATACATGGCAGCTGGATGTAGTGAAGCAAAGTCATGTTCAGGTCTTTTGTGATCTAAACACATGATAGTAGTATCTTTTAGAGAAACAGAGGACATCTGCTGAAGAGCAGAGAGGACAGTTTTCTAGAACACAACAGATAAGGACAGGTAGACTTTCAAGCATTACATCAAAGACATTATGCTGTGGTGGACTGATTAAACCTTTAAAATGATATTCATTGTGAATTATATGTTAACAACAAAGGGAGGTGTTAAGTTGAGTAAGTGTTGTTGTTGTGGAACGTGGGTAACACACTTGAATAGGATAATAGGCAGATTTTGAAGATCTGAAATTTAAAGGTTTGAGTTGAGAAGAAGCATATCTAACTTGAGAAACTAAATAAATTAACAATGTTGATATTATAATTTTCTCAAGATTAAGATGTTAATTGCATTAGTTGCAGGTTTTACTGAAAAGGGGGAGATGTGATTGTAGTAGTTTGCTTAACCTGTAGAAGCGCTGTTTAAATTACTTACCTGTTGAGTGACCTGTCACTGATACAGAATAAGTGTTCAGTGTTAACCAAGGGGCAAACTCCCCACTTTCGCATTGAAACCAACCAGGAAGTCCAAAAATGTGCAATTCCTCGACTGACCGCTTGAGGCTGGCTCCAAAAGGGAGCAAATTCTCATTAGAGGCTATGTTAAAATGGCCAACTTTAGGGCAGAAATAAACATTTACAGCCTGGTTCAAAAAATGTTTTTGTCTACAACTTCTCTATCATCTCATGAAAACTCTGAGGGGGTGAATTTTTTTCTCACTCATTTGTTTATTTTATATTTAAGCTTAAAATTTGGCTATTGTTGGCGTGGTCTCATTGATTGATAGCCTGTTGACATATAGCCAGGGGCTGTTAGCTGAGTGGGTGTGGTGTCCGTCCTTCGACCCCCACCTCTCCTCTTTTCCCATATTGGTTTCCCATTCGGTTTTTCGTCGTTTAGGCAGGGTCTTGGCAGAGTCAAGGGCAGACAACTGGCGGCTCCCAGGATGAGATTTCTGAGGCTTCACTTTCGCTCAGGCAGAAACCAGTGGGTGACGGCATAGAGCGTTCGTCCAGTGTTTTATACAGTCAATGGTATTAACCTGGTATTTACACAGATGGCAGCCTCATTTCTCTGAGTCAATCTTTCATTCATTTATCACAATATATAACATATGTCAGGACCTGGCTCGTAGGCCACGACAAAAGATTGTGGAGACACAGGTTTGTTGTAGGTTTTACCAAATTTATTTAAATCATCAAGTTTAAGGGCGGCACCAACAAAGCAACACGCGACTCCCGTGGGATCGAAGTCGGGTGGAGAGGGGGGGAGCTGAGGGCTGTGACTGCCAGGTCTTAAGGGATCAGGGAGACTGGCCAGGTGCTTCCGGTTACCCAAATTGAATACCGCCCACTAAGGTACCTGCCGAGAACAGAAAAGCAACAAAACAAGGGAAGAACGCAAGGCAGGCCCTACAGTAGCAGGCGGCCATCACACACATACCTATAAATAACTGTCATGTGGCATAGCAAAGAATTGCATTACTACGACACCAAGAGCACACCTTGCTCCAATAATAACATTCATTGACTGTGTACATATGGATGGACAATAAAGTTAATGTTCTTGTGGTCAATATGCAATCTTTGGTAGATGCAGTGGTTTTGGGGTACTCTAAAAACACTGCATCTTCACTGTGAGGAATGTCAGGAAAGACATTTGGTCGTTGAGTCGTGAGGCAGTGATTCTATTGCTGTGTCCAGCTCACGAGAAGCTCCCATCTGGTTAATGTGCCCCGGTGCTGTGTTCCGTGTAGTCTAAACCAATCTAAATAAATAAAAAATCAGTCTACAGCTTTATTGAAATGAGAAAAAGGAAAGAAAATCGTTAAAGGCAAATAAAACAAAAAAACTATTTGTTGTTGTTTTTGTTTACTTCAGATGCTCTAAATTTGGCTTAAAGCTAATGCACTGGTAAATACATGCAGGCTACTGCTGCATTGCTTACAGTGTAGTAGCTGAGGTTTTAGACTGAGAACTCAATCAAATAAGACAAAACACTCAATTAAAGACCATGCTAGTATACAAAGTGAATGTGAATGTTATTTTAATATGCAACTTATAGCAGAGACAGGGAAAACAATGTGAAAACCCAAAAACTAATTTTATAGAAGTAAAAAACCTTCATATCCCAGTTAAGGGGTGTCTATACTTAGAGGTTCAGGGTTGTCCCAAGTTAATGTTTTGACCAACATGGAGTACAGTTAATACCACAGACACCGAAATGTTGTAAAATAAGTGGGGTCAAGTGTGTTCTGTAAGTCATGCCAGTCTTTGTACAGATAAGATTAGACACCTCAGGTCTATATTGAACACTGTTTTATCCTCACCAGAGAGCATTTAAATAATATTAATGTAATTGTTATTTCACAGTCCATAACACATCCAAGAAACATGTCTAGTTTTGAGTTTTCTTAACCTATTGACGATACATCTATCTTTACTAACATTTACTCTCAAAAAACCTGACTGGTATGTTATATAAATAAATAACTTAATTCTTTTTTTAAATTAATTAATTAGGTTATTTATTTATATATTTTATAATGCCTCACCAAAAACAAGTGATCGCAAAGGAGTCCGCAAGTTTCACTTTTGTTGTTTATCAATTGTGACCACTGACAGTATATACAAGGTTGTGATCTGAGGAAGTGTTTGGACCCAGAAATGGTGTGTTCATCATGTCAGTCATTAAGCCCCCCTGTGAAACAGGCAGAGAATATAGAGGGTGAGAGTGAACAAAGAGAAGATGGAGACATGAATAAATGAAAGGATGTAATGTTGAAGGCGGAGATACAAGAGGATGTCTGAAAATAAAGCTTGCAAAAGTACAAATTTTATTTGGGAAATGAAGTGGAGGAAAAGTGAAAGTTTACAGACATACAAATACTCCAACACAGAACAGATACTCCCAGAAAATACACAAAGTGTTGCTGTGGCCACTTCACACCACTGGTCAATATCACACATGTACAAATCATTTATGCTACAGCCCAATGACATGGTTTTAAAGCTATTGTTATTTGATTTTTTATCTCTAAATGTCTAAAAATGCACATACTTAGATCAGGTAAATAAAAAAAAAATGTGAAGCACTCCCCAGAGCAGGCTCAGTTTTCGGACCTCAGTGTTTCTAAAGCACTGTGTGCGGCCCTGCTTGCACACAGTGATACACACACATACACAGCTATACAACCCAGCCAAATTAGTTCCTACAATGATAAGTAACATTGCTAATTTAATGCAAGTGGTTTATTCACTTGGTGATGGTGTTTACATTTACTGTAAAAATTGCGTATGTTTTGCAGGTTAAAAGCAGCAGAAGAGTGTTTCCGACAGGCCAAGGAGAAGGCTGCCTACAGTGTCAAACCCAAACACGCCTCAGGCATTGTAAGTTTACCACTGACTCATGTTATAGGAAATCAGCACCTGAGGGTCAAAAGATTACCTTATACTTTTAGAGACTGAATTTCCCCAGCTTCATAACATACTAAGTAAAGCTTTAATATTTATAAATATAGTTTTGTTTTAACTCCATTATATAGAATTTATAAGCATTACATAAATTCACAAAAGAATAGAACAAAAATGAAACTGAGTAATATTAAAGCAATATCACACAAGTATCACAGCTGTGCTGATGTTCAGCACAACATCACAACTTCCAGTGTGTTATTGCCTTCATACAGCAGATTTACAAATGCAATCTATTAATTAAAAGTAATAAGCAACAACAGACTGTGATTTGTTTTGTGTTTCTGTACTGGTCCTGCTTGACCTAATCTCAGCCTTTGACACAGTAGACCAACAAATTATTTTAAGACTTCATAATCTGATTGGCATCTCTGGTACTGTTTTTAACTGGTTTAAATCAGATCTTACTGCTCCAGAATTTTATGTGTTCAATAGGGTAGTGTTCATCAAAGAGCTGTAAAATGGGTTGTAGTGTTCCTCATGTTTCAATTTTAGGTACAACTCTTTTTAACATATACATACTGACACTCGGAAATGTCATCAGGAGGCACAGCATTACATTTCCAAAGCTACGCTGATGGTACCCAGCTATACATCGCTGTGTCTCTTGATGACTTAAGGCCAATCAATGCCTTTTTTAACTGTATTTTAGATATCAAATCATATATGGCACAACACTTCCTCCAGCTCAACCAGGACAAAGCTGAGGTCTTGATTAGGAAGCTCAGAGAGAGAGAAATTTAAAGCAAAAATGCAAGAACTGACATTAATACACAGCCAGCAAGTGAATGTCTTGGTGTTATAATGGATTCGGATCTTAGCTTTAAGCCACACGTCAAAAATGTAACCAAAACAGCTTTTATCAGCTTAAAAAATTGTGAGTGCAGAGTGTAACCATTTCTCAGCAGTCAACACAGAGACATTGATGTATGCTTTTACTGGCTGCAAATTTTACTACTATAATGCTCCTCTTTCTGGCCTTCCTAAGAAAAATAATTCTCTGTCACAATTATTACAAAACTCAGCTGCACGAGTGCTCACGTGGACGAGAAAGAGAGCTCACATTACACCAATATTAGAGTCTCTACATTGCTTTCTGTGTGCTTCAGAATTGATTTTAAGACCCTTTACTGGTTAATAAAGCTCTTAATGGTCTTGCTATTTATGAGATTTGCTTTTATTTTGTGAACCTTCTTGAACCCTTTTGTTATTATGCTCCACTTCTATGGAACAGCCTGCCTGAGGACCTGCGGGCCCCAAGGAGTGTTGATATTTTTAAAAGCAAGCTCAAAACCTACCTTTTTAGTCAGGCTTTGATTTGAAATTTATTCATTTATTTATTTATTATTCTATGTCTCTATCATTTTATTGACTTTCTATAATTTCAGTCTATTCTATTGTTTTACTGGTTGACATATCATCTTATCATTGTTTATTATTTTTATTAAGATATTTACTCATTAATAAATTTAATGCTCTCATCTTTTAATTGTTTGTTTATGGTTTGGACCTTTTATTTATTGATTTATTTATTTCACCTCCTGTTGATAGGTTTTGTGATCCCAACTGACATTGGGCGAGTAGTGTGGTGCACTCTGGATAATTGGCTGACATGACATAAGGCATTCTTGAACAAAACAGTTGGGGTCTTTTTGAGAAGAACCTATCCACTTAGTATCTCCTAGAGAACTACACACCTTGGGGGCTTTTCATCTTGCTGCTTTCACACCACCATTAGACGCTTAGGGCGACGTAAGCTGGCTGTCAGTTGGTAGAGCACCATCACTTTAGCATGACACAACTGAAAAAAAGAGGGTCACCTTTTTTTGACTCTTGATACTCTCCCATTCACATGGCCACCAGAGGCTGTGGTGTACTGCCTTAATAAAGGGCATGAATGGCCACCACAAACCTATGGGGTTACCTGTCTTTGCTGCTGGACCAGAACTGGCAGGAGGGGAGCCTCTCTGGTCTGGTTTAAATTCAGGTCTAATTTTGCCCCACCAGAACGCCACAACCCTACCAGGAGCCTTAAAACAAGTGGACTCAGATTCAAAATTTTGTTGTATTTCCTCCATCCCATATGCACTTAGTAATGCCTGACTTTGTTGTTTGTCTGTTTGTCTATATATTTTTCAATCTTTTAAATAATTTAGAGCAATTATGAGTTGTTATTCACACTGTCATCTGTAGGCTAATATTTAAAATCAATAAAAAGGGGGGAAGGTTCCAACAGTTCTTAGAACTATGTACAAGTTCCTGTGGTCTAATATCACCTAAAGTCTACTGAGTAAAAAAAATTGGCAACACAATAAAATTGTTTACATCCATGACAGACACTTTCAAACCCAGCAGTGCAACGGTCTTCACAGTCCCCCTTCTGATCCATTATTCCTCTTTGCCAGATTGACAGTGAATTATATCAGATCTATCAATTTTTTCTTAACTAGTAGGAACAGTTCAGTAAAAGATATATGTATTTATTTAATTATTGTACTGAAATGTTCAGAAAAAAATGTATGCCAACTATATGTCTTATAAAACCTAGTACTGCTGATGTTTCACACATGGAACAAAGCGTCAGGCAGGCTGCATAGCCTAGCTATGCTCAGATCCACATCAGCTGATGTGGGCAGACAATGTCAGGCAGGCCCACATCAGTGCCATAACACAAAAGCAATTGTTATGTTGCTTGATGCAGAAAAAGCTTTTGACAAAGTAAACTGGTCCTTACACTTCACTGTCTTTCACAAATTTGGCTTTGGAGAGTCATTTACCCAGTGGATAGCAGCTCTGCATAACTCACCCAAGGCTACAGTCACCACTAATGAGATCACTTCACAAAGTTTTATTCTGCAGGAGGGGGACCAGACAAGGATGCCCACTCTCACCCTTATTGTTTGCAATATCCATCAAGCCACTAGCAACAACAGTTCATCAGAACACCAATATGATAGGTATTCACTCCTCTGTCTTAGAACACAAATTTATTAACATACTCATGATTTTTTACTTTATCTACAAGAACCCAAAACATCATTGCAGTAAGTCTTTAACCTAATAACTAATTGTTCTTAACTTTCTGATTATTCTATCAACTGCTCAAAATCAACAATACTTCCAAAAACAGAAAACTCATGGAATCCTGCAAACTAAACCCATGCTACTCTTTTTTCACTGGAAACATTAAATATCTGGGCATATATATTTTACCCAAATTATCATAGTTGTTCCACCTGAACCTCAGCCCACTTCAGGACAAAATCTGTAGTGACCTGAGGTGTTGGAACTATCTTCCCATCTTCCTTATGGGGCGTATTGCTGTTAAAATGAAAATCTTGCCCGAAATCAACTACCTTTTCTCCATGATCCCATTTGAACCCACATCAAAATGGTTCCAAGCAAGAGATCCTGCTATTAAAATATTCTACTCTCAGAACAAAAAACCTAAAATAAGTCCATCTACTCTTCAGAAAAACAAATCAAAATGGGGATTGATGTGTGTGCTCCCCAATCTGGCATAACCCTGACTTTGAAAGCATGTGGGAAAGCATTTGAGCATGTGGGAGCAGACAGAAACTACCCACCTCCATCACATTTTCCATTACAAAATACTAATGACATATACATACAAGTGGAAACTTCCTTCAATATCTACAATTAGTAAAAACAATTAAGAAGAGAATTCCAATGCTTCAGAGTATATTACAGCCGCTGGATTTTGTGAAGCATATCACAAAGCTATCTCCAAAAAATATAGATACTCTCAAGCATCAATTCTATACATCTACTAATTTCAAATTAGGAAAGACTTATCTTTGTCTTATGACCTTAACTTCTGCACCCAGATTTGCAAAATTACATTCAAGATGACAAAAAGCACCAATCTACAATTTATACAATTTACTCAATACAAGATATATAAAATGGGCTTCTCTTACTCTGTCATATGCTCTCAGTGCACTCAGAACACTGCAGACACCTATTTCCATGCCCTTTGGCTATGTTCACCTGTCCAACACTTCTGGTCAACAAGCACAAAAAACAATCCTCGATCCTGCAATGCAGGATCCCGTTATCTCCCACCCTCTGCATAACTGGCAATTGGCAAGTGTAACTGACCTTCCAAACAATCAATCCAAACCCATACTAACAGCTCTCGCCATTGCTAAAAAAAAATGTTTTCATTAATTGGAAAGATAAGCATGCCCTTAACCACTTAACCACTGGTTTAATCTCCTCATAGAATACATATCAAAGGAGAAAATATCTGCTGCCCAAAAAAAAGATTAACATTCTTTGCAGAAAAGTAGATGCCAATTATCAAATCATGGTTTAGGTGGGTACATGGGAAGGGTTTGATGAGTCACAGCTGGGCCTCTGTTTCTTGATGAGCTGTGGTGTTGGGTCTGCTGCGTTGTCCTGGTCGCTGCTGTGGTTTCAGCCCGGGTTGGGGGAGAGGCGGGTACTCTTGGGGCTAGCATCTGCACTTTAGTGGTGCTTGTTGTTGCCCTTCCAATGATAATAATTCCCATCCCTTTTTTCTCTCTGTCTGTCCACAGTATGTGGCAAAAGTATGTGACCAAATAGTGTTTCAACCTAATTGATAATACATTCGCAATTAAAAATTGGGATATTTTTCCCCCTTCCCTTTCCCTTTTTCCTGGGTTCCCTACCCACATTTATGTGTCTTTGTGCTGTTTACAGTTGATGTCAGATGATAGAAAGTTCACCTGTATGATTTGTCCTTCCCACAGAAAGCCAAACTTGGCATGAAGATTTGACTCATCCACCTGGAATGTTGTATTCCTGACCAGTAAGTCAAAGACAAACTAGTATGAAGAGAAGAGAAGAAAAAATTAAAAGACAATACAAATGTGAACACATGTAAGTGCTGAGAATAGTTCAGACATCTTGTTTTATTTATTTTTCTATTTTAATCAAATGACAGTTACTCTCAGTACTGAGGACAGGTCCTACAGCTGTATTAAGTATATATTTATTGGTCACTGCAAAAGAATTCTTGGTAGTAATCAGTCATAAGTATGACAGATATCTGGTGTATTTAGTCCTGGCTGATAGCATTTAATGTTTTTTCAGTAAAACAAGAAATATTATCCTCAGACATGGCAGTGCTAAATTATGATCAAATGTTGTTTTCCACATCACATGAAGAAGAAGTCATGCATCTGCTTTTGTCCATTGTGACATCCAGTACATGATTTACATTATTTCCTGTGAATTGCTTGTGTGTGGGTTTGCATTGGTGTATCTGAATCCTCAACTTTGTCAGCAATATTAAAAAAATGTGAAAAAAGAGTTCATCATCATCACCAGATTAACAGGTTTTAACAATGGGGCCAATATGATTAAGTTTTATGAATTGTATGATCAAACTGCAAGGCATTCGGATCTACTAGATTTGAAAACTTGGTTGCAATAATTTCTGTTAATGCAGCTAGTTAACAAAAGGGATACCAGCAAAGGATCAGGAAGCTTTAAAACAAAAATTAACAACAACATGGTAAATTGGAATTGAACCACATATGCTTTTTTGTCTTTTGACTACCCAAAGTGGTTTACAGCACCACAGCAAATCAGTATCCCTTAATAACAGCACTCTTCACACTACTGTGATATTTTATGCATGTACCTGCCCTATCAAACTTAATCTTTGATAGGCACAAAAATTAGGCGTAAAATAAAACTAGTAGGCATTTGTACAGCTGTGGGGATGGGCAGAAAAAGAATGTAACTGTAAATTTACATGTAAAGTTTTTATGTATGTTCTGTATCATGCTGGATAACTCACGTATTGCTTGTGTTGAGTGATTTTGTGAATGAATGTGCGTGTGTGTTTGTGTGGGTGCAGGCATATGCCTGCATGTATGCTTGTGTCAGTCAGTCTACCTGTTTGTCTGTCCATGCAACTTCATCAACTGGTTATCACATCTGTGTGGTTGAAAACTGTGTGAGGAAAGATGTTTATATTGCATTGAATTAAAGTTGTTACATTTTGTTGCAGAAAGACTGCCCTTATTGATGTCAAGTAATAAACTAATTGTTAAAAAAATGATCATAAGACATGTTTTTCTACATGTTCAATAATGTCTTCTTATGCAAGCCAGGAAGACTCTCACCAGAAACTTGTCTACATTTTACATTTTTTTGTAATTATAGAAAGGAGTAGTTAGATGAAGACTGCCTTTTGTAACTCAAAGGGCCCTATAGTGCATCCGCCGCAAACGCAGTGCACCAGTGGCGCAGGTGTCATTGCTATCACAGCAAAAATTGTGGCCTCTGGAAGCATCCAACAGTTGCAAGGACTTTTTACTAGAAAAATTTAGTAATGTGTGTAGCAAATCAAAAATCTCCCAGTAGACATGTTGCAGAACTTAACTATGTTGCTGTTGCTTTTAATCTGTTGCTGTGGCTTTTAATGTAGAAGAGCTCAATTGCTCTGCTATGTCTCTCTTCAGGATCAGAAGAAAAATTAAAACATGAATGAAAATGACCAGTTGTTGACTTTTTTAAAAAAAAACCTCTACTATCAAATCTGATATATTTTAAAAAAATTAATTACTTAAAGTAATTAACATGTGTGGTAATCGACATAGTCTCTGGTGGGGAAGGAGCCTGAGCTGGTGCGCGAGGTTGAGAAGTTCCGGCTAGATGTAGTCGGCCTCACCTCAATGCATAGCAAGGGCTCCGGAACCAGTCTTCTCGAGAGGGGTTGGACTCTCTTGCACTCTGGAGTTGCCATCTGTGAGAGGCGAGGGGCAGGGGCGGCAATACTTATTGCCCCCTGGCTCGGTGCCTGTATATTGGAGTTTACCCTGGTAGATGAGTGGGTAGCCTCCCTCCGCCTTCGGGTGGGGGGACAGATCCTGACTGTTGTTTGTGCCTATGGTCCAAACAAAGGGGGTGGATGAGATTCGCCCAGAGTTCCTTAAGGCCTTGGATGTTGTGGGGCTGTCATGGTTGACACACCTCTGCAAGACATTTGGGGCAGTGACTCTGGATCGGCAGACCAGGGTGGTGGTCCCTCTTTTTAAGAAGTGGGACCAGAGGGTGTGTTCTAACTACAGAGGGATCACACTCCTCAGCCTCCCTGGTAAGATCTACTCAGGGGTACTGGAGAGGAGTGTCTGCCGGATAGTCAAACCTGGGATTCAAGAGGAGCAATGTGGTTTTCATCCTGGCTGTGGAACTGTGGACCAGCTCTTTACCCTCAGCAGGGTTGTTGAGGGTGCATGGGAGTTCGCCCAACCAGTCCACATGTGGTTTGTGGACTTGGAGAAGGTGTTCGACCGGGGGGCGGGGGGGGTATCGGAGTATTGTCCATTCCATTACCGGTGCCAGAGCTTGGTCCGCATTGCCGGCAGTAAGTCTGACTTGTTTCCAGTGAAGGTTGGTCTCCGTCAGGGCTACCCTTTGTCACTGATTCTGTTCATAATTTTTATGGACAGAATTTCTAGGCACAGTCAGGGCAATGAGGGGGTCCGGTTTGGTGACCTCAGGATTGGGTCACTGCTTTTTGCAGATGATGTGGTCCTGTTGGATTCATCAGGCCGTGACCTTCAACTCTCACTGGATCGGTTTGCAGCTGGGTGTGAGGCGAGTCCATGGTTCTCAGCCGGGAAAGGGTGGAGTGCCCTCTCCGGGTCAGGTATGAGATCCTGCCCCAAGTAGAGGAGTTTAAGTATGTCAGGGTCTTGTTCATGAGTGAGGGAAGGATGAAGCGAGAGATTAACAGGCGGATCCAGATCCATTGTGGTGAAGAGGGAGCCGAGCAAAGCTCTCTGTTTACCGGTCGATCTTTGTTCCTATCTTCACCTATTGTCATGAGCTTTTGGTAGTGACCGAAAGAACAAGATTGCGGGTACAAGCGGCCAAAATGGGCTTCCTTGGTAGGGTGGCTGGGCTCTCCCTTAGAGATAGGGAGAAAAGCTCGGTCATCCAGGAGGAGCTGGATGAAGTAGCTGGAGTGAGGGAAGTCTGGGCTTCCCTGCTTAGGCTGCTGCCCCTGCGACCCTACCCCGGATAAGCGGAAGAAAATGGATGGATAGATGGATGGATGGGTAATCGACAAAGGTGAAGCACATCAAGGCAACAGCAGATGATCACACAGGATGGAAAGTTGACATGAAATAGGAATCTGGATGACAAGATAGATTAACTTTAGATAGATAGATTAACTTTATTTCGGTGTCACTCCACAACACACAATAAAAAGTACATTACAGAGGTATATAAATA
>JAQNCA010000017.1:18778853-18800330 GCA_029783725.1 Acanthurus tractus | reverse complement strand
CTTCACGACCAGGCACCATCTTATCTTAAAGAGCTCGTAGTACCCTACTATCCGACTAGACCATTAAGGTCTCAGGAAGTAGACCTACTGGTGCCTTGGACCTACTTATGCTGCTAAATAGGCTTAGGCTGCTGTGGGTCTCCATGACACACTGAGCTCCTCTCTTTCATCTCTCTCCCTATATATTCTGCATCCATGCTCAACTCATGTCTTTTACTAACTTGCCACTTTCCCTGGAGTCGTTGGGCTTTCTTGTCTCACAGATACCCATGGAATGAGGTTGCGCCAGGATTGCTGATCTGAGCTGTTATTATTATTATTATTATTACAAGTATTATTACTATTGGCATTGTTATTAGAATTATTAATGGTATCTTTATTATAAAACACTTACATATAGCTTACATCTAGTTTAACATAAATTTATCTTAGCTTTTGGCCTTGCTCTCTCTCCCCTTTCTATCTATCTCTTTCCCCTTCCCCTCTTGCCCCCCCTCCCCAACGCAACCAGTGCCGTCAGATCCCGCCCACCTTTGAGTCTGGATCTGGCAGAGGTTTCTGCCTGTTAAGAGGAAATTTTTCCTCACCACTGTCGCCAAGTAATTGCTCATGTGGGAATTGCGTTCAATTGTTGGATTCCTATAAATTTAAATTATAAATGTATTTATAGAGTGTGGTCCTGACATGCTCTATATGTAAAGTGTCTTGAGATAACTTTGTTGTGATTTGATGCCATATAATCAAAATTGAATTGAATTGAATTGAATTGCTTGGTAGATGTAGTTAAATCTTGGGGTTCTTAGAAAGGGCACGCATCTTAAAGGGGATTGTGCTGTGGGGAAAAGAGTGATACCGAAAGAGTTATATTAACATGTGTTGCACCAGATTCATGAAAATTTGGCATAGAGCTATTTTAATAATAAAAGAATTTATGTAATCTAAAACTGTTGCATGAATAAAGCGAGTAACTTGTTGAACACGTTGTGAATTCACATCATTAGCATGAGATACTGGCTCCATTCGCGCAATTCACACTGCTCAATCCACATCTTTTGAGTTGAGTAAAATTATTCACACAAGTGAATTTTATGTAAAGTAAGTGAAAAAACGTGATTAGTTTGTTGCAATTGTTGCAGTCTTTCCCTCTCTAACTGCCTGTTTGTCTGGCTCTAACTTTTCTTTTGTAGGCTTTGAAGTTACAGGGCAGGTGAAGCTGGGTGGGTCATTGTTTGTGCAAGCCCATCTGAGCTGGCCTTCCAAAAGGCTTTAAGGCTTTAAATTTTCACAACAACTGAATTTTCTCTCAAGTTTAATGAGATTTTGAGCATGTTTAAGCCCTTATGAAGTCAATTCATTGGACTATTATTATTATTATTATTATTATTATTATTATTATTATTATTATTATTATTATTATTATCCTTTGTATTATAAAAGGGTCTTCACACCCTTCTAATAATAATTTCTTAAAGACTAACGCGGTCCTAGCATCCTTGGTGCAACATCTCTAATTAAAGCTGCAAGCAGTGTTGAACAAGTCCCATGCCTGTCAAGTTGGGTGCCCCTAGATAACAGATAACACATACAGTGCATACAGTTTTGTGTAAACCATCACAATTTCATGTCATATTGTTGTATAAGGCTTCCTTCATGTTGCCAGTTGTCTTTGTCTGATCTATCTATCGGAGCCTCTCTCTGCATTTCTCTGCAATCTAAAAATCATGGATTTGATCGGCTGGTCTCTCAACGCAATTGACCAAATTTTCTCAAGAAAAAAGATGAGTAAAGGGGAGCCCTCCTGCCCTGCCGGAATGTTTGTGGCAGGATACGCGATGGGCTCCTGGGAGAGGTGGAGGATCGTGTGTCTGTCGTTCCTTTCCGTGGGGGATGTCGAAGACGTGTACATAATTGGATTAATGGTCACAGGCTTTCTGCTGTTTGGTTTTGGCAGTTACCTGTTCTACCGCAAAGTAAGGAAGATGCAGGAGAAACAGCCTGCCATGATTGAGGGAATGTGCAGGGCTGTCAACGCTCAGACATGCTATAGGTGAGCTCAATCGCAAACTGACTTTGATTTCTGAACTCCTCAGCAAGATGGATGCCACCTTGGAGAAGTTGTCAGCTCGGCTCGGCTGAATTTGGCCATCGAATTCGGTACATTGAAGCAAGCCACCGAGAGATTCAGAGAGACTCAAGGCAGACGGAAAATAGGAGTGTCGGCCTAACCCAAAACAAATTGCTATCTTCATTGGCTCCAAGACATAACTGGCCTTCACAAGGCCGGTTATCTCTCCACTCTCCTGGATGTTATGCAGACAAGATGCTCTGGCCCTATCTTCCCCCCCAACACCCCAAACACCTGTGAACTTTGTTTCTGGATCAGAACTCTCCAAGGCTGTCTCCACGGCAACGGCTGTGTCTTCGTCATCAGTCATCAGACAGCAGAGACGATGGGTGGGACTGAGCGGGGATGAAGGACACGGACTTACACATACACACACAACACACACACAACACACACCACCCTCAACTCAACGCCTTCTTTGGCTCCCACCCCCCCTCCCTCCCTTCGCCGTGGTGTAGCATGGGAGGATCGTGGATGCCCCTTCCGGCTGCGCCTGCCCCCTAGTGTCTGCGCTGCGACACCTTCCCTCCCCAACATCCTTCCACTTTTTCACATATGCAGGTCCTTGAGTTTTGTTGTTATGTCTTATGATGTTGCTTATGTGCTGAGGTGTTTTTTTTCCTATTCTCACACTGTGCCCCCCCCCCACAGGAGCTTTTTTTCCCTCTTCCTCCCTCCTGTTTACCCTTTTTGTTTTTTTCATCTAATTAAGGGGCACCCTAATGCGGCGACCCACAGTCTCCTACTCTTGTCCTCCCCATGTTATGTGTCAGTGTCTTTTTATGTTTCTTGGAGGAAATGTGACTGTGTCATTTCGTTGCAACTTGTTTTGTAATGACAATAAAAATGAATCTTGAATCTTGAATCAGCAGGGAGTGCAATCTGAAAACTCCTAATTGCCGTGTCAATTTATTGAGAATACGATTTTTAGCCAACATGTGATACAAATTATGGGACATATAATGTAAGAAATTCTTAAATTAAAACAACTTCCTGTATAATATTAAATAAGGTGTCATGATAGCAAAGGTATTTGATGACTTACCAGAGGCTTGATTATTTAATATCACCAAGTTCTCAAGATATTCTGACCCCAAGTTATTTGAGAAGTTTTAAGTTTTAATATAATCAACCTACATTAAATAAAATAGGTGATAAATGCATATCAATAATAGAAATTTGTCTGCATTGTAAAGGTCAGATGTGGTACAGAATGAAGAGGCCTTTTGGAGCCTAAAGGGGCTTTCACTGCTGAGCTGCATATGATAAGGAATTCTAGTGTGGACCAATGATTTTATACAATGGCTTTGGGGATGCTATGACTGTGTTGCCCCTTTAACATTCAGGGTCAGAGGGCAGCTTATCTTCTATTCTGTCTTTGTTATGCTCTAATAAAGAATAGAGAGAGCAAAGCACATAAGTTTAACTGCCATTAGCTTCACAACAGGAGAATTTATTATTAATACCAGAAAAACATTTTTCAGACATCAGTGAAATAGCTGTAACTAATGTCCTTCAGTTCAGTCTCATTTCCAAAAACATAGCCATAGTGTTCCTGAAATAGGACTGTAACAGTTCCTTCACATACGCAAACACTGGCAAACAACAGTGTTTTCCACAAAATCACATTTAAATTGTGGTTGGTGCTGCCCAAGGTGGGGTGAGGGTGAGGGCAAGGGGGGGTCAGTGTAAAAGCAGTGTTAAAACACTTTTTTTACATTAAGCGATGCAGACTGACTTTGATCTGCACAACGAGACCTTTCTTAGCCCTTAACCTAATGTGTACTTGGTCCTTAACCTAATGTTTTCCCTTATATTCGTGGCTTGTAGTAGGTGACTTTGTTATTTACCATTGTGATGACAAGTGCTAGAGGTGAATAAGAGCATCAGGTCAGTTGTCTCTCTCTCTGTGCTGCTTTTAAGTAATTCACTTAAAATGGCTACACAATTACTAACTAACTTACTATTAACCCTAACCCTTTGTTTTTTCAGTAGAATGTATAAAAACTGGAACAGCGAGGTCTGTTGATTGCCCCTACTGAAGAGCTGAGAAACACAAAAGGCCTGGGGCCTCTTATGTCTCATGTAGGAAAAATTTCAACAAAATGTCAACTTAATCCAAAGTTGAGTGAGTGTCACAATGAGTGTTTGTGCATCAGTAGATAAAAAGACATTCTATGTGGGCCCAATCTTCAATGAAAATATACAAATGTTTGGGGAAGAAAAAAAGAGAGTAAGCAGGGACACACATGTTTAACTGACACTCTCCATTTCAGAATTAATCAATCATTCAATCAATTTATTTATAAGCACATTCAAAAACAACAGATGTTAAACAAAGCACTCAACAACTGAAGAACATTAGTAAAAGAAAACAAAAAAAACAACAGCAATAACTGACAGCAATGAAGACAACACATAAATACAACAGCACAGAATCAATATAATTTCTGATCACAAATTGGATTAAAAGGCCGTAGTGTAAATGTTGAGTGTTTGGAAGGTCGGTATGTGAAGATGCCTTGCTGCCCAAATCTTCACCTTGGGACATTTAAGTCCAAACTTAGGGTATGCAGATGACCTGGTCTACAGACCTTGGTGCTCCTTTGGGGGTGTGTAAAGATAAAATAGAAGAGAGGTAAGGAGGTGCTAGCCTATTTAAACATTTAAATACACACCATATAATCTTTAAACAATCTCTAAAAGTGACTGACAGCCAGTGAAGGGTGACCAGTTTGGGCAAAATATGCACACAGAGTTCTAGTTAGTAGCTGAGCAGCGGCATTTTGAGCTAATTGTAGGTGAGAATGCAGAGATCTGATACTCCTGAGTACAGGTTGTTGTAGTCATGATGAAAAGCCATGATGAAACAAAGGCTTGCGTCACCTTTTCAAATTCAGAGAGGATGGCCTTGACCCTGAGCTGAAAAAAGCTAGTTCTTATGACAGCTGTTATAAGAACTTTCTAATGTTAGAATGTTGTCAAGGATAACAACAAGGGTTTTTGCCAAGGCTTTTTTACAGTTAACCAAGGAGCCTAGCTCAGTCATGGGGCTTGGGTGGAGATCAGGAGGTCCAAAGATCGAGAATCAGTTTTCTGCTCAATCAATTGGAGAAAGTTTTGTTCCATCCAGGATTCAATTCAGGCAGGTTATTCACTAGAGGTTATTAATTTAACTGCTGTTAAGCTATGCACCATGCTAAAATTTTTGCTGATTAAGCTAATAATGTGTAAGCTTCACAATCTACAATAGGCTTGCTTCTGTTCGCATGTTTAATGTGTAATTAGGCTACTGGAAAGAAACAGATGCATAGAAACAGAGACGAACACAAACACATACAACCGTGTGAGGACCAACAAAGGCATGTGAGCCTTTATGCAACGCCTTCAAAAGGAAATGGCGTATACGCCATTGCTGCTCGTTGCTTCGTCTCCCTCCCAGTGCAAAGACAACGAATGACGGTATACCCGAATTGCAAAAACACATGTAAACTATACGGAACATACCGTATATATTCACGGAAGCTAAAGTGCTTTCAACTGTTTTTTACTATGAAAAAAATGTCCTTCATGGCACTAGTTTGGTATTAGACTAGCAATACATATTCATCCGCTTCTACATGAGTGCCAAGAGCACAGCAGTACCCGGATTGACTGTCATGGCTGCCGTCGCTCTGGTTCCATGGAGAGGAGAAAAAGAAGGCAAATGTTTTTGCTGTGTGTCTTCTCTACCTTAACCTCCTTTTCATAATGTCGGACTTTAATGGAACGCCGCCTGAACTTCCATCGAGTTAATAGTAAGAAATAATTGATGTTCTGTAACTTTGAATTTCTTCGCATGGGTGGGGGCTTTATTTTGGTGTAACTCCTCATAACCTTACATTGTCGCGAAGTGGCTCATATATTTCCTATGTATTGAGAGAGTCATTGCTACAGTGCAGTAAACCGTACAGTTTTGACTCCTTCGTTGCAGTCTCGACTGCCTGAAATTCTCCAACTAATGCAGCGTTCCTTCATGTTACCTAAACTTAAGCGACTATACAGCTAAGCACTCGAAAAGTATAAATTGCAGTCAGTGAAGGCGTAGAAGTGGAACGCTAAGGCTGAGATTCACATTTTTGCAGTTTTACTATAGTTGTCCCCGTGTTTTTAGACTGAGGCTGAGCGGTGATACAGTTCTGAAACGATGCAACTTTTTTCTCTTATAGCTTCATTCATATTTATCCCATCTACTAAGTATGGGCCTAGAGAAGCCTACCTGTGTGCAGTGCAGGTGTTAATTAACGTGTGAAACCTTATAACACTGCTGTTTTCATATATACAGCTTTATTTTGAAAGATTTAAGATAATAAGGCTTATTTCTTAAACAGCTGGACCTGGTTTTAGCGTTAACATTTCCATCGTGTTTTCAAGTATGTAATGAACACTTATATAACTCAGTGTCAAGATAATTAAGAAATTAAGCCAGTTTGTCAGACTTAAGTAGCTGCTGAGAATAAATCACAAGTATGGCAGCCATTTTTCTCCAACACTGCTCCCAAAAAAGATTGACAGTTGACAGACATATGTGGAGTTAAGGGTTGATGCAGGTCTTTCCACTGATTGGACATTAATTCTTTCAAAATTAAAGGTTGAACTGAAGTGGTAATGCAATAAACACTGTTTTCAAAGAATTGACTCTGGTGCATTGTTCTAAATTGCAGTGCAATTAGGCCTATCTGTCTTACATCAGCTACAAATGTAACACTAGAAGTATCAGAAGTATCAGTCAATGTCTGTTCACTTAAATTTGTGCTTAGAATGCTGTGAGGCTCTTTAACATTAAACAACAGAACAAATTACATTTTAAAGTGTTCTTTAAGTTTTCTTTTATTAAAATGACCATTTCGAGCAACATTATGTACTGATTTATCAAAAAAACTCTAAAAACAATTGTGAGCGTACACTTACTTAAAATAGGTTAAATGGTATCTAAGAGACAGACACTTCTGTGCCCCAATCTCTAGTACTTAAAAGATAAGCAAAAAGGATTATAGTTTGTTCACTTTGTGGCACACTTGAGTGAATTGGTTCATGTGTTAGGTTAAAAATGCTTTTGTTATTGTCTCATGGTCACAGTTTCCTTATGGACATATAGCTTAATATATCGCTAAAGTAACCTAGATGACTCTGACTCTAGGGACAGATTTCTGCTTCTCAGAACACCTTGAGTGTTAACTATGAAAGAATTATGACTCTAAAGGCACTGGTTTGGTTTTCATGTAAATCTTTGTATTCTCTCTCATTCGTGAAAGACATCTTGCATAGGACAATGCTTGTGTTAATGCTCAAATGCTACTATTTGTAAAAGAGAAAAGAGCAGGGTTCATACACATGAATGGTGCAAAAAGGGGCTTAACTGTTTGCCTTATCATTAATTATACTACCAGTGAAAAACTGGTCAGTATAATTTTAAAGTTCAGGTTGCCTGTGTATGTCTGTAAACATAACACAAATGTGTAGACACTGAGGGCAGAAAAACACAACTAAATGATTAATTAAACATATAATGTAGTGGACTAACCCACACTATAAGTCACCTCTGTACACCTCTGTTCATATTATGTGTGTAATCCATTTGCCAAAAAGAGACAGCACACAACAAAGAAAGTTAGAAGTTCTTGAATTTTGATTGGGTATAGGACAGCCTGACTGGCTTTTGTATAGACAAACAAAATGAGGAAGAAGGGTGATCTCCTGTGTTTTTATTAATATTATTATGCAGCAGTGGAGAGCAGCCTCTGTGGTGCACAGTTAGCTTCAGAGAGAGTTGGATTGTTGAGATGAAACAGACTGAGCACCTAGATACTTTCTACAGCAAAGAACTGGTTTACATTAACACTGCAGTGTGTTGGTCACCTGCTGTACTGACTGTTTGTTGCCGCTCCCCTCTGCAAATCCTAGTCACTGTGTGATGGCATAGGATAGATGGAGAGGGTATTTATCAAATAATTAAAACATGCGCACAACAGCAGCCTTTTTACAATTGAAAATGTTGCGCTACAACCTAACTGTGGTAGATTTGCAGAGAAGACAGGGTGCAGTTCTCCCTGTGCAGTTGTCTTTCACAAATCTATTCATAATCATAGTAGAACTCTTTTTTTTAACCCACACTTGTTTGTTACATTTCTTGCTATAGCCACCTGTAAATCATTGCAATAATATTACAGCAGTGGCAGCATTGTTTATTGCTATAACTGCAGTGCACATACAGGCATCCTTATGTATGTGCACAAGACAAATAAAACAATGATCCTCTAAAAAAAAGGCAACTTCAAAATACTTACGTAAATCAAAAACTCTACTGGACACTTCAAATAGTCATCGCCAAATCTGTTTACAAAACTGATATCTCACTCCATTAGCAAAATTGTGTTGTAAAGGTTTTTGAGTTTTAGGTTTAGAGTAACAACAGCAAATAATGTTTTTGCAAATGTTGTCATCTTTTTTATGTGAAAATGTTATCAGAAATTAAATCTGAAATTATACTCTGATTAAAGTAAGCAGTGCATTTAGCAAGTATATAAACCATTTTGATATTTGCAGCCTTATGCTAAACTTGTTTTTCTTTGATGTCAGTACCCCTATTATGACAGTAAAAACAGGATTTTAGAATTAGAATTACAACCCCAAACATTTTGGGTATAATGCATCAAGCTTTGCACACCTATACTGATGAGTTTTCTTCCAATTTTCTCTGCAGATGCTACTAAGCTCTAATGGGTTTGATGGAAAATGACAGCCATTTTTAAGTTTTCCAACGATGTTTGATTTGGTTCAAGCCTGAGGTGTGATTTTGCTGAACATAGGCAAACAATGAGAAAACAGTCAAAGTGCTTGAGTAAAAGTGCTTGCTTATAAAATACATTTCAAGATGTTGTTCAGATTCTTTGTGACCAATTCAATCATAATGTGTATTGTGAAAATTACACATGATCATGTAATAAAAAAAAAAAAAACAAGTTTAACCAAATAATGTTTGTGTAAAACTTAAACATCAAGCCTTAAGAGCATAATCCTCATGTGGAATTAAATAATCATAAATTAATCATGGTATCTTTTTCTGCATTGCTGTATTTGTTAAAAAAAATTTGAACATGTGAAATGGAAAAATACAGATGTCAATATTCATATACCTGCTTATCAAATGTAAGGGGCAGATATTGCCCAGGCTTTAATTTTTTGCTTCTGTCTTACAGGGACCCTGGCCACACTATTTCCTCTTCGTCTGCACACAAGATATGCTTTAAAGTTTGAGTTTATTACTGCAAAAGTACAGGTAATAGCTTATGAATACATTTATTTAAATTTTTGCTTCTCAAGAATAGGGCTTGGTTATTTAATATTATCCTTGTTTATCTTAAGGTGGAATAAATTCAGTTCCATGTATTGATTATGCAGCATGTGTAGAACTTCTACGTTATATACAAGTCACTGTACAAAATTAGTATAAAATACACAGATGAAACCTACCTTCATTACCTGTCTACAGTCACAACAATTTCAAGCGGGGATGTATATTTATCGACTTTATGCTCAATTGCCATGAATGAATAGAGTGAAATGACTCAGGTAGTTGGGTGCAATGCTTTGTTGATATAAACAGATATAAAGAAATGCAAAAAAATAGGTGACAAGTTTATTAAATTAGAAAAAGAAAATTTTTCACCACAAAGGCTGTGCTAGAACTTAAAGTGTAAAATTGTTTCAAACAAAGTAACAAAATTGTGAGATTAGTGGTAGCATAGTCTGCCAAGTATAGTATATAGGAGTAATTTTAGACTGTCCTTTACTAAACCGGTATATAACATAATTTGAAGTTTTGAGCCCATTCAACCTCTTGAAGTTCACACTTTTCACATCTATCCATGAACTTCATTCTAAGAACTATGATATCACCAAGTCAATAAAGATTCAAATTGGCTTTTGCCCACTCTTTTTCGCCCCTGCTGCTTATGGCCTCAGGGCCTGTTCAGACCAAATTTGGCGCTGTATGGAAAAAGAAAGATTGGCTATTTATTTTAATGTAAGTACTCCATTGAAGGTGCCACTAGGGGTTTGATTGAAATGCAGGCCCCTGCAGCAGAAAAAGTTGAAACAGAGTCCACTTTTGGAGTGATGCAACCCAACTTTACGCTGTGGCTGCAAATCAGCTGACTGGCCAGTCTGAGCGAGCAGAGCTGAGCACATGGTGTGTCTCTCTAATCAAGAGACACATGGAACTAGATGAAATCATGTTTAACTTGTATCTGAATGATGGGAAGATATGTGTGGAAAGTGTGGATAATGAGAGGAACAGCTATTTATCTGAAGCACAGTACATTATTTGTTAAATGAGGTAGTGGCACTATTATTACATGACATCTACAGCCAATGGAACTTGGGCATTGTGTTCTTGGTGATGTGGTTGCTAATAGAAACAACAGGGTGGATCCTGATGTGCAGAGGGCTATACTGTCTGCTCAGATTTAACCAAACACTGCAAAACTGTTTGGAAAGAACTTCAGAGTAAACATACATGATGATCCAGAACATACTTAGAAAGCAACCCAAGAGTCAATTAGAAATTATGTGAAGGACATAAAGACTATACATGTTTTCTTCTCTTACAGATATATGCAGGTTTACAAGTATGGAAGAAGACATCACAAAACCTCACGATTCCGCCAAAAACTGCAATATATCAATAACAGTGGATGAAAAAGAAAAGGTAAAGGACTTTGTGTGTAGGCACATCAGAGAAGTGACAGATGGGTCAGTTTTAACTAATGCAGAGGAATATTTCATCAAAGAAAATGGGAGTTCCACCAAGAAGGATAAAATCTCTCTTAATAAAGCTCATTGTAAAATTCAGCAGGGGGCTATTTTCTCTGGAAAGATTCTGAGTTTTGAATGCTCAGTGTGTAAAGATGATTCCACGTATAGCCCCAATGATCTCCTTAAACATTTCCGGGCGGCTCATGAAGGGACCCTTCCCACATACCCTTGCGACCTGTGTGATTTTGTCACAAACGAGTTCCCTGCTCTGCAACGCCATCGGATTGAGCACAGGAATACTCTGGTTAGATGTGAGCTCTGCAATGATGATGTTCAATACTCTCTCCTTTTGCTTACCAGACACTACATCATGTGTCATAGTCTGAATGGACATTTTAACTGTGACTGGTGTGACTTTACAACTGTGGATGCAGGTACATTTGTCCAGCACATCCATCATCACAATGAGAGTCCTTGGAAGTGTACAAAATGCAGACATATTAGCTTGAATGAAGACGATTGCCATAGGCATATGAAAGCTCACTCGGGTACATTCCCCTTTACTTGTCAGATCTGCGGATATGGTGCAGCAAGAAGTGAGTACCTTAAAAAACACATGGCAGCTGTTCACAGAGAGGCTGACAGAAGGAATGTATGGAAGGCTACAGAGGACAGTGACTCTCTACCAAATTCTTCTGCAAGTTTAAAACTTTTGCTAAAAAAGGGTGGTGATATACAGGAGGCTCAGAGGATATCAAAACTAAACTGTCTCTCTGGGAGTTTACCAAACCAAAATGGCAGGCTAATTAAACCAGAGATGTCCTTAGAGGAAGTCCACCATTTTGGGGATGGGATTGTAGCAAAAAAAGACAACAAACATTGGAGTAAAGGATCTCATTACACAGAGCAATCACTTCCAGTAATGTTGCAGGAGTGTGACAACTCAGTAAATTCTGATGCTGCAAGTCACACCAATCCTAACGGGCTGACTGTTCTGATGATTAAGAACAAAATATCTCTCCCCCCCAACTGCACAACCAAAGTAATGGGATTCAAGGTCGTGGATGGCAAAAAACATTTAGTTCTCAAAGTAATACCTACAACAAAGCAAGACTCATCCACTCAACCATCAGTTGAAGATGTAGGCTATTCAGCGCAGAATCCTGTCTTGGATAAAAGGGAAATTTGTGTTGAAAATGTGGATAAAAAGAGCTCAATGTCACACTGCATTGCTGTTTCACCGAGAAGTGGATCTTGTTTGCAGATGGATCAAGATGATATTATGGCTGTTAAAGTGAAGATTGAGGAGGAAGAAACCTCTATTTGGAACCTCAATTCCAGTCCACTTAGAGATGATGCAGGGGACGAAACTAGCTATTTACTCAATGGGCCTGTGACTTGTGGAGCTTCGTTATATCCTGTTGAAACTGATTATGAGGGCAACCAAAGGCACCCAAGTCAAACAACATACTTAGAGAGAAGTAGGGTTGATAGAAATTCAGTCTCCATGTCATTAAACTCTACAACCAGCCATAGCAATCCTGAAATCTCTAATTCTTCAACAGTTTGTGCTGGCATAACCACTGGTTTCTCTACGCCTTCAGAAGTTGCTCAGGAAACACTGTTTCACAACCAGTTCTCTAAAAACACAGAAAAAAACTTTAGGACTGCAGATGAGTTATCTATGACTGATACAGTAGAAAACAAAGCCATTAATGAATGGAATTCTACCTTCAACACTAAAGAAAATGATAAGGAAAAAGACAACCATGATAGGGTTACTATGAGTAAGCATAAAAATGACCAGAAATTTTTTAAAAAGCTTTTGACATATCCAGTGTCTTCTTCAAGGCCACCCCAACCCACTTCTGTTTGTCACAGACAATGTGCCTTGGGTACAGAAAGTTGCACACAAAATTCACTAAACCAAGAAGTATTTACCTTTCACAATTACTCTAAAGAAACATTTAGCAATTTGCCTACTACTACACAAAATTTTGACAAAATGTACAAACATACAACACACAAAGAACGTATTCGTGAGTTATCACAAGTTAGCTTGACCTTACCAGAGTTTCAAAAACCATTTACAGAAAGTGGCAGAGAGGAAGACATGTTACAAGAAAAGAATTGGGAGGGCTTAAAGAAAGGGCCTGAAAGTGAAATCGAAGTCGATGAGTGCATGGGGGAAGATCCTAGCATTGATGATGAAAATCCAGAATCAGTGCTCCAAGACTTTAATATTATCAAAATTGAGGAGGAGAGCATTCCTATTTCCAAAAAGCAGTCAGAAACAAAGAGTTGTTCAACTTCCTTGGGTAGTTTTGTGAAGGAACATTCAGATGCAATAATTTCCCAGCAACTTAATAAGGAAAGAGTCAGATCTTCAAGTGCAGGAAATGACTCTTTAAAACAAACTAAAACAACTCTACGAATTCTCCAGTTGCCAGAGGGTAAGCAACCAGTGCTTCTGAAGACTACTGAGAATAGATTTTCCTTGCCAGTGCAGGTCAAGGCCACTCCAGGTTTTAAACTGATAACCAACTCTGCAAATCCCAAGATCAATGTATCTTATGTACCAGGGTTAGAAAGATCAAGTAACCCTACCAGCCTAACCCTCACCTCAAAAAACAGAAGGATTGGCTTATCAGCACCAACTGCAGGAGCTGCTGAAAAAGGGACAAAACTTCTCTCTGCAGTTCAACCATATCTTAGCACAACCTCAAATCACTACTTTATAAACAACCCAGTCAAGGGTCCTGTGCTCCTGTCAAGCACACCACATAACACAGCTACTGAAAAATCAGCAAAGATGCAACCAACTTGTTACTTAGTCCAGAGATCTGTTCCATTTGTTCAGACCCCTGATAGTCCTGGCTTTAGACTGACAAGTGCTCAGCTCCCACTGAATTCACGACCAGTTTTAGCGATGCCTGTTGGTTCTGCAGACAAACCTAACACTCTTCAGACTGGACGACAGGCATTCTTGCTCCGATACATATCTCCTCCCAAATCAAACAATCAAGATGCAAAGACTGGTACTCAGTGTTGCCAAACAAATGAAAGCACTGGAAACAAGGTCATATTTAAAATAGTCACTCCTACTGGTAGCCTTCTAACAAGTGGCACTCCCACCTCAAGCAGTCAGCCTCTGTTGTTAGCCACAAGACCTCAGACCCAGTGTTTTCTAGTTTCATCAAACAAAGCTAATGTAAATGCCCCCAGTGGAGTAAAGAAGCTGCTCACCATACAAAATACTGCACAGAAAAATGTCAAGGAATCTTGCATGTCACCCACTCAGATGAATATTAAGGTACCACCCCAAGAAATGGAAAAACCTGTCCTAGCCCCAAGGTCAACTCGACCTCCAAGTCAAAGGAAAAGGCGCAGGAAACAGTTATTTGATGAACTTCCAGCAACAGTGCATAAAGCTAGAAGACTTACAAATAAAGTACTGACTGAGAAAGATACTGCTGTGTTATGGAAGCCAGTAGCCAAAGAAGTTGAAAGAACATTGAGACTTTCCCCATTCAGTTCTTTACAGCAGGTCAAATGCCCTCGAAGATACCAACCTATTGTGGTGCTCAATCATCCAGATGCAGACATTCCCGAAGTGGCCAATATCATGAAGGTAGTTCACAGATATAAGGGTGCTGTTACTAAGGTCTCTCTGTCTCAGAAAACTGTTGAAGCACTTGCTGAGCTTGATGTGCTCTGGAAGAATTCCTCGACCAAAACTTTGACATCTCACTACAACTACACAAGACCTCGTCCAATTCAGAGTTCTATCCAAGAGAGATTCCTTCTCAAACTGAAGCTACGGAAAAAAAGCAAGAAAAAGTATGAAATAGTGGAAAAATTATCAGGTTTTAGACAAAAGCCTGTGGTGTTTGAGTGCTGGTTTTGCGGTCGACTTTTTAACAGCCAAGAAGATTGGATCGGCCATGGCCAGCGGCACCTCATGGAAGCAACTAGAGACTGGAATAAACTGTTCTGAAAGTTTCCATCACCATTAAATGGTTGATACTCTTGCCTTGTGAGGTGGAAAATATGGTTCAAGTTGTATATTTTTTTAATGATCCTCTAATGTACATTTATTAAATTCTGTTCCTGTAAGTCCATATTCTTATTTTATCAAATCATATTTTATCTTTTCATGGGTGCATATGTTGGTGATTAATGTATTGCAAGTATGATTTATATCATGCACACAGATCAAATTGAACTGTGAAAATTTTACACTGTAACTAAAAGCTGTTGTAAGAGGACTAGCTCACAAAAAGGTGTCTGACAGTTTCATGCCGAGTTGGGTAATATTACTCAGGTTATTTCATATTAATCTGGTTTGTCATTTTTTGTTCATAAATTTCGTAAAAAAAAAAGATTAGGCCTACTTTAAGGGACTTTTTCTATCTTTTTAGATCCTGCACATGTGGACAGGAAACTATATTTGTATAGCTTAAATGTAAAGCTTGTAGAAGGAGTCAGTTTTCTTTTACTTGTGATAAAAAAAAGTGTTTTGGTCCAAGTTATTCCTTTTTGTATGATGTAAACAGGATATAATTTTACACTATTATATTCTATTGTCAGGATTAGTTTACTGTTTCCTTGACAGAATTTTGTCAACCTTTAGCATGCATTTGTTATAAATGGCCCTTTTTCACAAGTAGTCCACCAAATGTTTCAGTTAGAGGGATTTAATAATACTTTTTCAAAAAAGAGAAATTCAGAATTTTTGAACAGGGATGTTGTCCTCACTCTTTGTCTGAGCTTGAGAAATACATATCAGCCCATTCTGTACCCTATGCAGTTTCAATGCAACAATATTTTGGTTTATTATGTTTGTGCTCCTGTTTGAAATAATGCAAATCCACATGTAATTTCTGAATTTACTGATAAACTCCTGAGGGTCCAATTAATTGGCTTTGCAATTGTACTTTATTTTGGGTTATAATCTTTATTTATAATTAAAGATGTTGGTGCATAATGTTACAATCAAGAGAGACTTAGTAAGAAAATCCGACAAGCTTGTTACAGAGCTAAGAGTTAAAAAAAGGTTACACTTTTTTGATAATTGACATTTGTAATCGTAAAGGTAATGAGTAGTTATGCCCTGTAAGTTGAAATTAAATGAAACTGGTCATAGTTAACCTAGGGCTGGAACTAACAGTTATTTTTATTTAACTATCAACTAATCCACAGACAAAATTCTCTTCAATAAATGCTTTACTTATTGTTAGGAATAAGGAATGCCTGTCACTATTTTCTTAAGACCATGATGATTCTTAAATGTCTTGTGTTGTCAAACAGTGTAACAACTAAAGATAATCAGTTTATTATCATACAGTACAAAAATAAACAGTAAATCATCACAATTACGAATTTGGATTTATCAATTAAATATTGTCAAATCAAGTCAAATTTTAAATCATTTTGTGCCTAATCACAACAAAAGTTTTCTCAAGACACTTAACATATAGAGTAGGTCTAGACCACACTCTACAAATTAAATTTGTGAAAACCCATCAATTGAAAGCAATGCTCACAAGGGCAAACACTTGTCAACATGGGTGAGGATAAACTTCCTTCTGACAAGCAGAAAGCTCAGTACAGATCCAGGCTCGGAGGCAGGCAGTCGGTCTGATGGGATTGGTTGGGTTAAGAAGGAGAGAGAAAGAGGAGAAAAGAAGAAAAGAGACAGAAGAAAGAGTGGGAAATGGACAGAGAGAGAGAGAAAAAGAAGAAAGAAGGGAAAGAGAGAGAGATGGCATGACAGAAAAAAAAGAACAGGACAGGGGTTGTAGGGAGACAGGGATGCACAGAAACAATGATATAACAAATACTGGTAGAAAAAATGGGTAAAATGTGACCGGTAAAAGTAACCGTGTATGACAACATGAGGGATACATGTGAGTGTACAATAAGAACAATAGCACTACTACTAGTGGTAGTAATAATGACTTACTCTCTGCACCACTAAAGAGAAGTGGTTTCAGTCACATAATGTCAAAACCTTTAGCATTGAGATGTGTTTGTGCTGTTGGTCCATTTGCCTTCAATATGCTGACCAAAGTCAAAATGCTGGTGAGCACTTTGTGCTTGGACCTGTAATAACAATAATAATGATGATGAAGTAACAGAGACATCTGCATGATGGTCACAGTAGAAAATGCAGCCAAAAAACAATCTGTTGATTGACTGGTAAAATGAACTGATCATTGCTTTAGGTTATAGACATTACTTAACGTTTTCAGCAAGTAGACATTAGATGAATGGACTAGTTTTAAATAAAAAAAATACATTCCCTTTACTTGAACTGTTATTTATTATTGTTAACTTATTATAAGATAAATTTATAGTATAAGATATCATAACATATCTGAATTCCCCTTCCAGGATAAATAAAGTACATTCTATTCTATTCTATTCTATTCTATTCTATTCTATTCTATTCTAAGTAAAATGCCTTCTGCAGATATTTCAAATTAAAAGGTTTTTAGGAAAAGGAAGTAATTGTAAACCTTAAGTTACCAGAAAGCAGAAAGTTTTTTAGATAAAACATCTGTTAATTTAAGTAACTTTTTTTTGGTAGTAGCCTAACTGCAGTTTCAATTAGCAAAGTGGAACCTACTTTTTCTTCAAATGTTTAAACAATTGTATTACATTGTAGTATAAGATACTACAAACATTTTACTTCCTTTATCCCATTCATTATGCAAAAGGAAATGAAAAGTGCAGTCCATGTTAATGTTTTTTTTTCATTTTTCATTTTCAAAAGGTTCTCAACAGACAGCCTTCAAATACTACATTTCTGACCTCAGCAAGGTTCACTTCTGTTCACCATTGCTAAATATTTTATTCATTTTGCTCCAATTAAATTTTTTAAAAGCATTTCATTTTTTTTGGGGGGGGGTTAATAACTTGAATTTTTGCTGTTGAGCAGTAGCTACATTCCACTGATGTATGTGAATTATCAGTGCAACCGAAAACATATATACTGTCACCAGGATGTGGTTAGCTTAGCTTGGCTAAAGATAAAAAGGCAAGAGACTGCCTGGTTTTTGTCTGGTTACACCTTCAAACACCTGTAAAGCTTAATGATTACATCATTATTACAACAACTGCTAAGCTTGATTCTTACAACAGCTGGTAAACTTGATGCGTAGGACAGAGTGATGTTTTTTTATTTTTTGCTTCCAGTCCTTGAGTTTATGCTAAGTAAATATTGATTTCTCATCTTATTACCCTGAGGAAAATGGAGCATATTTTTCAAACTTTTGATATATGATAACAAGTACAGAGCTCAAGTAGATAATAATCCTAGCTTAGATAACAATATCATGTATATTTCTCTGGAACATTTTGTTTGCTTGAAGTCAACTCTATTATAATCCAGTTTTTCATCCTAGAAGTTATTTCACAACTCTACCAAACCAGCCAAGCCAACTAAACCATCTTTTCTTATTGCCTCTAGATGTAAAAAATAAGGATACTGTGATTGATAGACACCAACAGTTATTGGAAGGTATTCATTTGAAGTAGTTTGGTCTCTGGTCTTCATAAAGGCTAAAGGGAATCGGGTGATGCAGAACAGGTTGCTACAAATGACAAAAAATTTATTCTTTGATAGTTATATAGTTACTGCAACATGTTAAAGATAGCATATTTTACTAACTTTTTAGCCCGTTTTTAGGTCCTCACCGCCACCGCCACCACAAATGCAGACAACTTGAATTTATCACAGCCAAATGGATGCAAACACCAGTTAAACTTAAGGTCTAATTTCAGTGGGTTTTGGATGGGTTCAAGTATGGCTCATTCTGATTACATAGTGTCATTTTAGTTAAGGGAATGCACATACTGTTTGAAAAACAGTCTGTTGGCATTTCCTTTTCTTTTTTCTTTTTTTTCACTGCCGAGACCAAAGATTTTTTCTATAACCATGAAATTTCAGAGAGAAACTATATTTTTTTTAATTTTTTACCGGGATAATTGCAAGTCCTCATTACTTGAGGGGAACACTACTACATTGGCTTATTTAGTCGTAGGTATGAGCTTGTAATCAAACATGGAGGTCCATTACAGTTTATGCACAAATAAAATTTTACTATTCACCCCCCTTCTTTCCCCTTTTCATTTATTTATCAGGATGATGGTGTGTTACTCTACCACAACTGAAGTTTTTTCCCAAATAATGAACTCATTCCGCACAGTAAATTGTTCAAGTTTGTCAGGCTGTTCAGATGTGTTCTAAATCTTCATGCCAAGTGCCTCAAATGTCATTGTACAGGCTGACAATGTGTACTGTATTTTTTGTTTGATTTAGTGGTGTACTCTTCCCTAATAAATTTACATACCTTACAGAAATTATTAATGTATTTTTTTTGTTTCCTTTTTTTAAAAACTAAAAACTTTTGAAAACTAAAGATTGCAAATGATGGCACATCCGTTAGTGTTATCATGGTTTCGTGATTTTTCTTTGCATTATGTAGTATTAATGAAATAATAACCTATCCTTTCATTTTTTTCTTATGTTGATGATTCTGAAAAGATCCACATGATGGCAGCAAAAGACCATGTCTATGATTTTATTTAGTTGGTTCATGTGCCTTTTCAGAAGCATCAGTTTATGTGGGTTGAAATATTGAACTAGTGGTATTGTAAGTGGTATAGGTAATTGCAAAATGATCCTCTACAATTGGATTACAAGAATTAATTAAAAAAATTATGACTAGAAAAAAAGATCCTTATTTGCAAGATCACATAGGTTATGTTATTGTATGCTTAACTTTTTTAAAAGCTCCTGTAATAACTTTGGTTTTTGCTTTCTTTTAAACAATCACAGATTATTTTCATAATGTATCCTGTTTAGTAGGACCACTGAGAAAAAAAACAAATTAAGTGTTAATACATCAGTTAAGCAGTAAATATTCTCTTAAAAAGATTCTGATAGTGAGATTTTTGTCAAGTTCATACAGTTTATCTAGAAGTATTTGGACAGTTACACAGCTTTTGTAGATTTACCTCTTTTTACCACTTCAATTGATTTGAAATAACGCTGTCAAGATATGATAAAATAAGGCATCAACTTTGACACCATTTGCATTAAGAAATCACAGAAATTTTAAATGCTGAGTTCTCCAATTTTCAGAGGCTAAAAAGTATTCAGGCAATTTCCCTTTAATGCATACATAATGACTACCTTCAATACTATGAGGATAATTCCTTGCACTCAATGACTAACTTAGTCATCAAGAGCTGAGTTTCCTCCATTCAGTTACTATGCCAGGCCTTACCTGTTCAGGGGTGGCTGATGGCGCCACCCCACCTGTTCCACATTAAGAAGAATCGCATAGACCTTCAATAAAAAAAAACAGTTTTCTAAATGACTATTACATACATATTTTTAAATAAGCAAACATGTATAGCATTTACTAAAATGTGTAATCTGCAATAAAAATGTAGATGTTATTCATTTAGATTACAAAAATGTTGACTAATGTTTACAATGACATATTTCTGGGGGCGCACAAATCTTTGCTCCCTTACTTTTATTTTAAGTTTGGCATGCGCAGTTCACTCCTCTCAGTAAATGGAGATGGAAGACCCTGGCCCAATTCAAAATCACTCCCTACCTACTGCCACTTCTCTACTGACTGTCACTCCAGTTCAAGTTACACTTGCAGCTGTGGAGGGCACTCCTGCCTAAAGGGAAGAATATAACAGAGAAACCATAACTATCAGAATCAGAATCAGAATCGGAGAATCAGAATCAGAATCCTTTTATTGTCATTGTGCCAAAAAGGCGCAACGGAATTGAAGAAAAATAGCAGCTCTCGCAGACAGAAGGTGCAAATAACAAAATATACAAAAATGACACAAGATATGAACAAAATAACACAATAGAAAAATATAATTTAAGTTAGAATAGAAAAATATAGTATAGAAAAATTGTGAATATAAATAAGAAAAAAAAACAAAAAAACAACCGGGATATTGCGTTCAAGATACTCAGGAGTATTGCACTTGGTGTGAAACAGAAATTCCTATTTCACAGGATGTGACTTATTTTTTTATTTTTTGTTATAGTTTGGTGGAGTCTGCGGCGTTCAGGGCAATGACAGCTCTTGGGTAGAAGCTGTTCTTTAGTCTGTTTATTTTTGTCTGTATTGTGCTGAAACGCCTCCCTGAGGGTAGGAGTTTGAAGAGGTGGTGGCCGGGGTGTGAGGGGTCCCTGATGATGCTGCGGGCTCTCCTGAGGCAGCGGGTGTCATAAATCTCCTTCAGGGATGGAAGAGGGCAGTCAGTCAGTCTCTGGGCAGTGTTTGTGACCCTCTGGAGCTGCTTCCTTTCTGCTGAAGTGCAGCTGGAGAACCATAGCGAGATGCCATGGCTCAGCACTGACTCCACTGAGCAGCGGTAGAAGGACACCAAGAGCTCAGTTTTTATGTTGTTCTTCCTAAGAATCCTCAGGAAGTAGAGTCTCTGCTGTGCCTTCTTCAGGATTGAAGTGGAGTTTGCAGTCCAGGTCAGGTCTTCACCGATGTAGGTGCCCA
>JAQNCA010000017.1:18751808-18768045 GCA_029783725.1 Acanthurus tractus | reverse complement strand
AAAAAGCATTCATGTCCAAACTGATTCCTCAGCCTGAGAGCATCACTTGTGATGCAAACTGCTCAATTAAATATCTTGTATAAACATAAATGCCTAGTACGGCCACAAGGTGGAACTACAGCATCACTTTTAAGCTTTAGGTAATGTGTGTGTATTGCCCACTAATCCCCTGCTCAGAGGACAGACAGAGCGGAGCCTCAGCAACAGAGAGAGGGCAGAGAGATACTAAAAACATTGCAGAAAACTTCCTGAAAAGTACCACAAACTGTATCAAATCTTAGACAAAATATCATATTCTGGAAGGTTTTTTGTCCTCTTTCCATTGGCGCTGGTTTGAAAGCCGTCAGACCTATACTGTGGACAGTAGGGGCCTGAGTTTGACGTGTGCTTTTTTGTTCCCATTGACTTGAATAGGAGGACACAGAGAAGCACTCCAACTTTTAGGGCTTCTTAAATCCAACGGATTCCAGTAATTACTACCAAATGAATAACTTTTAATAAGCATTGTGTCCTCTGTCATCTATTAGCTTCTGAAGGCACTACCATTTCTGCTTTTGGAGAAGAAAATGTTTGTTCGTAGCATTTTTAAATGCAAATAGCCTGAGAGCCTGTTGATTTTAGCCTAAGGGTGTCAGTGTGTGATTTGTAGGTCTTGATGAGTACTACAAGTGGGCTTTTCTCCTGTCTCTCTATGACATTCCTGTGGGCCCTAGTCGCCATTTTTTTGTGCCGCAGTTTGTTTCTACACTTAGGTGGCGCTACAGAGCACATTTTTGAACTGAGGGGATCAGTTTTTTCATTTTACAAATTTTAAGCCGTCCCTGATGTGCATGCCAAATTTGGTGAGTTTTTGAGCATGTTAAGGGGGTCAAATGAAGTTTTTTTTAGGGCTCCTCTCTGCTCCAATCCAGGCGTTTCTTCCAGAAACCTGCAGCCGCTGTAGAAGGAAAAATAAATATCCTCAATCGGGTGGCTTACAACAGTCAATATATACACGCCCACAGAGTTTTTAGCTTGGTTCATGTTTCCTTATTATCTCAATAGTGCGTGTTGAACCAAGTCTCTGTCTTCTGCGCCTCAGCAGGACACTGCTGAGGCCTGTCCACTTCCTTGTCTCAGCTACACCTCTCGGCTGGTCCATCCACACTACTCCACGAGTAGTCCTTGGCATCAGGTCTCCACGACCAACTGCAGTCTGCTTTTCTGTGGAGTCAAACCTCTCGCGTCCGCTGCTCCTCGTGTCTTGTCCTGTTTCCTTTTCCTTTCGTGTCCCTCGTTCACCTGCCACTGCTCAGCTTAAAACAAAGAACTCAGTCCAGTCCACCAATCCTGAGTCAAGGGGTGTGTGTCCCGCCATCACCGCGGATGTTCTGAGCTAGTTCATCACTTCATCAGTAAAATTTCAGTACACTCAGTCCCAAAGTCAAACACAATATAATAAAAACTAGTATAAAACCATAGATAAAAACATGCACCACAAAACCAAATAAAAATGTATATAATAAAACACAATAAACTAGGTCATGCAAAATACAAGATCAAGTAATGAATACTCAATGAGACAATGTTTCACTCTGACAGATATGTTTAAATATACAGAGATAATACTCTTTACAATATTGTCACAGTGTCAGAAGCTAGACAAAAAGGGAGACCACACAAAAGAAAAAAAAGAAGAAAATCCAAGAAAAAAAATCCAGTCTGTAATCAGTGAGTCAGTGGTAATTGCAGGTTGTGTGTGAAACAGTGGGGTGTATGGACCCAAATGCAAACACACTTAAAACAGGAGTTGAATTGGTAATGACCTTTATTCAGGTTACGCAGGGAATTCAGCTCAACTGAAAAAACAGGGAACTATAAACAAAGTACTTTCTCCAAACAACTAATGTGTGAGCGTTGAGGGTGGGGAATGAACAGGCAGTTTAGACAGTTTAGAGTTGTTGAGATGGCAACAGGAATGTGGGGAATGCTCCGGGGCTAACAGAAAAACTGATGAAGTCTTCCAGAGAAACAGAACCACAATTTCAGGCAGGAAAAAAACAGGGAAAAACAGAGGCAGTCTTAAAGGCAGAAGTGGTTACCAGGGCTGAGCCGAGGGGGAATAGTGGAATCAAGCAGGGTCGAAGCTGGGAAGTCAGTCCAAGAGATATTGCTAGAGAGTTTGGCATGAATGCGTCTCAATCTGGCAGAGAACAAAGGGAAAAGGAGACCCATATAATGTGGGGACAGGTGCAGGTGACATAGAGTCATATTTATAGAGTGTGATCTTGACATGCTCTACATGTAAAGTGTCTTGAGACAACCTTGTTGTAAATTGACGCTATATAAATAAAATTGAATTGAATTGAATAGAGAAACCAGTAGTGAAAACTGCAAACCATGACAGTGTGAGGTTGATGTGATGAATGAAACCAACCAGGCAGACAGGTCTTGTCCAGGACCTGGGAGAGAGGAAATGATGAGCCTGTCTGAATAAACTAAGCCCAGCCTGCCCAGGTGAAAGGCATCATGCTTGTCAGCTCCTCCAATCTCTACCAGGGAACAGGTTGCAGCAGAAGAAAAAACAAATGATATCCACATGGGTAGGCCATCACAATATATACAAGGTCATCTAAAAGACAATTAAACAGACAAACACCAGCACAGAAACAAAGTGATCAAATTTCTAACATCCTTTTTTATGCTTCAAGTCTAGTTTTTCAACAGTACCCATGTAAAACACCAGGTTGATACCCAATATAAATCCATATGTACTATCTATCTAAACAGCACACCTGCATGTCCTCTGTTGATTTCTCTCATCACTTCTCTCAAACTTTATATACTTTTATATTTACTTTTTATATGATTATTCCAGGAAAACAGTGTATATAGATACCACACATTAATAGCAATAGACACAGTGTGCTGTCTGTGAAAAAAAGATGAATTAAACAGTGTTTACAACAGTACAGTATATAGAAAACTGCAAAAAATAAATATGCAGGCCAGTCTGTGCCAGGGAATTACCTTTTTTCATAGCACTGTAGATTAAAACCATTGACTGTATGGAAAAAAGTATGTAAAGAACCTACACCATCCGGTTCAGCGAAAAATTATGAATGATATTATATGCATCAGTAAAACAGACAGTGAATGCAGATAATGAATGCTCACACACAATGGAGAAATGCACAAAGTTTGGCTGCTCTTTTGCTGTGTGACACTTTGTTTGGGAAATGCATCTGATGAAAGTCAGGAATGGAATAGACAGTCGCTTGATTTATGAGTAAACACCATGGTCATGCAGGTGGGACAGTGATGTGGTGGCTCTTGTATAGTCACAGGGCTAGTTAATACAACAGTTCTCTCAGGAAGGGAATTTTAAACTCATCCAACAATAGATCGCAATAGACCTAAAGGGCGCCCCTGATATACAATATACCCATCAGTGCTAAGCACAGGCAGAGAAGAAACACACTTGACACTCTCTGTTCAACCACAGATGGCAGCAAAACACTCTCTAGAGGTACTTTCAAATCTAACCAATGCCTCTGCACCACTAACAGCCAGGGCCTAAGGCATCAAGTTTTCCCTCTGTCCGTCCATCGTCTTTCTGTCCATATTTCTTGTGAATGTGAAATCTTAAGAACGAGGGATTTTCTTCAAACTCTGCACAAGTGTTCACTCCTGAGCCCAGGATGAAGTAACTAGATTTTGAAGATTAAAGGTCAGGATTATTTTGACTTCATCTCTAATATATCTCTATTATATATTTTAGATATCTCTAAAAAGAAAGGAATTTTCTTTTTAGAGATATCTAAAATTTCATTCTAAGGTCCAAGGAGGGAGGCTCTGATGTAGTTAAAGACTTGGAAGAAAAAGTGAAGGAGTCACCATGGCCAAATCTTGGTAAATTTGTGACTCTTACTGAAACAGAGAAAAGTTATTAGTTTATGTGCCTACTGTGCAATTCAAAGACAAGAGAGCTGACCTGATTAGGACACTGTTGAGCGAAAAGATGTCCTTTTCGGTGTGTTGCTTTGTCAAATCCATGAAGCTGCAGGCTTGTGACAATGCTAAATCACATAAACTGCAGGCTTGTGAGGCTTCCTGATGGGTTACAGACTGGTCTGGCCCTCTGAACCCTGGGTCTCTGAAAACCCCTGGTTTCTCCTTTATCTTATATGTTAGCAGCTCCTGGCTAACTTAAGTTTGTGATTCCCATTGCCTCTGAGTCTCAGCTGGCAGACCTTGTGTCTAGGCCGCAGGTGCTGACTTAACTTGCTCACTCCTGGTTGATCCTTCTGCAGACACTTGTGTTGCTCATCTAGGAGAGAAGGAGTACAGTGTAGCAATCTGCATTGAGCAGGACTGCTGGAGAAACTGTCTTACTGTGTCCTCTACCCTGTAGGGCTTGTGAGGGAGGAGCAATAAAAAAGAGAAAAGGGAGAAAAGAGAAAGAAGACTGTGTCCTTTGCCCTGTATGGCTTCTAAGCAAAGAGGAGGAGGAAAGAAAAGCGATGTGGGGGCAGAGATGGGTTTTATTGCAGAGTTCACACCTAGATGTGAAATCAGGGGGACTCTGGGAAGTTGAGTTTATTGCCCTTTATCTGAGTTCCTGAGGGTCTCATTTAGGAATCAGATTCAGGGCAGATGTCACTCTGAGGTGTGATTTGCAAGGCCTTTTTTTGTTCTTCTCACATGGTGAGGTCCCAACAAATGAGACCAAGTTGCATGAACCAAGCCCATTACAAGTCCTGGATGAAATGGATACCAACTTGAGAGAGAATGATACCTGATGTCATATGTTATTTGCAGGACATTATCTATTCTAATGTCCCCCCAAAAAATACAGTTTTAAAATTAGGTCTGTTATATTTATTGTTTATATAACTTTTTTTAAATTGATAGTTTGAAAAATACATATATATAGTGCACCCTAACTCAAAAGCTATTCTCCCCACTCTCTGAATGTATGTGTGTGTGTGTCCAGGGGACAGACTGGTAAAGGTGAATGGGGAGAGTATTCTTGGGAAAACATACTCTCAAGTAATCACACTTATTCAAAACAGGTGGGAGATTTCTGTTTACAAATTAAGTCGAAAGTTCATCATTGACCAAAAACGTATTTTGTTAATTTTTTTGAATGCTTTTGTTGTTGTTTTTCTGTAGTGAAAACATTTTGGAGCTCTCTATCATGCCAAAAGATGAGGATGTGTTGCAGTTGATAAGTGTGAGTATCATCTTCCTTCTCTTTTCTCTTCTCTCCTTTTCACCCCATTACTGTGTGTAGCCACCTTGTAAGCAAGGCCAAGTAAACCTGATGAAAAAGTTTGTGGTATGTTCACTGACTATGCACAATCATGTTCCCTGATCTGCATGTTTAATTGTTCTTAGGCAAGATGCTAAACCCCATATTTCTACCTATTCCATTAATGCGTGGTAGTTGCTTGTGTGTGTATGAGTTACTGACAAGGGTGTCACTTAATAGAGAAGTGCTTTATAAATGCAGTTCATTTACCATTTGTATTATTATCATCATTGAACCCAACAATTGAAAGCAATTCATAAGCAATTCATCAAGCATGAGCAAGCACTTGGCAACAGTGGTGGGGAAAAACCTCGGCCAGATCCGGAGGTGGGCGGGATCTGACGGCACCGTTTGGGTTGAAAGACGGCACCGTTTGGGTTGAAAAGAGAAGGGTTGAAAGAGAGAAGTCCCCACTCATACAATATAGAGTTATTCACAGTGTACTAAATAGGAGAGAAATTACATAAAATGTGATTAACTGATTCAGATAAGTGCATACAGTGTTCACAGAGCACAGTCAACATTTTCTTGCATGCATTCTGAAGCAGAATTCACAGATAAGTTATCCTACATATTGGACTGCCACATCCCTTTAACTGCTGAGATCTGCATCCCAGACAACCTCTCAGGATTACAGTTACCCAAAAATACTTAAAGTGTTCTCTTCACAGCCCTAACTATTACCAAGAAGACCATCCTAAAATGGAAATCCAAAGACAACAAAAACATAAAATTCAAGAATCTTTTTAATAGACCATTACTCGAGAAAAAATGTCAGCTTCCATCAACAATAAAACCAGTGACTTCATTGAAACCTGGCCCAAATTCTTCATGGGTAAACTTCTTCGATATACTCCTCTCCATTCCACAAAGCAATAGCCAACAAGACACAGTTTTTTTTCTCCGCTTCTTTCCCACACTTCCTCTATATCATATGCAAAAAAAAAACCCTACAGAATGATCTCCTTATTTTTCTTGCTCTTTATTATCTTTATTATCATTAATTTAAGTAGTAGTAGGGCTGGGGTGGGCTGAGCTCTGCCGGATGCCTTGTGGTGCCGGTAGTTGTGGGGTGGGGGTGGAGGGTCTATCTCTGCCCTTAACTCGAGCCTCCCTGCCCCCTCCTGGCCTCCCCTTCGCCCTTTTCTTATACCTCGTGTTTTTAATGCATCACACACTAGCTAAGACACACACACACACACACACTCACACAGCAATTTAAGGGTTCAAACCCCTTTTGCATTCAACTGAAGTAGTCAACCAAAATTCAAGTTGGCAGCGACAACTGTAGGGCTTGGGGCTCACAGATGAGCCCGTAGCTTAAGTAACTGAAGTCTGTTTAAAGGACAACGAAACCACTAACCCATTTGTTATTACAAAGCCCACACAGTTTCAACAGTTGCATGCTTATACTTCTGCTATTCGTCTCTTTTTATTGTATGTCAAGAAAAGTTGGTGTGACTGTTCAGGACATAGAGAGGAATGTTTCTACTATGCCTGATCAGGATAGTTTAACACCATCTTGAGTTATAAGCAAATGTTTTATGGGCCACACCCACTTGAACCAATCAATATAGCACTTCAGAGTTTGGCTAATACCTGCCCCCAGAGCATACATACCAAATTTGGTGAATATCCAATTGATGGATTTTGAGTAACATATTTCTTGCCTTTTTGGGACCAATGCCCAAATTTAAAATGCACTGATTAAACTTGTAGGCAATGAGTTATTGCCAATTAACTGCCAAGTCCCTCCTTTGCAAATTTTCTTCAGCTTATAATGGCCACGTTTTTTGATGGATCTTGATCATTTAGAATAGTAATGTGAATCTTTATCCCTTAAGGTTGTGTACCAAATTTTGTGTGGTTGGAGTAAAAATCCAAAATGTGGATAACCCCTAACTGTTTTTCCCTTTATGCAAATTGCCAAAAAAATCCAATATGGCAGACTTCTATGGTCCAGAGGTGTTTTTTGTAGAGCATATTGAGTAGCACCTGTGTTTCAAGTTTTTAGTCAATTAGACTTAGGATATGTTGTACTTATATACTTTGGGATTGGCTATTCAAAATAATTAAGAATAAACTTTCTAGGATTTGATTTACCTTAAATCCACCTCAGAGCGCCTCATCAGCCCTGCCCCCTCAACAAAAGAGTTCAACTTGAGGGAGCCAAGTGTGAAGGAGGTTAAGGAGATCATAAAGGCAGCTCACTCAGCATCTACTCCAGGCCCCAGTGGCATACCTTACCTGGTATACAAGCGCTGCCCAGAGCTTCTCTGGCACCTGTGGAAGATCTTGAAGGTGATTTGGAGACGGGGAAGAGTTCCTGACCAGTGGAGGTGTGCTGAGGGAGTGTGAATCCCCAAAGAGGAGAACTCAAAAAACATCAATCAGTTTTGGACCATCTCAATACCAGGTGTTGAAGGGAAGGTGTTTTTCAGCATCATCTCAGGAAGACTGACAGAGTTTCTCCTCAAGAACAACTACATTGATCCCTCAGTGCAGAAGGGGGAAATTCCTGGAGCCCCCAGCTGTTTGGAACACGCTGATGTAGTTATGCAGCTCATCAGAGAGGCCCATGAGATCAGAGGTGACCTAGTTGTCTTGTGGTCGGATCTGGCCGACGGTTATGGGTCCATACTGTGCAAACTAGTCGAGCTTGCTCTACACCTCCATCATGTTCCCAGTAAGATCAAGGACCTGATCCTGGAGTACTACAATAACTTCAGGATGAGGGTCACTTCTGGGTCAGAAATATCAGACTGGCATCGTATCGGTAAAGGAATAATAACAGACTGTACCATCTCTGTTATTCTTTTCGCTCTTGCCATGAACATGATGGTCAAGTCAGCCGAGGTGGAATGCAGAGAGCCCTTAACCAAGTCCGGTGCATGACAGCTCCCTATAAGAGCCTATATGGATGACCTTATCATCACAACAACATCGGTCCCAGGGAGCAAGTGGACTCAAAAGACTCATCACCTGAGCAAGGATGAGTTTTAAGTCCTCCAAGTCAAGGTCCATGTTGCTGAAGAAGGGGAAAGTAAATGACAGGTTTCGTTTTTTCATCTCAGCAATTGTCATCCCAACCATCACAGAGCAACCTTTCAAGAGTTTCAGGAAGCTCTTTGACTCCAGCCTGAAAGACTCTGCCGCCATCCAGAAGTCCAACATAGAATTTGGAGTTATGTGTAAGGAGGAAAAAATAAAAAATGGAAATAAAGAGGAAAAAAAGTTGGGTGTTAATTTGTTTTTTTGTGGAGGAAAATTGCGCGGTTAGAAAATTGGTTTAATATCGGGGGGCATCATCTTTGATCTTGCACAGTCTTGTGAGAGTTGTTTTCTGAGCAGCAAAGCAGATTATGCTCTTTTTTGCACCGCTGACATCATTCAACTTTTGAAGCTAGCAGTGCAGTACAGCTACAACTGTACAGCTGTACTGCACTGCTACAGCTGCACAGCTTTAACATCACAATTTTTTTCAGAAAGTGTATTTTCTTGTTTTTGTTATTATGATAATACCTTTTAAAATTATAATTTGGTGGAAGATATGATAGATTAAGTGGTTATAATCATTTAAAAAAAGGGCAAGGTTCATAATTACATTAGAGTAACAGTTTCCTCCTGGCTCACTAAAAAAGTTTATATGCCCAGCTCAGCACTCTTGTTCCCTCTGTCTTTGTTCTTTTATCTTGTCTCCTATTTTTCCTAATGTGTTTTAAATCCCTCCTGTCCTCAGGTGTACTCCCAGGATTCCCACTTGAAAGGCAATCAGCCATATTCAAGTGAGGCCCAGAAACTCCGTGAGCCACCACCCCTGTGTTGCCCCTCCACTAAGCCCAGCTCTAGCTCCACTACACCACAGCACAGCCACAACCTCCAAAGTCCATTGGACACCTGGCAGTGCCAACCCAGCCCCACCACCTCTCCACTAGGCAACTGCTTCACTGCTGTTTCCACCAACACCTCTGGATGGCCAGATTCCGGTGATTCTAGAAGCCCATCAAGGCCACACCATGAGCGCCCATCTTCAGCCATAAGTGTGCTGGACTTTCACATTGCTAACCACGATGCTGCCATTGCCAGTGCAACTCTGCCTCTAGCACGAAAAAGAAGCCCGCCTGCTTCAACCCACACTCTTGCTGATGCTTTTTGCCACCAGGCTTTGTCAGAGTGGTACTACAACCAGGCTGAGGCTGCAGAGGACATGTCCCCCTACCACCACAGTTTATCTCAGCATCATTTAGTGGAGCTGGGCCTGGGGCTGACACTTTGCCCAAGATGCACTTCTGCTTCCATAACTTCTATAGAGGATCACAGAAGAGAAACCCTCTTATGTCAGCACCAAGCTGCCACAGCTTCCAATGATTCATATTGGCTAGGGAGCTGGGGTGGTGTTTCAGCAACAGGGAACAGGTCATGCTCGGAGAGTCTGCTGGCAGCATATGCAGAGTACGAACACAACTATGGGCGTTCTATGGAAACACTGGCACAAGCCTCTGCACTGGTCTCATCTCACTACAGACAGTCTTCACAAGGCTCCCATATGATAAAACTCAATGAACTGAAAGACCAGACATTCCCAGGAGGAATGCACACAACCAGAATGAAATCCTCCATCAAAGACTCCTTCACAGTGTCTCCCAGTGTCCAGCAGTCAGGTCAACAGATAGCTGAACCCCAAACAAGGATAGTAAAAGAGGAAGAACAGGTGGGCTACAAAAACTACAACCCTTCCTTCTCCTGCAAAGCTGGCCACCTCCTCAAGCTGACCCAGTCCTTCAGAGAGCCCAGTCAGAGTGGCCTTTACTTTGACTGGAGCCTTGGCAGCAGAAGCAGCCTTGCAGACATCAAGGTGGGGATGGCACACAAACCTCAGTCTACCTCTGCCCTGTCTGTATCAGAAGAGGAAAAAGCCCAGTTGAATGAGGACAAGGAGGTTGTCTCTTGCATCTCCAAGAATCAAGAAGAATCGCTGAGGCAGAAGTCAACTTCTGGCCAAAGAACCCCTGGTCAGGCCCGGACACTTGTCCAATACACCACTCCTGTGGAGTTGGGGGACCCCACTAGTCTCACACCTAAACCAGGTACCCCCTCCTCCATCTCTGTGGGACCCTGCCCCAGCAGCAGGGCTACTGGTAGCCTGGTACAGCATGCATTCAACTCCCTGTCCTCAATTCCTTTTATAGGTTAGTATGCCATTAAATTGTTACATTTTATGGTGCTTTTACACATTATTTTAGGTACTTTCTTAATTTTTTTAAACAATTATTTTAACTGTTCCCACAGAGCTCTTTAATATTTTACCAAACCTATGCAAGGCTTTAGTGGTGCACCTCTGTGTGTTTCTATTCCTTTTAGCATTTTTGTGTATGTACGGACCTATATATATGTGAAATATGCATGTAAACATAGTGCTTGTACCTTCACTATCTTTAGTGTAGCAACTACATTACAGAATTGCAACAACAAAGAGTAATGAAATGTAATGTTGTAATAGCTGAATAGGCTTATAGGCTACTTATCAGAAGACTAGAGTCCGGCTCAAGGAAGGAATGACAAGAGACTGAGGTTGCGTTTGGTTGGTACCATATATTATGAAGGAAAAAATAAGAAAGACAAAAATGCAAAACGAATGGCCATTCAAAAAAAACAACAAGCGCTCAGTTCATTCACAATACCAAAAATCAGCAAAATAACTTGCGAGATCAAGAGTTCAGCACACTGTTTTGTCTTAGCAAACAAAACATTGACCCCACCAAACCACAGTCCATTCAAACCCACGTCCGAGGTTGTTTGCTAATCCAGAAGGGAAGTAAGTGCATATAGGAGTCCGTGAAGGGTGTGAGTGTGTGTGTGTGTGTGATTCGGTGGGCAAAATGAGCTGTGTGTGGGGGGGGTGAAAGTTGGGTTGCACAGAGCCCCCTACCGGCCTAGCAGGGGAGGGGTGCTGCTTTGCAGTTCTGTTTCCCAGTGGGCTTCCAAGGCTCTAGGCCTGCTCCTTCGTTAGCTCGCCATCGGATCCTTACTTGGCCTGCAGAGCAAGGCCAAAGTTCAATCAATCAATTATCTCAGCATAACTTTAGCTCCAGTGTGCACACAAAAAGTAATAGCATCAGTTGTACTATAATTAATTTCCGTACAATAATTCAGAAATACAAAAATGTATAGTAGTATATACATTTAATATGAACACCAAAACACTTGCTATATTATTTAACAAATCAGACATAAATTCAATTATTCAAGTCAAAAGTGCATAGCTAAAGTGCTCATGTGCTATAGCACTGATCTAATAACATTTACACAGAAAAGATACTTTAAGAGACATGAAGTAAATTATGACCTCAATGATCTTTCGTACAATTCCATATACATTAATTTAGCTATCATGCTGTTTGATTTATTAATTGACATTATAAAGAAACAGGCATAAAGTTTGGCATGTGAGCATGCTAACCGTGTCCATTGAAATGAATGGAGGCTAACTAAGCTAACACTTAGCACAAACATTTCCTTACTCACCAATTCCACAGGACACGGCTGACGCACAAGCTCTTCCAACTGAATTTAGAACACGGCAGAAAGCTCCTACAACGTAATGTAAAGTACATTGAGTGTAAAGCTGAATTTTGATGTAAAAAAGCAGAATTAATCCTCTACCAACCTACAGCCCGACTCTCAACTGGCTTTCCCCATGGCACACATTCAAACTGAATCATCGCGGCAAGATAGACGAATGCAAGATAGACAAATGCGAACCACGCAAGATTTAGTGACTGGAAACAGGCATAGAAGTGCATGGAGAGAAAGGCTGGCATATCCAGGATTTATCACCTGGGTTACATTAGTTTTCTGTTTATATTAAATTATTTGTTAATTACTGTATGTAAAATGAAGATTTTTTAGGAGCACTAAATGTTTAGTGTTTGTATGAAGTAAATATGTACATGTCATTTTAGTTCTGTTAATATATTAAAAAAGGGATGCTTTCCTGGTAAAATTCTAACAATAACTGTAGAATTAAACTTGAGTCTAAAAGATAAAAAGTACAAGGATATAAAAAAGAGAACTGCTTTAGCCTCTTAATCTTGCAACAAACTTAAATTCTTCAGTCAAGCTAATATTATCTAATATTTTAATAAGAAGGCCTAGCTTATCATAAAAGTTTGAACTGAATAAGAGTCTGCATTTTTCTGTGTATAAACCACAAAAATAGGTCAATGATATTCATGTTACTTTTTAAAGCAAGACAAGATATTTTTTGAAAAAGTTCAAGTTCAAGTTCACACAGGGGTTTTCCTCTGCAGCTTGCTTGGTCCTGTTTGACTTTTTTTGCTGCAGTTAGCAAATATCACTGTCATGCTCTATCTTTCTGCCTAAGTTATTCTATATTCACACCATATTGGCACAATTTGAAAAAGAACCTGCCATTATTTCCATTTGTGTCAGTCCCACATCAGAAAATTGGAATCATGTCTATATAAGGCTATTTTAAAAATCACATACATACAAATGACACCAGATAAAATCCCTTGTTGCTCAGGGTTTAGGTTTCCCACGCCCCCATTATAGCCACCTTCACTTCCACTCCCGTTTATCACCCCCCACCCCCCCAACCCCATATGTCATAATTACTCTAAGTATCCTCTGTCTTTATAACATCCTAACATCCAAGGCACAATTTAAAGTTAGGTTTTTGTTTTTCAACTTGCTAGCTTGGAAAAAAGCTTTCTCCTTTTTCCTCATTTTCATAAAAAAACACTTTTGAACCAAAGAACACTGTGTGCTATCAGCATGTGTTCATTTTGTAGGCTAAAATGTATCCAAAACTGGAAGCTAATATCAAAACATCAAGTTATGGCATTGAGAGGCAGTCCATATGTTTCAGCCCTTAATTCATCACCCTGACTGTAATCATTTTATCAATCATGTTTAAAAACAAAAATTTTTCAGTCACCCATCTTCTTGTCACTTTATGTCACAAACACAAGTTGCGTATTTTTATGTATAATGTTTCTCTCATTTCTCTGTAACTTGCCTTGTGTCTCTACAGGAAATATTAAAGGTCGTCGCTCCTCTTACCTGCTGGCCATCACCACTGAGCGATCCAAGTCCTGTGATGAGGGTCTCAACACCTTCAGAGAAAGAGGCCGTGTCTCCTTGTAAGTCAGAATCTCAGGGATCTTTTTCAAAGGTGGTTTGTTTTGTTTTTTTGGATTGAATCAAGGCTAAAAGGTTCTTTGATTAGAAAAAAAATGTAAAAATTTAAAATGAAAGTTCACATTTTGATCTTGACTTGTAAAAGAATCAACAAAGTTTTCAAATGAAAAAAAGTGTAGGGAAAGATTAATTTCAATTTAAATTGAAAAATCATTTTGATTTATTTTTGATATTCTTATTTTTTTACTTGCAAATTATGTTTTTAGATTAAGATCTTGCTTTTAGATCTTGCACATTCATTTTTTAACTGCTACACTGAAATGGGTCTGTATAGTTCCAAAAATACATTTGTCTTTAACCATACAGTCCCAAAAGTACTTCTTTCTTTTACCAGTATCCCATACTATATACAGTATTCTGTAACAAAAAATTCTGTGACAAACACTGACAAACAGGGTACTCAAAGTCATTGAGAGAAGAACACTGATCATAAATGCAATTTTTGGTTAAATCATTTCATTGAAAAAAGTTACCTTTTGTAACACTAGAGTTGATAAGTAAATTAAAAAATAAAGCAATTATTACAATTTTTAAAAACTATTCAGAAAGTGGTGTATGTTAAAGTGAGTAAATTGCTTTATGAGAGGCAGGGCAAGTGTCGGTCCAATCCATTTGCCCAGAGGACTATGGGAGAGAGACCAAGATGCCAACAAGCCCCCAATGCAGGGAAACCTCAAGCGCCACAGGTGCACATCAAAGTAGGCCCCCAGGGGAATCAAATTGGCCCACACCAAAATCCCGTCCACAAAAGCAACCGTAATGCTGAAGCCATGCCCACCATCCCAGCAGCAACCATGACTTCAACACGGGCCAGCTTCCCACAGCTCACTGTCCCGATGAAAAAACCACCACGGAGATGCACGAACAACAACCTGACAACAACTGCCCAGGTCCCAATGTGACAAGGACATGGAAGCCCCACAGCCATACAAGGCTGTACCAGGTCAAGACCTAGACCCCCGGCCATCCACACCTGGGCCTCAGTTCCATGAGAGTAAACAGTATATCTTAGAGTTTGTTTTTTTGGTTTTTAGAGAAAGCTTTATGATATGTTTGACAAAATCCTGTGGCTGTAATATCCTCTGAAGCATTAGAGTTCTCTTCTTAATTGTCTTTAATTGTAGATACTGAAGGAAATTTCCATTTCTTATTTTAAATGTTTGGAATAAATTTGTTTAAGTAATTATTATGTTGTCATGGAAAAGGTGACAGAGGTGGGTAATTCCTCTGTGCTCCCATGTACTGAAATGAAGAGGCTTTTTGTTACTCTCAAAGTCTGGGTTATGCTAGATTGGGGAAAGCATACAGGCATCAATTGGGTGTCTGTAATCTTCATAGGGTCATCAGTGGGTTCTTGAAGCAGTTATGATGTTTGAGTGTAATGGTGAGAAAAGGGAAGTCAGAGAGTTTAATACTGTTGCAGTCTATCCAAGAATTATAGTTGTTGTTTGGAACTTACTCTTAAGTCTTTAATCTCCTGGTGAAGTATGCCGAGCTCTTCCAGCTTTTTATTAATAGATTTGAGTATGCTCATCTGGATGTCGGTGGTTATAAGATCATGTGTGTCAGTGGAGGAGTTGGTCATCTTCCTCTTAGCTGGGTTTTCTGGGGAGCGATTAAGATGCAAGTCTTCCATGACGCACTGGTAGAAGTAATTGTCAATTGTAATGGTAATTACAATGTGAAGATGTCACTGGTTAACCAACTACGTTCATATTAATGAGATGTATTCAAAAGTAAGGCTGGATATCTAGCAGCAGGGCACCACCATGTGGAATCTCAGAATCTCAGTTAGTCTCACAACCTCACAGCATACCTCCTCCAAAATACTCTCTCTAAAATGCTAAAATAACATTTTATGGGCTATGACGTTATCTGCAGAGTGGGTGACAAAGCTGGTTGCAGTCTGGCACAAATTGCAAGCCTAGTTAGAGCTCTTCGGTAAATTCAAACATGTCTCTCCTGCAGAATCGAAACATTTCACTCAGCTAATCATCTCTGTTTATGTCCAGTGGATTGTTCCGGTCCCTCATATCTCTCCCCGGTCTAAATGCCGCTTGTTGTATAATGTGTTATTAGACACCATTATTAACAGTTTTATGTAGAGGTGTTGAATGTTTTTGCTACAGTGATATATACAGTACACTACCAGTCAAAAGTTTGGACACACCCTCTCATTCAATGTTTTTACTTTATTTTTACTACTTTCTACATTGTAGATACCTACTAAAGACATCAAATAAATGAAGCAAGATGTATGTAATTATGTAGCAAAAAAAGTGTTAAATAACTCTAAATATGTTTTATATTTTTATTTTCTCAAAAAAGCCACCCTTTGCTTTGTTGACGGCGCTGCAAACCCCTGGCCTTCTCTCAATGAGCTTTATGAGGTAGTCATCTGAAATGGTTTTCACTTCACACAGGTGTGCCTTGTCAGGATTCATTTGTGGAATTTCTTGCCTTTTTAATGTGGTTGGGACCATCAGTTGTATTGTGCAGAAGTCAGGTTGGTACACAGCTGACAGCCCCATTTGTTTTGTTTTTTTTAAGCTTGTTACATGTTAACATGTTAGAGCATTTATTGTTATTTGTCACATACACAATTATACACAGTTCAATGCGCAGTGAAATGTGTTTGGTACCAGCATCCAAAAATAAAATAAGATAAAGTTCAATTTAAATAAGATAAAGTTCAATAAAGTAAAAATATGTACATAAGTA
>JAQNCA010000017.1:18739509-18751708 GCA_029783725.1 Acanthurus tractus | reverse complement strand
AACTGGTGCCATCAGATCCCGCCCACCTCTGAGTCTGGATCTGTCCGAGGTTTCTGCCTGTTAAAAGGAAGTTTTTCGCCAAGTGCTTGCTCATGTGGGAATTGCTTTCAATTGTTGGGCTCCTATAAATTTAAATATTTAATGTATTTATAGAGTGTGGTCCTGACATGCTCTATCTGTAAATAGTCCGGAGACAACTTTGTTGTGAATTGATGCTATAAATAAAATTGAATTGAATTGAATTGAATTGAACTGAATTGAATTGAAAATTCCCCCAATGCCGGTTCATGCACATTCGATAAACTCCTAGGAACCTTTTGCAAGCGTTTGATTCTTGGGGGACCATTCAAAATTGAAACTACTAATTTGAATCAATCAATTAATTAATTAATTAATAATAATTAATAATAATTAATTTGACTGCTAGAGTCAAATTAACAATCTCCACTTAATTTAACATCTTCTTGAAAGCAAAAACACAAATAATTTATTTTTTCATATAATTGTATATAAATTCCGACGTCAAGGGGTTGAATTTAAACAATAAACGGAATAAAATAAAATAATTTTAAATACTCATTATTTATTTTCCAAAGACACAGGGAGCCACAGCAGAGCATTTAAAGAACCGCATGCGGCTCCAGAGCCGACCCCTGAGTTTAGGGTCTCCCACTCCTCTGGGGAATAGCTTTGCCACTTCAGTGGTGCTGGTTGTTCCCCTTCCCGGTCTCTGTTCCCATGTTCCTGTTCCTGTGGCTGCTGTGGCTCTGTGGGTGTGGTGTCTTGGGTGCTCCTGCTCCACGGCCACTTATTAGCCAAGAACAGACCAAATAAACCAGAACAGAACTGACCTGTGCTACAGCATACTTTTATTCTGGCCATTATCTGGCCCATAAACAACATGGAGCGGTGGCACTTCATGGTCCACTTCTGTTTGCCAGCCACATGTGAGCCACAGCATGGATGCATTTCAGCAACAATCAACAATCCAATAATCACAACTGGACCTAACTGTACCTTATCTGCACCACAACATATTCTGTTTGCCCTGCATTGCACAATTTGAAACAGATAAAGGTTAATTAGTATAACCAGGGGAAGGAGAACTAGTAGGTTATATGTAACATTAACAGTTTTAGGAGGTAAAAGTTAAAAACATTAGAGAAAAAAACTACTTTTATCCTTTGAAAAATATAATGTCAAACACTTTGAATAACCCATGTCCATTTGTGTTTGTTTTTTAAAACTGTAAAGATTTTAAATTTACAAACTTTCAAGATCACAACTGATTGAAGGCTAATTCATTAAATATCAAAATTTTAATAATAGTCAATTAATGTTCCAAGCCATGTAACTAACATAGTTCTGTTGTTATTCTCAGTTAAGGGCCTAAAATTGTGGCAAAGCTATCAACTACTCATTAAGTAAGGCTCAGCAACTCTAAAGACCAAAAATATAGAAAACAATACTGTTAATTCTAGAAAAATTGTATTAATTTCTCACACAAACAAAACATTTCCTTTAGCTGTGCATTAGGGTCAAGTAAGCTCATTAAATATGATCAAACTTGTCTGCCAACAAAGTGCCAGCAGTGAATCCTGTGAACAGTTGTGACCCTGGAAATGTGAAATGCACACATAGGATTTACTGACTTGGCTGGGCCCATCAAAGTCACAACAATCTTGCAGGCCTTTAATGAAAGGAATAAATCAGCGGTATTCTGGTTACTCAATTCAGTGGTGGTTGAGTGCAAAAGACAGAATCAGTTCAGGAAATACATTAATTGTAGTAAAATTGAATCAATTATAAATAATAGTTAAAGGGACCTGTTGTGCTATACTTTTTCTTAGTTTGTTTAATATATTTAATACAATGTTGTATTTTCATGTGAAAGTGGCCAGAATTTAAAAATGTGAGGTAAATGCCATTGTCTCTGTGAGCTAAAGGCTGCAAGTTTCATTCTGTCTGTGGAGCCAAACAGATCCTCGTAGAGGGGAAGAAAGCTCCTTGGTAGACTCTTAACCATGGTCACTCATGAGGGTGAACATGATGCAATCAGGCCAGGGACATTATCAGGCGTTTCCGTCACATTGAATGTAATGCGCTACTGGCTACCGTAAAGCTTGAGATGGGACATCCAAGAACACAACTCCGACTGTCATTGGTGTATGCCCAACCCCAAGCTTTTCTGTCGTACACAGTTTATGTCTCAGTGATGGAATGAAACAAAATCCCCAGTACATGTCTTGCTGTCTGCTGCTCTTTGGCTACTATATCAGAAAGAAGGGCATGTATTAGTGTTTGCTGTAACCCAGCCAGTGTCCGAATAGCATCTCTGTGTATTGGCGATTTCTCATGCAAACAGAATTTTGTGTTAGCCTCATGCAAGTGGGAAGGGTTACGGTGGTCTCTCCACAAGCATTTCCATACGTCCATCGATGAAACCACTAATGTTGAAAAGAACAGGAAAAGTTTACTTCCTGCAAAATGCCAACCAGAGAAAGCATGGTGGCGATGCTGGTGGGGGTGTGTCAGTGCTCATAGTTGTCCTCCTACCACTTTTCTTGGTTCTAGAGTGCTGCTGAGGCTGCCTTTCTCTTCTTGGAACTGGGTGCTGCACCTGCTCCTGCCACCAGCATCCCCTTGTAGCACAGTGCTACTATTGGTGCTAGCTTCTTTCTCTCCACAAGCTTGATAGATGCCAGCTCCCTGTTCTGCTGGCAAAGTTTACTGAGGTGTTGCAGGTGCCCCTGTAGGTTGTTGATTCTAATCAGTTTGTTTTTACCTCTATTTGATGCATTTAATAAGAAATCAGAAATTTGCTTTACAGCTATTTTCTTCTGCTGACGCACACTCGTTAAACTTAAACATAATTTCTAACTGGACTGGAATTGAAATGTGTTTAGAATTACAGCATAATTCTTGTATTATTATTATTATTATTATTATTATTATTATTATTATTATTATTAATAATAATAATAATAATTTTATTATTGTTGTTGTTGTTGTTTTTATTTTTATTTTTATTTTTATTATTTTAATTAATAGTCTACAAAATCTTTATTTGGAAATTAATTTTTACACTGCAGTTGTAAATGTGCGGATCATCCAACATCCCACAGAGGGTGTTGCAATACCCTCAGCACCCACTTCCAATGGCCTTGTCTTAATGTCAACTTCCCTTGGCCAGGAGTTGCCAAATAAGAAGCTGACCAGGTGGGAACAATGATAAAATACAAACCTTAGATTTCCCCTGCACTGTTGGCACCTTGAATCTAATCAAAGTTTGCTTTCACTGAGACACATACATTTGAGTCTCATTGACAATAACAGAAGAAATGTGGGTGAAAATAGGGTGAAAAGGAAGATTAGATATAGATCTGTTGTTAAGTAAGATTTCAGGATTAAGGCCTTTTAAGTAGATTTTTATGGCTAATTGAAATGACTGGGGTACATTCCATATTGACAAAGACAGATTTATCATATCTAGTAGAGAAGTGCTTACTAGAGGCAAAACTCCTTTGAGTAGCCTAGTTGGGATGAGATTTAGGGAAAAAGTGAATGGTTTAAATGGGGAGATATTTGACATTAATTGACGAAGATTATTGCTGGAAAGCAGTCTAAATATATATATGGTTTCAGTGCTGTCTTTAAGGTTACCTTGTTTAAGAATATATCAGTACTATCAGAGGAGAAAGTTTACTGATTTACTCTCTAATCATTTTGATTTTCATTACAGAAGCTTAGAAACTCACTACTATTAAGAGAAGGGGGGAAAAATGGTTCAATATAGCTGTGACTCTTGCTTTGACTCTAGCCTTGCCACAGCGCTGGGAAGGAACCTTAGGTTATTCTTGTTATCCTCTATAAGTGATTGGTAGTAGGCTGTTTAAGTATAGTGGAGGGCATTCTGATTTGTTTGATAACTATCTTGCCAGGCTAAACAAGATTCTTCCAAATTTTTGGAAACTTGAAAGCATTTGCTTTCAAGTTTTCTTGACACTATCTTAATTGTCCTATTTTTTAGAGGAGCAATAGAATCAAGTGTCATACAAAAAGATCCTGCAGCTCTGTCAACCAAATCATCAATTTGAGAGGGGCTTAAGTTTGCATAGGAGCCCTCTGTTATATTCAGTGGTGGCACTGAGTTAAATGCCAAAAATATATTTTCCCTATATTTAGTTTCATCACTATCAGAAAGACATTGGGTAAGATTTTTTTCTTTTTTTTCTAATACAAATTTTTTGAATGGTAGTCTAGTAACAGCAGTTCAGAAGTTATCGAATAATGGTTTGATAAAAGAGGATTATGGGGGCAGACAGTTAAATGTAATGCCATAAACCAGAACAAGGTCAAAAGTGGTTAAAGCAATGTGTGGGTTTATGTACAGTCTGACTAAAGCCAGTTGAGTCAAACAGTGAGATTAATGAAGTGCTAAGGCAATCTTTATCAACATCTACATGATTATTAAAATCTCCAACAATTATAAATGTATCTGTTTTAGAGACTAAACTCTAAAACGTGTAACTTATCTTTACACACTTAAGGAACTCGGAATCCCCTGTTTTTAAATCCAAGTGACAGACTTATGGTACAGTGTTAGTTTTCAAAAGATAAATGCCTATGGTAAGTTTGTATTTCATTTTCATATTAACATTGATTTAAATGTGTGTCATATGCGTGTGGATAACGTGACAATAAAGCACCACGGGGAATCAACGTCATGAGAAAGGCCAAGAAGGCAGGCTGTGCAAAGGCTTTTGGTGTGCGACTGGAGGATTGTCAGCCTGCTGTCAGTCATGAAGTAAGCCTTTAGATTTTCTTGTAAACGATTCCAAAAGTTTTGTGTCATATATATATATATTCACAGTTCATATGTTCACAGTTTGTCCCACTGATTGTGGAGATGTGCTGTGGCATGGTGGAGACAAGAGGTTTGGAGTACACCGGTATCTATCGGGTGCCAGGAAATAATACCATGGTGTCCAATCTGCAAGAGCATCTCAACAGGGGCATGGACATCAACACTGCTGAGGAGGTGCACAGCATACTGTATATAGTTACACCAGCATATAATATAGAATTAAAAAATGACTGTTACAGAAAACCCTCGCTATAACGCGGTTCACCTTTCGCTGCTTCGCTGTTTCGCGGATTTTTTTAGTGCACTTTTGCATGCTATTTTTTACAGCGTATGAACGCGCATCGTGTTCTGTGTCCTGAGGTTTGAACTGTTAGAATGTTTAAACAAGAGAAAAATGTGAGAAAATGTTAATGTCTGTCGAGAAAAGTGTATAAAGTGTGTAGTGAGGGGTTTTACAGCCTTAAAACATATATAATAATTGTAAAAAATAAAGCTGACTACTTCGCGGATTTCGCCTATCGCGGGTTCTTTTTGGAACGTAACACCCGCGATAAATGAGGGTTTACTGTATTTCAAAAGAATTTTTTTTCTTGGCTGGGGTCATACTTTAAGAGTTTATTTTCACCATTGTCTTGAGCTACAGAGATGGCAGGACCTGAATGTAATAAGCAGCCTGCTCAAATCCTTCTTCCGAAAGCTGCCTGAGCCACTGTTTACAGATGGTGCGTCCATTTCTTTCTATATTATTAAGTGTTCATCATAATTAACTTTTTTATTATACAAGTTGTTTACAAATCAGAAATAGTACACTTTGCCAAAATATGCCTAAATATTTATCTTTTTGTAATACAGCCCTTTCCTTGTATGGTACTCATAAGCCTACTCTGTTTACAGACAAATACAATGATTTTATTGATGCAAACCGTGTTGAAGACGCAGAGGACAGACTAAAGACCTTGAAAAAACTGGTATGTGTCAAGGAACAGCAGAATTTTGGGTAGTATGTTTGCCATAGATAAATTATAAAATCTAATCTCCATTGTTATATCCTTATTTATCCTTTTTATCTTGTTACTTTGTCCAGATCCATGAGCTCCCAGATCACTATTATCATACCCTTAGGTTTCTGTTGGGCCACCTTAAAAGGGTTGCAGATCACTCTGCAAAGAATAAGGTACCTACCACTACCTGCAGTAGCAGTTTGATATTTGTCTCTGAACAAACTTTTCACTGCAGGAGCCACACATGACCATCACTATATTATTTCTAGATGGAGCCAAGAAACCTGGCTCTGGTGTTTGGTCCCACCCTGGTAAGGATGTCAGAAGACAATATGACCAATATGGTTATCCACATGCCCGACCGCTACAAAATTTTGGAGACGCTTATCCTACATGTAAGAAGCAATAGTGGCTCCCTCCCAAAAAAAGAAATTATACACCATTCTCCACTCTACATTGGTTTGTCCAAGCATCATCTAATGATGTGTTTTTTTCTTCAACAGCATGACTGGTTCTTCAGTAATGGAGAGTCTGATATGGAAGGGAAGGTATCTTAAGCCTTGTTCTCACTGCCAGCATCAGATCAGATATTTGTCATTTCCAGACACATTTTATGACGTCTTAACAGCAATAACTACATAAAAATCAGATTTTTGTATGTCAAATCCAAACCACAAGTTGAAATTTGGTTCAAAACTGATTCTACAGATGTGCCCCTCGTCCAGATGCTCTGGTCATTCAATCAGCACATCACACAGGGACTAATGTCATTCACACAGAGACAGAAGTGCAGAGAATGAAATTGTGGCGCAATAACACCAGTGCATGCAGCTCGCAAGGTCACAATTTGTGTCAGTCTCCTCTATTGCTATGTCTGTCTGGTGCAACAGCAGAGTTCAGCAGCGTTTCCCAAGAGGGCAAGTGCTTGGATGGCAAGATGTTGTATCTCCATTTTCCTGACCTCATGTTTCCTTGTTGGTATTCCACATCACCACCCCACGTCACCAGAGTCATTACCACAGCACAGCAATCCATGTAGACAGTAGAGCCTCAGGATCCGATTTGAGAAACAAATGGATTTGCCTGCAGTATGAATAAGGCTTTAGACCACAGCAGTGGCTTTGTTACTTCAAAAAAACCGAGAATGTCATAAAAATAGGCATAGTTTTGTACACCAGTGTCCTCATTTGTTCTGGGCATCATTGTGTATTTCTGGATGTGTGCAAATGTGTGTTCGTAGGCACCAGAGGATACACAGGACATGCAGCCTATGCCCAACATTGGCCATCTGCTATCTAACATTGGTAGGCAAGGCATGTCAGGAGGGGCATCAGGTGAGGAAGAATTATAATTAAACGTTAAAGTCATAACATGTCATAATGATCAATCATCTCATTTACTTACTCAATACCCAACACTTTCTGTATTGCACTTACACTTCTGTTCATACTGACAGCACACTCTCACACTCTTGTCCACATGGGCTCTACCTTTCTCTCCCTCTCAAGTTAGTATTGTAAAAATTTAGCATTATTGAATGTAAACACTGCCAGGCCTTTTCAGGCTCTTAAGAGGGGCTGTCCCAGAACTAAGAATGCTTGAGTTACCAGATACATATTTCATATAAATCACACATCCATAAATTGTTACTGTGCAACAGCAGTTAATAGCAGTTACCCTACTTTCTCACTTCTGTGCACCTGGTTGCTGCATTTTTTGAATCATTAAAAATTTTTGTTGGTTCTATAGAGTTAAGAGAACTGTGAGATGCAGCCATCAAAATTCTAGATTTAGATAGGTGTTTTGATATTTTATGCTTATTGACCCATGAAAGACCAAATTAAGAGATGCATTGAAAATGCAGATTCTCCCATCCAGACCGACCCTGCCATGAGATATTTTCCATTGCAAATGGGCTGACACTCCCACACCTCTGAAAATCTTTTTATACACCTCAGGGGGACAGAGCTTCTCACAAGGATGACTAATGCCAATGAAAACTTTATTGTTAAGTTGCTTCTTTCTATATTCCTTACCCCTACTGCTACCAGTTGGTGGCCTGCATAAGTGAGACTGAACTTAGTATCATTCTTTTAGATCTCTGTACTTCCCTAGATGATATGTTTTCATCTGTATATATTCATTACTTTTCATACTTTTTCTAAATTTCTCCTTTTTTCCTGGACTTTCCTGCACTGCTGCTGCTCAGAGATAGTGGATCAGCTTTTCAGGTAGGATTGTGACTTCTTCCTTGTGTGTTTGGTGTTTCTATTTGTATTGCACTTCAATTTATTTACCCATATAATTTCTGTTTGTCAGTCTTGGTTTCCCACCAGTATACCATTATTCCTCTGTCTTGGTAATGTTAAAGGTGAACCCCATCCATTTGTGCGATTTAAAGTAAAAACAGAAAAGGCTGCAGTTTTTTTGCCTTTTTTTAAGTCAAATATTGGCTAGACTTCTCCTTAAAAGGGTTAGTGTACCATTATGTGGCCTGTCAATAGGTAGTTATAACATTTTTTGTACCATTACTACCATTACATTATTACTATCATCACTTGACCAGGGAAGACATGGTTTTAATACACATCTCATTTCTTTAAATAGATTCCACAACTAGTGATTCACTTAAATCAAAGGTAAGCAAGGTCTCCCTTTTCTGTATTACATTGGAAAGGACCACAGATTCTGAAATATAAAGTATGGCGTGAGCATGTGTATTTGACTGAATTTAAACTTGCCAGCTCTCTTTCATTCTCTAAGAAAGACCTGGATGCTATGGACCGTCTGCCAATGTCCATCATCTCTGCTGTGACACGGAAACCTAAAAAACACCTCAACATCAGCCTCCAGGGCAGCAGCACTGTCAAGGACTATGAGCATAAGCAAGTCAAAGCCAGCAACTATGTGGCAGAAGAAGGAGGTGAAGGGGAGGAGGACAAGGAAAGAGAAGAGGAGACATTTAAGGGGAAAAAACTAGAAAGACTGCAGAGAGAAGAGATTCATTTTGAGAGAAAATGAGGCTGAATAGGATAAGGGGAATGTAAGAGGCAAAGACACAGAAGCCTAGAGAGGGAGAGTAGCCAAAGGAGAACTTAGAGGAGGACAAGAAGACCACTTCAACTTCATCCAGTTTTCTTTACTCGCACCATCAAAATCCATGCCATATACTCCCAAAGACCACCAACTGTGAGCAATCTTTCTTCTCATTTGAGGTCTCACAATCTTTCTAGAGGATGTCCAGAAGGCCTCTTATTGATCTCCCTCCACCAGATTGCCCAATTTCTACCAGACTTCTTGCTCTCAAAGTTCCTGAGGTATAAGGTTTTTTTTGCCCTGGGTCAATTTATGAAATGATTTCCCTACCTCACATTGCCCAGACACACTTCTTTTTTTCTCATCTTCTCACTTCCACTGTGCTTTTGAGGAGATCAGCCCTGGACCAGGAGATGAGCATGGCATCTATATTAACATGACTGCTTAACCCACTAATACAAAACAACGTACTTACCCTTTAATAGCAAAAACCAAATCATCTGTCACTGCTTCTTATTTTAAGTGTCCATTATGTTACTTGGGAAATCTAGAATTGGAAATGTGATCTAATGGTAATGGGACTACTTGATATTGTGTGCAATGTCATTGTGTGCAGAATGTCAATCCAGAATAAGATAACCATTTCAGAAATCTGAAACTCACTCTGAAAGCAATATTTAGACTTGATGTTTCAGCCACTAAGCTTTTTATCTGTAAATAAAAATTTTGTAGATGAAATTATCCTTATCTTTATGCATTATGCAAACAACATCAAGTTGCATTAAATCCTGGGATCCTTGAATATTCTGGAAATCTTCACCTAATTTAAAAAAAAATGTTAGCTTGTGGTTTGCTCATGTGTTCACATATTAAGCTATATCACATCTGTTGTAAACAAAGTTTAAGTTTTAGCTGTCATTACTAAGACACAGACACACCAAAAAGTGGTACAGTCCTTGTAAAAAAATTGGTGCTGAAAGCTTAGCACACTCACAGAGGGCTTGTTAGTAGACTACTTTCGATGGAGAACTTACTTCTAGCATGCTAATCAACTGAGGCAGATTGCACCAACTTGTCTTAAAACTGCCGTAACTTGGTGTTTCAAGTCCGATCTGGCAGTTACGCCCATTGCACTAACAGGGCTTAAGCATTCATCTCGCTAAGACCAGTAGGAGGTGTAAAGTCCAAATCTAGGCCATCACTGTAGCAAAACACATTAGACACCTCTGTGATTATTTTATCAACATAACCTTTAAAATGCTTTGTTAGCATTTTAGAAATAGCATTTAATACATTCATAAAATTTAATTAGCATTTTCTTTGCATTTCCATACCTGCAGCAAAAGAACAGAAATTACCAAGACACGTAGCGGTATCCAAGAACGCACGCTGCTTGGCAATTGCCATAATAATAGGGTTGTTCATGTGAACGTGCATCGCTAAAACTGAGCATAGTTGAGAGTAGGCTTTAGCTCTGTTGGTGCAACCGACTCAGGATCCACTTTCAAGACTAGTCATTACTAAGACCGACTTAGGAGTTTTGACCAGTTTTAGTTAGACCAGTTGGTGCAACCGGCCCTTTAGGTGGGCTAAAATGTACAAAATAGCTGGATGGGAAGATATATAATGCAAAATTTCTAAATCAAAATTATAACATGCAGTCCTTAATACTCATACTACCACTCAATGGTGCCAGACTAAAAAGTTTTGAAATCTTATACTGAAGTGCTACTTTTAGGAGTAACAAGCAAAGAATTAACTAGAATCAGAAGGGTCTTTTTTATTGCTGTATATACATACACTATATTGCCAAAAGTATTCACTCATCCATCCAAATAATTGATTGTGTTCCAGTCACTTCCATGGCCATAGGTGTATAAAATCAAGCACCTAGGCATGCAGACTGTTTCTACAAACGTTGGGAAAGAATGGGTAGCTCTTAGGAACTCAGTGAATTCCAGTGTGGTACTGTGATAGGATGCCACCTGTGCAACAAGTCCAGTAGTGAAATTTCCTCGCTCCTAAATATTCCACAGTCAATTGTTAGTGGTATTATAACAAAATGGAAGCTATTAGTAATGACAGCAACTCAGCCACAAAGTGGGTAGGCCACATAAAAGTGGGGTCAGCGGATGCTGAGGCGCATAGTGCACAGAGGTCACCAACTTTCTGTAGAGTCAATCGCTACAGACCTCCAAACTTCATGGGACCTTCAGATTAGCTCAAGTACACTGCATAGTAAGCTTAATGGAATGGGTTTTCATGGCTGAGCAGCTGCATCTAAGCCATACATCACCAAGTGCAATGCCAAGGATGCAGGATGCAGTGGTGTAAAGCACGCCGCCACTGGACTCTAGAGAGCTGTGGGGGACGCATTCTCTGGAGTGACAAATCACGTTTCTCCATCTGGCAATCTGATGGACAAGTCTGGGTTGCCAGGGGAACAGTATTTGTCTGACTGCATTGTGCCAAGTGTAAATTTTGGTGGAGGGGGGATTATGGTGTGGGGTTGTTTTTCAGGAGCTGGGTTGCCCCTTAGTTCCAGTAAAAGGAACTCTGAATGCGTCAGCATACCAAGAGATTTTGGACAACTCCATGCTCCCAACTGTGTGGGAACAGTTTGGGGATGGCTCCTTCCTGTTCCAACATGACTGTGCACTGGTGCCGAGGCAAGGTCCATAAAGACATGAATGAGAGAGTTTGGTGTGGATTAACATGACTGGCCTGCACAGAGTCCTGACCTCAACCCAATAGAACACCCTTGGGATGAATTAGAGCAGAGACTGAGAGCCAGACCTTTTCATCCAACATCAGTGTGTGACCTCACAAATGCGCTTCTGGAAGAATGGTCAAAAATTCCCATAAACATACTCCTAAACCTTGTGTAAAGCCTTCCTAGAAGAGTTGAAGTTGTTATAGCTGCAAAGGGTGGAATGATGTCATATTAAACCCTGTGGATTAAGAATGGGATGTCATTTAAGTTAATATGTGAGTCAAGGCAGGTGAATACTTTTGGCAATATAGTCTAGGTGTCTTCTACCAATGGTTTTCTACCAGCGCACAGTACACTTATTTGAGGGAGACCATTCCTAACTTTACTTCCCAGCTCTTTACAAGCTCTTCCTAAACCTCCTTTGGATCAACAAAAAACTTTAATCATCAGTGGGAGCAAAACAATTCTCTCACTCACTAGGCTACCAGTCCTTCTTGGTTTTGTCATTATTATTATTATTATTATTATTATTGTTATTATTATTATTATTATTATTATTATTATTATTATTATTATTATTAT
>JAQNCA010000017.1:18728599-18739409 GCA_029783725.1 Acanthurus tractus | reverse complement strand
GCAGGAAGGGGCACATACCTAATTAGATTAAGGGAATCAACAAGAAACAAAAGACAGGATGGGGCATTTGCATCAAGCCATACAGGGTGACAGGATCAAGGGGTCAGATTAGGAGGTGTCAGCCAAAGGGAAGTGACACACAGCTGGCATGAGCCGATGGATGGTTGCTGTAATCAGGACGTCTGAGGTTGTCTGAGTGCGTCCTCTGCCCTGTAGGGCTTCTGAGAGAGGAGCAAGACAAAAAGAGAAGAGGTCTTCTGCCCCGTGGGGCTGCTCAGTAGAGAGAGCAGGAGAGACGAGCCAAGAAGAGAGAGAAGAGAGAAATGTGGGGGCAGAGATGTTTTTTATTGTCTGTGTTCACACCTAGGTGTGAAATCTGGGGGACTCTGGGAAGCTGAGTTTCTGCCCTTTTTCTGAGTTCCTGAGGGTCTCATCTGGAACTAAGACTCAGGCCAGATTTCCAAATGAGGTGTGGTCTGCAAGGCCTTTCTTTCTATGCACATGATGAGGTCCCAACAATATGATGAGAGTAAGGAGATTTGACCAGCAGGATGATTAAGGAGGATTCGTTGTCAAAGCAGAATAAATATTGTAAAGTAGGTGCTTTTTCGTTTTGCTATGACTCATCCTCCTTAATCATCCTGCTGGTCAAATCTCTTTACTCTCATCATATAGTAAGTATAACGTCACTGTGTCCTCAATAGCTCTTTTTTGTTGTTGTTGTTTATTGTGCCATGATAGGAATGGACTGCTCAAAGATTTGTTTGCACTTATCTAAAAGGTGCACTTTTTTATTTTAAGGAGAAGATATGTGGTCCTGATTTTCTTTTACTTAGGCCTGAAGCTTAAAGCTAGCTAAAAGCTAGAGAAATATTTTTATTTATAGTGCAGACAGCTATTTGTTTTAGGGAAGCTACTTGACAGTCAAAATCAAATATGGTTGAATTTATGAGAAAATATGCTGTGTTTACTTAATTTAATAGAGACAGGGCCAATTAGATGAAAATCTGACGTTATGAGGTTTGGCCCTTTGCTGACATGAATTTTTAATAACTGAACTTCATTCAATTTCAATTAAAGACACCTGATATTAAACATAATTTAATCTGATATTAAACAATATTTTTTTCAAACAACAACGTTTTGGACGATCAAAATGCTGAGTGGCTAGTAATTTTGGAAAACCACAAGACACAGTGGGTAGGGAACAAAAAAGTTAAATGTAAAGCCTTATGTTATTATAAGCAAGTTGCAATATTTGTTGCCAAATAATTGTCTACACTTTTACTATAGTTTTGCCTTGTTGCCATCTTGTGTCATCATGTTTTCCATATTTACCCTTTGTTTGTAGCACCAAGAGCCTTCAGTTTCCAAGTAATATTTCCCATTGTTATTACCAAGCTGTTACACAGTTATTACGGTCATGACGAAATGTTATTCAAATCAAATCAAATCAAACTTTATTTATAGAGTGCTTTTCATACAAAGAATGTAGCTCAAGTGCTTTACAAAGAAAAATAAAAACATTCCCTCAAACCCACCCAACCTTTGCTTATCATACTCAGTTATAGTCAATCCCTCACTCCCACAACCAACCTATCCCTCAATCGAACACCCCACAGTTCAGCCACGCACACACACACTCACTGTTTCACTCATACACAAACATGCACACATACTTATACTGGAATAGTTGACATTCAGCTAAGTACGAGAGGCTAAGTACAGATGAACCAGCCAAGAAAGCAAGAAAGCGCTATCAGAGGAGCCGTCTGCACCAGGAACAGAGAGCCAGCCACAACCACAGGGCACCGATGCAGGACCCAGAGGAGAGATGAGGCAGAGACACCAAAACCCCCACCCAGAACCTACGAGACCCCTGCAGCCACAGCCGACCACCGCTCCTGGTGCAGAGGGCTCCCCCAGAGGAAACACTGGAGATCCTGATGATAAAATAATAAAAAGATGTAAAAACTAAAATACAACTAAAAGCTAAGAACTAAAATATTAAATAGTATGACTAAAAATTAGGATAGGAAAGAATAAACTTAATAAATAAATACAAAACGCAGGCTTAAAATAAATAAATACATGTCATGAGTAGAATAAATATTAATCAAAATCTAAGCTAAAAAGGTGTGTCTTGAGCCTGTTTTTAAAAACCTGAGGTCCTCTGGCAGGCTGTTCCATAGACGAGGGTCGTAGCACTGAAAAGACACCTCGCCATGAGTGTGTGTTCTAACTTTAGGAATGACTAGCAGCCTGCTGCCAGAGGAGCACAGGGTCCACCAGGGTTCATAAGGTAAAAGCAGTTCTGAAAGAAAGGAAGGCCCAAGACCCTTAAGACATTTAAAAACCAGTAAAAGAACTTTAAAATCGATCCTAAAACACACGGGGAGCCAATGCAGTGATTTTAAAACTGGTGTAATGTGGGCCTCTGGTCTTAGTCAGAACACATGCTGCTGAATTTTGTGATAATAGTAAACCAGTAATATTCTTTTTGGGAAGACCAGAGAGCAGGGCATTACAGTAGTCTATACGACTGGCGATAAAAGCATGCATCAGCGTCTCCATGTTGGCCAGAGAGAGAATGGGGCGGACTCTGGCCATGTTCTTTAGGTGATAAAAACCTATCTTTGTTATGTTCTTAATATGTGGAATAAAAGTCAGCTCAGAGTTGAAAATTACACCCAGGTTTTTGACTTGAGATGATGTGTTAAAAGACAGCGCTTGTAGTTTGAGTAAAAGGTTCTCTCTTTGGGCCTCAGGACCGATGACTAAAACCTCAGTTTTGTCCTGGTTAAGCTGGAGAAAGCTTTCTGGCATCCAGGATTTGACATCTAAAATGCAGTAAAAAAGGGCATCCATTGGCCTGGTGTCTTCAGGAGACATAGAGATGTAAAGCTGCGTGTCATCAGCATAAGACATGGAAGTTGATTCCATGTCTCCCACCGCCAATAGGGAGCATGTACAGATTAAAAAGCACAGGGCCTAAAATGGAACCCTGGGGCACGTCACATGTGATTTCGCTGACTTTGGAGGAGCATGTGTCTACGCTTACCAGGATGTGAGGTAGGAAGTGAACCATTTGTGTACAGTACCAGAGAGGCTGACCAGATGTTTCAATCTATTTAAAAGAATAGTGTGGTCTACTGTATCGAAGGTAGCACTTAGATCCAGCAGAACCAACACTGTCACCTTTTTGGAGTCATAATTTAATCTAAAATCATTTAAAATCTTTGTCAAGGCAGTCTCTGTACTGTGGTTCACCCTAAAACCAGACTGATATTCTTCATGAATAACATGTTTGTCTAAAAATAATTAATCTGAATAAGAACAAGTTTCTCTAGAATTTTACTTTAAAATTGTAAGTTAGACACTGGTCTGTAGTTATTAAACTCATCAAAATCTAAATTGCTCTTCTTCAACAGGGGCCTCACCACTGCCGCTTTAAAGGCAGCGGGAAAGACCTACGTCTGAAGTGAGCAATTCATCATGTTTAAAAGCTCCTCTCTAAAAGTTCCATGAAATGACTTAAAAAATGGGGTTGGAATCGAATCTAAAATGCATGTGCGGGCTTCACTGAGGAGAAAACTTCATCAAGCATCTCAGCATTAACCAGAACAAAACTATCCAGTGTTTCCTCAGGTAAATATTAAATTCTAACTATCTCTTTATTATTGCACTGTTATGCCATGGTATGTTTTAATGTAACATGTTACCAAATTACCAAATGGAATACAGTCATACTGTTCCATATCAAAATAAAACATAGAGATTCAGATCTTTTTGAGTGGTAGAACTGATAAAAATAGATGTGTAGGGGTAATTAATCCAAGAGGCACAAGTAGAAGACCTGTTTCTTTATTTGTTTTGGAGAATATATACCAATATAGACTGGGGAAAAAAATGGTTATTACACAGAAATGTGTTTTGTTTGTTTCAGTATGAATTAATCATATTTGCAGTTGACTCTAAAACTGCTGTATAACTAATATTTGTTACACACACATATGTTTACACTATCTCGTATTTTCTTTAAAAAACTTCTTGAAATTGATAGTTAAAGCAAATTATAAAACGTAAAGCTGGGCACAAGTTAGAAAAATATCATGTAAAAAGTAATTTTATTAGAGCCTTTAGGACTAGCTATCCACGGCACACAGTAGTTCTTTGTAAGTCATCAGCACACTTAAAACCAGTTATGAAACAAAGCTACCTGTTTTTCTAATTTTTATTTTCATAATCATTGTTAAAAATCTGATCGAGTATACTTTACCTTGCCAGTAAATGCAGAAAAAAAGTTAAGATAGCAGCACAGAAACTAGGCTTACTTAGATCAAATAGAGTTGTAAAGTCATTAAGAATCCTGTACATTCAATGGATTAGGTTACGCACCGGACCCTTTGATTTGGGCAATATAATTATGCTGCATCATTGCACCACTTAAAGTGGACAGTATTAAAGTACAAACTGTTTTCAGTCGTTAGTTGTTTATCACCTAGACTCTGGGTTAGGATTCGATGTGTCCTGCTTCAACATAGTTTTAGCTACAGACTGTTCAAACTCTAAATGAGTCAAAAGACTTTGACCTATAAATCTTGTGCTTACATGTTTTTGCTTTACTCTACTTTTTTGAGACATTACAGTTTTATATTTAAAACCTTTTTGCTCCTCCTCAGATTTTATGGTGGTTGTGTATTGCAGAATCTTCCCCGGCCTATAGTGCGACTGTAGGGGCATCAGTTCAACACAAGTTCATTTCTTCCCCATTAATTTACAAAGGAATTGCAAATCATTGCATTCTGTCATAATTTAAATTTTACATAGCATCCTTCTTTGTGACATCTTTTGTGACTGGGTGTTTTTTGGATAGTAAGTGGCAGACAACATGATTTGGAGTAAAGACAAATTTTATACAGAACTTTTCATCGGCAGCGTGTTAATTAATTACACATTAAAATGTAAAGGATTAAATAAATGTAATATAGGACTATAATAAAGTATAATAAATTAAAATAAATAAATAAATAAAATTCAAACTGAATGTGACGTTCGAGCAACTTTTATTTTGAAATTTAGACCCGGAAACCAGTGCCTGATATTGACGACATCTTGGTTCTCTGTGTTTATAAATCCAATTACTGTGACATGAAAAGGATGAACATCACGCTTGCTCTCCTCCCCCAGAATAAAACCAGTAGGTGCAGCCATGTAGACGTTCACATTTTTCTCTCTAATAGAAGCTCCACACAGCGATTCCTCTACATCTTTAAATAAGACCTCGGAAAAAAAATACGCGATTTGGTCAAAAGGACGGCAAAGCGTGAGAGAAGCAAAGCAAATTATTGTGCATTTTCGTGAATATGTTGGGCAACCTGAAGAAAGCCGTGAGGAACGAGGCTGGGATGCCCGATTTACAGGCCATTAATCCCCTAAGGAACCTGGGTGAGTGTTTTTGAGATTTTTGCCATTTGAAGTTATTGATCAATGCTTATTTCTTTTCCCATGTGTAACTGAAGGCTAATCGTACCGTTATCTTCCTATTATTGAAATGATGAGGATACATTTAAAACCAGGACGCAGAAGGATATATCAAGTAGTATAGATTGTAGTCTTCAGAAGGGAATATATTCATCAGTGAACTCCTACACTGTATCCATCAGTCTACCGTAAACCGATCTCAGAATAATGACACCTTTATCATCTTTTATTTTGAGATTTTGAAATGCAATGGAACTTTAAAGGTTGCATACCCAGGAGAACGCGAATATGTGCCATAGGCCTATCATGATAGCAACTTTAATTTGCACTTTAATTATAATGTTGACTTGACATAAAATTATGTAATAGCTGTCAAGGCAACCATTTTTATGTCCCTCTTTTAACAGTAAAATAAGCGGACACCAGATTCAAGTTGTACTGTAACTAGAAATGTATTAAGTTTCTGTTAATGCTATGCTACTGAAATCCACCAAGGAGTAGACAATTTTTTATGTACTTCTTTCAATTAAATAATTACACATTTCTTCTGTTTCAGTTTTTAAACTTCAAATCAAAGTTCATGTTTTATATCCCTTTTTCCTCAGTCTCATTAAAAAATTGAAAATCTGTCCTTTTCAGAATAATGAGCAAATCAAACCTCACTGCAAAGGATGCAACATCAACAAAAAAAAACCTTGTACTTACCCGTTGACAAATATACCATAGACCTAATGGCGTGATAACATGAAATGGAGCATATAGAACATTAAAAATACCATAGAGTATATTTAAAAAGTATGTTTTCTGATACTTGAATGATCCTGGAGCAGGGAAGCTGATGGTTAGGGGTATGTCTCCTGTATAGTCCGAGGAGAATGTCTGTTTCCCAAGTGGATCCTGATTTTTTGTGCTAGATGGGAATAAAGCCGAGTGAGGACATGAGGACGAAGTTTAACTAGCCTCAACTTCTTTTTTTGCTGGTACAACAGGTTAGCCATGATCTTGACATTTTTTTTTAATAAAAGTGAAAAAAAAGTTAAACCTGATCTGTTTTGTTACAGTTTTGGGGAAGGGTGGCTGGAAATTTTTCTATTTTCACAGTGGGGCATGACAGAAAGTTTAAAGAACCCCTGCTGGATTGGCGTTATCTTTCAGATCATGTGGGATCACGTCATCTGTGGGTAGGCTATATGATGAAATACTGGGTTTTTCTGTGTCCTCTACTAAAGCACCACAAATGTTAAAGTTCTGGCCCTAAAAAAAGGGAGACACTATTTTAGTCCTACAACTGTAATGAGCTAATAGCATGGAAGTAGTGGTACTGGATATAAATTCACACCTGCAGCTCAATAGGATTCACCTGAACACTCATAGCCAAGAGCACAATAAAGTCATAAACCTGTATCTCAACAACACAGGATTTATAGTGCAGATATACTCAATCAAAGACAACAGATAAAAATGTATTTGTGTAGGCATTTGTCCCCATGCAATGCAACCACTTCACCTGCATAAAAATGGTGTTAGCTGCTGAAACTACGTTTTTGAAATATGAGTTTAATATCAGTATGGTTGAAAGCTCTTTATCAGGAGTCTTTACATATCTTTTGCAATTAAATCAAAGTGTGAATTAGTAAGGCTTTTCTGGTTAAAATCCAGATAAATTCAGACAAATTTTTAATCTTGTTTGTCATCTTTGTAAAAGTTGTCACAGCACATTTCTTTAATAGCAAACAAAAAGCACTTAGCTAGTTAGAATTTCCTCTTCTCTGTAATCAAAATATTTCCCTGTCTCATTTCATGGCCAGGTCCATTTCTCTCTCATTTTCTCTTCACTTTCCTCTTGAACAAAATCAAATTATTTTGTCTTGCTCTACCATCTATTGTCTTTCTCTCCTGCTGTGTTCTACCATACACACTATTATACTATTTAGTATGCTAGAAAAAGAGCTCAAACATGTCTTAGTACCTTGTCTGTCAAATGCAGTATGACTAAAATACTATACTGGCCTAATATATGCATTTTGCTGTAGGCAAGCCAGCTATCTTTTCTGGCTATCCTTAATCCTAATCAAATCGAATTTCCAGGAGCAGTGTTTGTAGGAGGGCCTATAATCCAAAATCAGACATTTTTTAACTTCAGATTTTGTGCTACAGGCAGCAACAGACACATGACAGAAAAATTATAAGTTAGAAATGCAATGTTATGAAGAAGTATTATATCCCACATATATGCATATTTCATGCAACAGTAAGGAATTGCTTAAGACAGCTGCAGTATGTACTAAAAGTAAAATGAAAAGTCTGCAATTTGAAATATATCTGATGCCTCTTTCCTTTCTTTGTCATCTCTAGCCATAACCAGTGGCTGGTTCAGGATCAAAATGTGCCATAAGTTGCTGTGGTCCAGCAGATGCATAAATGCTGACTTCTAATAAAGACTTTACTCTATTCTCTTTTCAGTCATACTGACTTACCACCTTCCCGCACAATATCATGTAGAGTTTTAATAATGTCATATTGTCTTTCTTGAACCAATTTCTATCTGTTTGATAACTAGGAGTGCAGGATGATGAAGATGTAAAGCAGATGCTGCAGGGCTCTAATATGGTGAAGGTAAAGCTGTTACTAATTATGAACTACAAGTGGTTGTTAGTTGTTGGTGGTGTAAATGATATTAATGAGATTTAATGGAATCATGTATCATATATAAAAGGTACGTTCACCTCGCTGGCAGAAGCAACGAACTCTGAAGCTGTTGCGAGATGGTGTTACTGTTTGGTGTCAGTCCCACAAAACCTCCAGCCGGGCCAAGGAGCAACAATCCTGTAAGTGTATGTGTGGTGTGTGTCTTTATATTAACCATAATCAATGAATTTATCTCATTTCCCTTTCTCTAAGCACTAACTTGGGCTACAGGCTAGCCTACGACACCGTGTAATTCCCTCTCCCTCTCGCTCTCTCTTTCCTGTCTATTTTTATTTGAAAATATGATAATAACAACCAGAAAAGTAAGAAACACCCTACTTTAAATGTTACTGTACGGTAAAGAAAGACTTACACAGCTTCATCCCCTTTACTTCAATCTCCGAAGGTCACATATTTGTTGCCTTGATTATAGGGCTCATCTATTTTAAGCCAAAAATGGCAGTCATCCTGCTGTAGTTTAAACAGTGAGATTATAGGACATTATTTGGTGGTAGAAGTCAACGATGGAGCACATGGTTTGGTGCTATATATTTATTCACCCACTAAGTTAGTCCCAAAGAAAAGGGCCTGTCATTGGCCCCCTTAAAATAAATTTGCTTGTGATGTGGCACAGTGTGTGTGTGTGGTGCATTTACCCTCCTACTTCTGAATGAGCACAAAGTTTCTTTTTAAGCACACCCACCTAACGTTAAGATAAAATTTTGTTTTGCTTGTTCATGTTCTGTTTTTTAGTAAATCATCAGTATGTTTTACTGCTCACTGGTCAATACCCACTTCTGTGAACTTCTAATTAGATGTAACTGGATTTATTATCACAAGTTTTAGATCAGAAGGATCTCCTAAAAATGGTAAATGAACTGTACTTATATCATGCTTTTCTGATCTTTTGACTACTCAGAGCACCTCACAACACAAGCCAGCCTTCACCCATTCATACTAGCCTGCTCACTGGAAACACATACACACATTCATACACCGCTGGCACAGCCACTGGGAGCAATTTCAGTTCAGTAACATGCATAGGGATACTCTAACATGAAGACTTTTGATTAGGAGGCAACCTGTTCTACCTCCTAAGCTACAGCTGCCTGATAATATGACAGGGTGGTCTAGTGCAGTAGTTTACTAATTTCTGTCCAGTGGCCATTAAAATTTAAGTAAAATCTAATGCCACTAATCTCAGTGGACTAGTCAAGAGCTGTTATCATTGGTCACTAAAGGGCCTTCTTGTCATGGGCTGAGCACTTCCGATGTTAAATTGTGATGTTTCCTTCAGAGTGCTTTTTGTTGCTCCTCTTTCCAAAGTCCGAAGAACACTATCAGGTATTAGATACATGACCCACAAGATGGTTACAAATCACTTTCACCTAAAACTGAGTTTTTCTTATGTCTACTTTGTCAGACTTGGCTGTACTGATTTGTGTCTGTACAAAGTTTGTCTCTAAAGAAGTGTTTTCACATTCCTCCTCCGAAGATGGCAATGTCTATGCACTTACATAAAATCTCTATTGTTCAAACATACCATGGGCAAGCTAGATTTGGTTTATCAGAAATTCAAAAGCCCATTGTTGGCAAAGTAACCTGAAAGAAACCCAGTGTGCGGTGTTCTGTTCTTGCTAGTTTAAAGACTTGAGTTTATTGATTAATGCCTGCTGCTTTGGTTAAGTTTATGGCTCTTCTTAAATGTTTGGTTTAGTATACTGTTTGAATAAATAAGTCTGAATAATTTTAATATGATGTATTTGGAAGGAATAATCATGCCATGTGTCTGTTTTTTAGAACATATATATATACACACACTTGTGAAATTGAAGAGCAGGAAAGCTACTGAAAAAAATGTTAATGGATGAACACAGTAAAAATGAACATTTATTTATGCCAGAAAAAAATCCTTGATTTTAGTGCATTTTTTATATAGCTGCTCTTGCTATGTTGTGCATAGTTTTCAGTGTTGATGAGAGAAACTTCTGCATTTGTAATACCTATAAGAAAAAGAGGATACAAGAGTGCACAGACTATGAGACCATTAGAAGTGTGAATTCATTAGCTTCCTTTTATGTTAACTTTTTAATTGGAGTAGGAAAATATAATTCTACTTAAATGTATTTGTTGTTCATAACCTACAAAATGGCGCAATCTTAAACGTATATTTTCTTATAGTGACTAGTCAAGGAAATTCATTTTTAATCACCAGAGGTTAGCTAGAGTAAATGACACATGCTTTTAAAGCACGCAAAAATCAAAACAAATGCTCCTGCAGTCTGGCTGAAACTTCTAGCAGCTGTCTTCTGCTCTATGAAAGGCAACTTAGACCATGTTTACACAAGAATGGGCCTAGTGAAGACAGAAAAGTCTTTCTTTTGCATTTTAAAAAAAATGTCTTCATATGACAACTATGTAAAAAACAATCCACATACACATGGATGTCTTAGTCTTAGTGGACACACACTAAGACTGGTCGTACCTTGTTGTTCTAAGTCCAATCTGGCAGTTACGCCCGTTGCATCATCAGGGCTGGACATACTAATGAGTAGTCTTAAGCAACGGACTTAGTATACACTCTCAAGACTTAAAGACTTGGAGAAAACTCCAGACACTCCAGAAAATAATGATGTTA
>JAQNCA010000017.1:18706011-18721333 GCA_029783725.1 Acanthurus tractus | reverse complement strand
ATTGGCTGATGGACACAACTAAACGCAGCTCAAAACAGACAACAGGTGCTAGAGTGTTCTACCTCTCTGACACAGATTATCAGTGGATCCTGTCAGATATGTACTGCATCTGGACTGCACATTTCTCGAAATACAACATCCTCACCAGTATAGAACCTCTGTATACCCATCTGTCCTCTTTCACTGCTCCAATGCGCATGCATTTTTATACCTGCATTTCTTTCTAACATCTAACTTTGCAGGCTCTGTGTAGGCTGTGACAACTGTAGGATAAAGCTTTCTGTGGCTCTTGACAAACATTGTCCACTCAAAAAAACTCAAATGACATCAGTAACTAGCTCTGGAGATTACAAACTTAAACGGACTAGAGACGTGAAATTTGGCATTAATGGGCTACCAGGGAAGGAGATGCTTCATAGTTGCATTTTGTGAAGTGAATGATTCGTCATCTCTGGAGCTTGATTTTGAGATTAAGGTCAGATTATGTTAGCCTCTGTCGCTTTTAATTTTCACTAAACGATGACTGCAAGGGAGAACTTTCCATACTTTCAGACTTAATATTTAAATTAACAAACAGCTTTCTTAAATGTTGGACAAACCAAGGCACTTAGTATTCCCTGAAAATAGCTGATTACATATGCATATGATAAACTAAGCTACAACATTTACCTCATACGACATCAGTAAAAGATAATGACAAATATTGTCAGATTTAAACTTAAAATGGCAAAATCATTATCTTGTTAATCAGCATGACAGACAAGGGAATTTTACATATTTTAAGTTTGCCACTTCTTTTCCATAAATCTTATGCCACATGCCAATGCATAATTTAAATTTTAATATTATTATAATGTTAAATTTAATATGATGCTGTGATATTGTTGAATATCGCCTTTAAATGGCACACGCCTTTAAATAACCTGCAGACAGGCTGTGTAATATGCTTATTGACATCTGGATTAAAACCATATTCCCAAATATAAGACATTACATTTTTCTTTGACACTAAAATCATGTTGCTCGCACTGACATTTCACTGGCATGCAGAAATTTATTAAAACTCCACACGCCTCCTCTTGTTCCCACCACCAGTTGACAATTGAAATGCCTACCTACAGTCTTGATTCACTTAAGCTAGCAAAAAAAAAAAGGATTACCCATTCCAAAATTTAACTTTCTGAGTATACTCTAAGGCAGTGTAGTGCAATAGAAAATGGTTGTAATAAAAGCAGTGGGGGGGGGGATATTCCAACAGCACCAAGCCTTAGCAGTTACAGATTTAAAATTCAATTTTCAGTTTTAAAAACCACTAGGAAGCCATAAAAAGAATAAATAAATGCAAAAAAATCCATCTCCTACAAAATGTAAATTCATTGGTAGTAAACTCACCCTTGTTGACTTCTATAAACTCAGGGGTTTGCTGCTTCAGTCTCAACTGGTCAAGTTTGACAAACTAATTAAGTCATTTGACTGACTTCATGCTTATCTTCAACTTGTACTTATCTCATACACAGTTTTATGTCTGTGGTAAAACCGTCCAAGTGTTTTCTGTAACATGCTTAAGTGACCACATTGAGGCTGCTGCTGTGCCCCCAGCATCTGAAGATTTTATAGCTGTAGCCATGCTTTACCAAAATGAATTCAGCCTGACTTGAAAGGAATTGAAAACATTGCTGGTCTCTGAGCTGAACCTGCTTGTGTCAAAATGATAACGAAGAGAAAAAGCACAACACTATGTTTCATCTTTCTCAAAAATGCAAGTAAAAACAGGATTTCAGTTGATTTTACAGTTAATTTCTTCTGAGTTCATCTCTCTAACTGCTGAGGAAAGAATTCAAATATGCCACTGAAGCAAAAAACATATTTACCTGTCTATGTACATCATATAGTATGGTCTGTACAATGAGAATCTGTCACCTTAAAATTTACTGCATTATCAGTAACACTAATTATCTGAAAAACAGGGAAAGCATATATTTGGACTGAGATGGTAAATATCTCACAAACATCTGGGATTTTTTTTCCTTAAATTTATAGCCTAAGTTGAATAAAAAAACAAAACGCCTGGTTCAGCTCCCACCATGTGTTGTTGCATGAATCAGTCCATGGTTTCAATAACTAAGCTCTTAATTTTTTCAGAGAATACGTAGCCCTATTTTGCTGCAAAAAATGTTCTAAGGCAGATGTGACTCTTGTTGAAGTAAAAACTCATAAACAACAGTTTATGCGGCAGTTTCCCAAACCTGCATTCTTTATGTTCCTGTTTACTTGCTAGCGTTCTAAATTTCTTTCTTTGGATCACAGCATTGTTTTTTTTTTTTTTACTGACGACGACCTTATCTTGACTCAGTCATTGTTTTTGATGCAAGTCTTTTTTGTAATCACACAACAGGTGAACGATGTTGTACCTGTTGCAGGAGAGTGTTGTTGATGCAAAGTCTGTTCATTTTACCTCTCACAGTGACTGTTTTTCTGCTTGTTCTCTTTCTCCCTGCAATTTAAGTAAACTTGTTTTTATTGAAGAATAACCACTAACAAAACTCTGCTAGTGCAATGATAAACAAATTTAATTGCCTATAGATTCTTCGCAAAAGTCTCCTGTAAAATTATGCATCTCCACAGTAAAAACAAGGCAGCAATACAAAAACTTTAAACCACAAAAATTCATTTTGAAGCAACAAAAGTTCTTAGAGCTGAACAAAACAAAGTCTTTGTCTCTGGTCTCCTGCACAGACATGAGCTAAGTCTCACAAAGCGTTTATTCGGAGGGTTCATCACAGGTCGGCCGCCGTCTGTGACATTTCACAGCCACATGTAGGGCAGGCCCTACATAGCCCTCGGCCTTGCTCTTGAGAACCACTTGGAGTGTTTAAACTGCTAATGGAAAGTCAAATCAACGCATCCTATGGTGCACTAGCACAGGAATGTCGTCACAGAATCTAGGTTTAAACACTTAAAGAAAACGGTGAAACATAGAGATTCAGCTTTGACAGTCTAAAGCAGCTGTGTAAACTCGTCTGGAAATGGCTCGAATGGAGGGATGTTGATTTTGAAGCAGATGTCCTGCACTGCAGGTTCAAGTGAAGCCATCGTGTCAACTTAACCTTTATGCAAAGCTTTCACAGTGCTAGCTAGAGATCATCAGGCACAAATGAATGCAAAGCTTACATAAAAACTATGTTTTTGTTTTATAGGAAAATCTCATTGATGCAAACTAGCTCTACACAAAAGTGCTGAGAAATTGTAAGCTGAGGAGCACATTAACACCAGCCACCAAATGAAAGTAACACTGACTCTTGGTGGCAGGTTTACTTTCTCTACACAGACACTTGGGACTTGTAATGAATAGCCGTCTACTTGTCTGTGGGCAGCTAAAATAGTTGATGAGTAGTGAGTTGTGATGTGTATCTAACCAGAGTATCTATTTAAGATAAGACATTTCATGCCGTTGTTGCATTCCAGTTGAAATGACAGGTCTGGGTGCTTCTGTTAGTTAAAATGGAGATTAACTGAAAGTATGCAGCAGGTTCAGCTTTCACGCTGAAGACTGCTGACTGCTCCACTGGCTGGCCATAGGCCTGCGGAGAAGTTCCTCCACATGGCGGGCCACATCCATTGTGTCATCTAGGTCGAAGTCTCCTTCTGCATCTAACATGGTGTCACTCCTGAGGAGACAGGAAGAGAGACGCCACTTTTTTATGAAGAAAGTTATGACTTTGAAAAAACTACATTCTGATGTTGGATGTTCTAAAGTGTATATAGCCAATGACAACTTAAAAATGTCACACAGTCAGGCAAAATACATTTCAACCAACAAATGAAACATTCTGAGAAACCCAGCCACTACTTAGGCCTTAGATCTTTTTTTTCTCAGAGAACAGCTGTATGCCAACAACAACTGTTGAGTAATCGCAAAAACATCCATTATAACCACCTATCTGTTTTTCTGACTTGATTGTTGAAACATGTATGACCTGTGATAGAAATATACCTGACCATATTTGAAAAAGAAGTGCATGTTTTAAATGAATAGAATAGATTTTAAAGATGATTGTCAAATAGAAGGACAAGAAAATCAAAGGTTTAGAGTGAAGAATTCATTACAATGGAACAAGGAAGGAAAAAAAGCAGACTGAAAAGTATGCTGCTGAGTAGCTGCAAATGTGGGAAAGACAGCTAATCCAGTTCTTTGAATTCCAGAACCACCGCATCACAACTTGCCATACCCTTTCTTGAAGAGATGGCAAACTAAAGCCAGCCACAACACTTTACTTTGTTAACCTCCTTTTTCTCCATGGCATGGGGGGGTCCTTTAAGGTGCTGATCACCACAATCTCTAGTATCCAAAGTAAAAGTACTCTATAGAGGACAAAGTCCTCTTTAATGTAGTGTTTACAGGATCTTCTATTCACTAAAAACAGTTAATAAAATAAAGGTGTGCACTTACATTGAAGGGTAGACACCAAAGCTGTTGGGGTGGCTCACAGATGGAGAAGCTGTCTGGTCCATGAATGTTGGAGGTCCTCCACTGGGCTCAGGGTTCGGGGTGGTAAATCTATTACACACATTCACCATTTACAATATCTTATCAGTTAAGTCTTATCAGTGAAATAGAGCTATATCATTATTATTATTATTATTATAAAAACTAAAATGGTGCTTACTTAATTTCTGAAGATTTACACTGCTTATTTTACAAAGCCTGTATATATCCACCAAGGATTATGTATTTTATGAGAGAATCAAATAGTTAAACACAGTCCATACATCTGTGGATTTTTATGCAGATAAAGATTTAGATACAGGGGAAAATGTTAATACATTGAAATTACTACACACAACTATGTTCAGCATCCTGTTAAAAGCAGTTGAAATTTTTAGATTTTATCTCCAAGTACTGACACCTTTAGGGGAAACTGTTGCATCGCTGAGGAAAAGCAACTTATATTACACAAATACCGCAATTCACCCCAGAGTTCTGATCTGACATCAAATTAATTATTATTCATAAATATGATTATAAATGTTGTTATAACAAATTATTATTATATATAAATACCTCCAAAAGGAGAGAGGTAGTGACGAACCACTGCACAGAATATATTTAAGAAATTAAAACTCTTAAACGTGTGAACTGTTTTCATTTCTGTCCAAATGTAACTGGATTGTGTTTTTGGGGTTCAAATATTAAATTTACAACAAACTTCACAAACTGAAAGTTAGTTCTTAAATAACTGTATAATGTGATTTAAGTTTTCTGAGGCAGCGATGGAGAAGAGAAAAACAACAACTTACTCTGGCACAACTTGTTTGATCTGTGGTTTTACGTATCCATCCACTGCTTTTGCTGCAAGAAAGACATAATGTCTTAAAAATACATTTCAATCATTTTAACTTTTCAGTGTGATCCATGTATTAATTTATTTCAACAGTTTAGGCTTTAGACTTGCTACAAATCCACAGTTATGCTGAGTTATCATCAAGAAAAAAAGGGATAATTTAATAGTGATTAGCATTTTATTTGAAGATTTGTGTTTTTAGCTCACATAACTGATCAATCACATCACATCACATCACATCACAACGAATAAGCACTAATGGTACGTACAGAGTGGTGGGGTGTAGTACTTGGCAAAGACCTCGTCTTTGGGCTGGTCAGGGTACAGGAACAGAAGGTGGTTCAGATCACTGATGCGATCAGCCAGGGAGCGGATGGAGAAGTCCTTGGTTGTATAAGGTAACAGATTCCAAACCAGCCTCTCACCTGGACGATAGAAATAGCCAATCATTTTGGTCCCTGTATTTATTAAGTCTCATGATAAAATACTGTTGGACAGATTAAATGAGAACCTCAGATAGGCAAGCGTGGTTATACAGCATGAGTGGAGTTTAGGGCCAATGTTGACAGGAGTGAAAAAATAATGCTGAATTTTCAGCAGTTTTTGTGTGTGTGTATCGTTAGGTTATTTGCATATTTCTTCACTTTGAGAATTACATTCTGTGTGAGAGGGTCTTAAACACACGACAGTTTTGTACCTGGTTTGTTTGGGTTCTCAGCCACCCAGGCGATGGTGATGCCCCCGATTTCTGAGTCACTGAATCTCAGCAGGAAGGTGCCGTTGGGTTTGGACATCAGCATGTCCTGTGCCTGCTGCTTGTTTACAAAGCCCAGGATGGCCCTACTCACACACATTCACGCAACATGTTAGCCGCTGCTTTAGAGACAGCACTCCCTCTCTGTTGTTGCATTTTAAGGCAGAGATAACATTGTGCACTGCTGGGTGTGGGCACAGGTGCCACAAACCACACCTCTGCCCACACCCAGTCCCAGCCAGCAGAGACAAGGTGAGACAGATTTAGATATTCTATGCACAATCCAGTGAGCATAGTGAAACACTGCTACGCAGCCTGATGTGAAGTTACTCTTTAACAATACGAACAGTCCTTTTGTGTTTAGGGAGAAACCACCGCTCCCTCCTGAACAGCCACAAGTATATTCTCATCCTCTGAGAGACACTGCAACATTAGTTTGTTATGTTCTTCATCTCTGTCTTTCCAAAACAACCTTTTATCATATCTTGATCTTTAATTCATTTCTGTATTAGTATCTTGTGAAAAATCAGCATGAGTACTTACCCATCATTCCAGTGAGGCTTGAGATGTTTCTTCATGAGCTCCACAACTCCATCAAACCACTGCCAGAAGGTGAAGTTGCGCCCAGGTAAGCTCTCCTGAAAACATGAAATCTTACTTCGTCAGTATGCATTCAAACATACATCCAAGACACCAGGTTACTCTACTTAAAGGTTTTTTTTGTTTACATGCTAAGGTTTGTGAGTCTATGTCAGGGCATTTGAAATGATGATGCAGCAAATGAAAAAAAAAAAAGAATTTTATTAGAGAACAGCTTTTAATTACGATGCACGTGTCTGAATGCTACAGTCCGCTGTTAGAGAGAGCTGAGATGAGCTGGCCTCACCCGGTTGAACTGGGCCCAAGATATGGTCATGTTGCGATAGTCCTCAGGGCTGTTGCCGCTGCTCGTGAAAGCTTTCTGTGCCAGGAAGACCAGGTTATCCTCTGACAGGCCTCGGCTGCTGTGCATCTCTGCCTTGTACTTCATATCGAGGGCCTCACACAGCTGTGGCCACATGACCTTGTCTGGCACAATAAATGGCACCCGACCCTGTAGAGACAACGAAGGATGGTTAAAAAAACCAATGGGCACAAATGCAGGGCTGCAACCCCTGTTCTAAGGGTGTCATATGTGTTAAAAAGGAGGAATAACGTGTCAGTCACTTCTATTCAAATCCAGAATCACTTTAAATTAACAGGTGAGCATAGATTACAGTTTTTTTGTTTTGTTTTCCTGAACAGAATTTTTCATTTCAGTCTCTATCGATGAGGAACAGGCACTGACAGTACGAATACTTGCTCTAATAAGTACAATGAAAAGGGGCTTTGAGTTCATGCTTCAGGTTCTTGAACAACACTTGAAACTGCTTGTGCTGCTTGCATTTCTTTACATCAGAAACATTGGTGTTGGCAGGCACTATGCTCACGATGCAGCATGATATCAGTTACATGCAGATAACAGAAAGATGGAATGGAACGCCCTCAGAAACAGTTGCCCAGTGGCAGGTTTATAGTCAGAGTCTGCATCCAATGATTTACACTGTTCTTTAAAAAAGAGCTGGACTCCATGACATTGTAGATGGCAAATATACAGTGAACAATAGAAAAAAAACCATCAACGTACATCCCACCCAATAACTCCAGTCCAGTTGAGCTAAAGTTTGACATGCAACCAACGAAGACAGACATCTGAAGGCTCCGGCTTTGCATTAACACATTTTCAATCATACATTTATTCTTCATGCAATGAAACATTGCTGATTGCAGAGTGGAAAGATTTGATCTCAGATCTGTTCTGATGACTGCATAGCAAAGACACAAAATATCATGTCAGCATAAAAAAACCCATCAAGACCCATCAGAGGCCAGTGTTAACATGAAGCTGACACTTGCATTGAGGGAACAACTGACATCGTCAGCAAAATCCCTACTTAAGTCATGTGAAACAAGTAGTATCAGAGCCCGTACTTCAGTGATGCAGTCAGTAGAGTTTGTGAGACGAGGTAGACTAACTAACAAACTCCATGGAAATAAGGTGATAACAGAAGTTACAAATATAGTTCTTGCAATGATGTGTATTGTGATGTTTGGTAAATTCTCACTAAACTCTGTTAGGAACAGTCCCCACCTTAATGTTTTGTCATAAAAGCCATTGAGGTAAGCATGACAAAAATGACCCCCTGCCACAATCCTGCAAAAATTAGCCCAAGAATCACGAAAAACAAAGCTGGCTTACTTGAACCATATGAATGATTAAATGACAAGGATGAGTTGGATATCTGTGTTGCTTGGGATGGCTGGTGGAACAAAGCAAGATAACCCACAGAAAGAAAATTCTAACTGGCAATTATCACCACGTTCTCACATTTAATTTACAAAACAAAAAATTCTAAAATCATTTGTCTAATTTTTGGTTTGTGGCTCTTGGCTCAAAGCCCGTTGGTTCAGACTGAAGATGCAAATCTTTAGAAATGACTGAAAATATATTGTCACAGTTTTTAGATTTTTTTTTTTTAATCCAACATTATTATTTAGTATTAAGATGTGAAACACAGGCCATTTGTTGAGAGATGATAATGCAGTGGCAGCAATAACCACTATTTAGGATTTAATGGTGTGTTGTGTTTTATGGTAATAAGAGAACTTGTTAGTGTGATAGTGTGGCAGATTTCTGTTTTACTAGTTTTTGAACAAAAATAGAGCTCTATGGCACAAGAGAACAAGACACATCGGGCTTTGACACACAACCACACTTACACATGCACAGTAGCATTTAGCAGGACACACTGATTGTTGATTGGCTCTGCATACTTTGAATTTCATGTATTGATAATGAGAAAATATCAAGTGACCAGATATGCTAATATCACGTGGTCGGTTATGTGAAAAATTTCTTCATACAGTCCCATTGCGACATGGTGACGTATGAGAAAGAATGTATTGAAGGGACATCAAAGAAAGTCAACAACAGTCAACTTACCGGCTCGGCAAAGGCGTTGTCCCACAGGACTGTTGCTGTGGCATTGTTGTCCTGACTACCGTGGACAATCACTACCACAGGTAGTGATAAGGTCTGCATGTTACAGACACAACAAGAGGGACAGCAACAAATTAGAAAGGACTGTCTTCTGGACTGATTCAAAGGTGGCAACTTTCAAACATTTAATAATGAAAATATTAGGTGTTAGTTATTCATGGCAAAGCTGTTAAACTTCTGTTGATTTTTTTGTGTTTAAAGTCTTGCAAAGGAGTACAAGCCAGTGTAGATTAAATTAGCAATAGATGGCGGATGAGTAAAGTTTGCAAATGTCCTTTTTGATTACTTTGACATGGAAGACCAGCTCGTTGCCTCCTACGCTGAACTGTGATTCAAACAGAACTGTGAATTTCTCCTCTGTGACTGACTCTGCACCTCGACGGTCCGAACGCTTGATCCGCTTTAGTGACTGTAAACACACAAACAGCAAACACATGAAATCAACAACAGTGAAATATAAACATTGCTTCATCGAAACAGACACAGCCAGTGTAGTGCAGACATTGCCTTTGCATTTTTTAGTATGTACTGTATTCACAGAAAAAAGATCTCAAAATTCTTCAAATGTATATTAACATTGTTGTCATGACAATCAAAACACTGCACCGTCACCATTGGAGTATTTATACATAACAATAAATAATATACTTGGGATGCAGCTTGTGTATATTAATGTGTTCATAAATATGAAAAATGACTATGTCAAAAAGTTGTGGCATTTTTCATAGAGTGTGGCATTACAGGTTGTTTTTTATATCCTTAATGTTGCTAGGCCATCAAGTGCCTTGAGGTCTGTTTATAGTGAGACTGTTAAGAGTTAGTCAACCTCACCAGTCACTTACAGCCCGGTCAAACCTGCAGGAGTTTCTGGGCTTGTGTAACCTTGTGTTGTAATGCCGCAGAGGAAACAAATTCCACAAGATCAAAAACAAAACCTCTCTTGACATCACAAACACTACTGCAGAAACAGAGCCGGGTTCAAATCACTGTCAAACATCTGTCAAATGATCTCCGGCTCCCTTGCAGTGCATTACATTCCTTTGCTGATAGCTTTAATTTTTTGCCAAAGGCTACAGGAATTGGAAAAACAAGATGCCCCCCTTCTCTACATGACTTCCGCAAACTTCAGCAAAAAATTGTAGACTAATCAACTATGTTGGGACGAGACCACCTTACCATGGATTCAAATGGACAACAGCTTGCTAACAGGCAGCTAAATAACAGTGGGGGAGGTGTCTGCACCTCCATGCAGGCACAGCACTTCCTAAAGACCTGGTCCCAGCACAAAACAGCCATGAATGCCTGCCACAGGGAGAGCCAGCAACAATCCCAGCAACGACCAAGTATTCAACCGGAGAACAGGTTTGCTATAGTGCTGCAGAACTCTGGATCTCCATCTGATGAACTGGATCACCTTTCATCCTCACAGAGAATGGTAAGGACTGAAAGGAAATACTGAACTACTTAAAGTAATGACAGGGAAAGCAGAAGACCAGGCCTCAAATTTTGACTGTGGGTGACACTGCTGCAAGGGATTTACGAAGACCATGCAGTAAGAACACAAAAGTACTATGCTTACCCAAAGGTATGGTGTCTGACATGACAGAAAGAGTCATGCAGACTGTGGTCGCACATCCAACTGTCAAAAACATTAAACTACACACAGGGTCCAGTGATGGGGTTAAAAACTGTCTAAATGACACAATAGAGCATTTCAATGGTGCACTGTTATCTGCACTAAATACTGCTGCTCCACTAACTGACACAAAGAGGTCCACCAACAGTGTCTCTCCCTAGTTAAACCAGAACAGTTCGACGAGATGGAGAGAAACCGTAAAGCAGGTGAGAGCAAACTGTGGAAAACTAAGCCGACAGTTCACTGTGAATTAAAAAAAAATGGCCGTGACTTTTACACTGTAGGAATACAGCTGAAGTGCAACCACTCATAAACCAAAAAGATGCTGAGAAACTAAACTAAAGAGGAGAGAACACCAGTCCAGTTTCAGCTGCTCTGCTCCGGCATCCCACAACATTTATAGTAGATTTTTAAGTCCTCTTTCTGACATTTAAAGCCATCAATGGGCAAGGACCAAGCTACATTGCTAACTCCTTTGTCAACTGCATGCCCCTGCAGCTTTTGTCATTAACATCCCAAAGCTGTGGAACAGTTCAGCAGATATCAGGGAAATCAGCTCGCTAGATGGTTTCAAAAGAAAGCTTAAAACTTATCTCTTCACTTAAGCCTTCATCTAGCTTCGCATTTGCTCTCTGCACCACCCTTTTTATGTCTTCAGTGATTGTATTTTGTTTTATCCTTTTAATGAGTTAATTGTAATTTTCATTTAATTTCTATCTTATGCTTTTTAATGTTCTCCTTTAACATGGTTTTAATATTCTGTCATCACGCCTTTAATCCCCCCCCTCCTTAATTATAAAGCACTTTGAGCAGCTTCTTTTGTATGTAAGGAGCTTAGAAAAATAAAGCCTATTATTATAAACAGTCAGGAATTATCAGGGTCTCAGATGATGAAGAGCTCCAAAGAACAAAACACAGTCAAAAGAAATTTGTTAACAGCTCGACTATGAGAAAATTTGTAGCTGACCAACAAGCAACACAATGTGGGATTATTAAGCCATGCTACTAATATTAGTAAATTATCAATAAATGTATCAATGTGTCAAAGTTGCCTAGTAATTCAGGACAATCTGTTAAATACAGTGTCACATCGGTCAGAGGAAATGTCTAGAGTCCTAACCCTTTTCTAGAGTCTGTTTCAGGCTTTTCACATGAGGCAGATAACATTAAACTGAGCACAAACTGAATCGTGCAATGTCATTCATTTTATAAAAGCAATATCACGCTGTCTTTAACACTGTAGTTGAAACAGATCATTCTAACTGCAAAACACAAATCCTACATTAGGTAATACCAGTGAAGAACTATCAAAACAGATTATTTGTTTTGTCCTGTTTTGACTGAACTATTTCCAGTTTGGTCACCATCAACTCCAGTGAAAGCAGCACACTAACAACAACAGGCTTTATTGAAAGGTTCAACTATCTGTGTGCTGTCTGCATAAAATTAAAATGAAACACAAAACTACATGGGTTTTTTAAATCAAACAAGTCAAATTAATGCTGCTTGTGAATCCTTTAAATAGTTACTATATATACAACCCAGTAACGGTGGTTTTGAATGTCGGTGATGTATCACACTTACCAGTCCTAAAAGAAAGAGCTTACCATGTTTCTGAAGTGTGCGCTGAGGGTGCCAGTGGCCTGGTGATACTCCATCACACAGTTGTTGTTGAGGATTTCTCCACTGCTTTCACTGAAAGGGCAAACAAAGCAGTTGACAAAGGGTGAACGTTTTCAGTGACTGGTAGCAAGAGTTTCAACAAAGAAGGGTTAAACTGATACTCTCACATAAAGACCAAAACACCATGAGGCTATTTTTTTACCAATTGCCTTCTAATATCTCTTTTAGTATATGCTATCATCACCAATCATTTTACACTACTATCAGCCAAGTGTGTTTTACAAAGCATTTCTCATCATCATGATGTCTGCATGCTGAGATGTCCCCCTTACCTGTGTGTGCTCTCATTTTTCAGTAGAGCTTTGGCCTGTTGCTCACTAACAATGACAGCCTTCACCTGAGGAGGGTTCATGTGGACGTTGAGCTTCCCACCCACCAGGAGGCGCACAGTGGCTGCAAACTTGGTTTGGGTCTTTAACACCTGGGGTGGTTGCTTTTCAATGATGAAGGTACTGCAGACAAGAGCAAACAGTGATGGGTTGCTCAACAATGTTGGTCCCAAACAAGTGATACTGATATAAGGACTTAAGTGTAGTACATAGATACAGTGGATCAGGATAAGATATTCTGTCAGTTAAAGCCACCAGCTGAAACAGTAGAAGGCACAATACTGATGAAATCCTGCACTAACAGAAACCTTGTTCCTTGTAATAAACTCAGACAGTTCTCACTCTAATTATCAAAGGACAAAAATGAGCTTGTAGTTATGGCCCCTACAGTCTATACTTCCACAGCATTCCCCATTAGATACCAAAAATGCATCATCCCGAATCCTGTGAAGCAAACTGGAAGGAAACCATTACATTAACAGGAAAAATCTACATTGGTCATCTTGAATCTCTCTCTTGATACCTTTATTTATTGTATGTGGTCTGAGAAAATACATTTGAAAATAGGAACAGGCCCTTTGCTGTGTGCTGGCAACTGGCAGTGCATGCTTCAAGTTTCATAAGACTCAAATTAGTTTTCAGAGTGGTTGTGCTAGAGGTTGACAGGTTTCTCAATAGGCAAAGGCTCCGTGAAACGAACAAGAAATGAATAAGTCAACACATATCAGAGGACCTAAGCTGAACACAGGCAAGACACTGACACTGTCCCCACATAGAACATGGAGAGTCACCTGATGAAGTGAAAATAACTGACTCCTTGGAAAGAAATACAGGAAGTGAGCGCTTTAGGGAGTGCAAGAGAGAGGGTGAGAGTGAGAATATAGGCAGAGGTGAGACCAGGGTACTTTATTACTTTAATAACTTTGCAATGTGATGCCGGCAAAAATCCATGGTTGAAAAGCAAAGCGATGGAGCATCACTGCATACTGAGGCTCTTACTTAAATGAACCATTGCATCTGTCTGAAGTGCATGGAGCAAGTGCATTTAGGGAATGTCCAACTCCACTTTTGCTACTTAAACGACATGTTCTCCCAGAGCTTGCATATTTGTTTGGTTTTTTTCTGGGTTCTCACTCCTGGACTGGACAGGAAAACTCCAACAACCACAGCAGCATCATCACAAGAGCAAAAACCTTGTCAGTGCTGCACAACCAGGACAGAAGCTGCTTTGTGAGGTCAAGTCTAATTCTCACCTGGTAACCAAGGCAGAGATGATATCAGTGATGTCAGCGTTAAGTTTGCTCAGCAGCTCTTCCATTGGGCCAGGCAGAGGGAGCTGTTGAGTGAGATGTTCACAGCGTCGGATCTGCTGTCTGTTCTGCCATATTAAGTCAGCCAGTTTCTCACACCTGGTGGACAGTTAGAGGAGGTGAAGATCCCATCACAGCTTGGAAGTAAATAAAGAGGAGCTAATTTATGCAAGTACTTCTGAGCATATATAAATACAAATAAACCCTAATAAATCCTTTTTATATGTGTATATGTTTCCGTTTAAAGATTTGTGGGATATATGTCTTTAAATTAAAGAGTAACTTTAGACAAAAAATAATCTTCAAACTTAACATTCTGTCACAATATAACCATGCATGCAAAAGCACTTGAATAAAATCTCCATCCCATAACAAAATAGGCTAGCTAAAATAATAAACAACCATGTCCAGTATATACCACGACTGGAGAACATCCAGTCCCCCCTCATGAGGACCCCCATTGCCAGCAAGCTGCTGCCTTCTCTTCCACTGGATGAGCTCCTCATCGAGAATCAGAGTCTGCTGCTTCCTCAGCAGGGTCAGGGTCTTCTGGTGTTGTTCTGATAGGTCCTGCAAACACATACGCAGCCACACGCTGAAAAACATTCAGGTATATTATCATCCAAAAACAAAATAAGAGGAAAAATTTGGTTTGCAGGAAGTTTTATAAGCTTATGTACACTGCACTAACCTGATTACAGTATAATCCACTTTTACATGCTGCTGTATTTACTGTTCAGCTGTGGAAACTGATTTATTTAGGCAGAAATGGAGAAACTCACTACATCTCCTAGATATTACCATTGAAGCAAATTGGGGCCAGATTACTTCTGTAAGAATTCTAAAAAATAGTTTAACAGTCTAAAGTATTATTCACTGCCTCGGTCTTATCACACGGGACTGGAGCTCCTGCTGTGATTCAATAAAAACAAAAATATAAGGATTCAAGCAGACTCAGAGGATTTCCCATATTGAATGCTGTTGGAAGATCAATTGAAATCATGTCTGTATATAACCTACTGTCTTTACTAAACCTGAGTCTATTTGTGAGATGACAACCAGAGTGTTAAAAGACTTCTTAATAAAACACTCAACACTTGCTGAGAATAAGAAAAAACCCTACTGAACAAGTTCAAAAGCCTTGCCAATAACTTTCTTTTTCTGAAGCATTTGTCTTTATGTGTATGTG
>JAQNCA010000017.1:18659624-18682536 GCA_029783725.1 Acanthurus tractus | reverse complement strand
ATGTGTGTGAGTGTGTGTGTGCGTGTGCGTGTGCGTGTGCGTGTGCGTGTGCGTGTGCGTGTGCGTGTGCGTGTGTGTGTGAGTGAGCGTGGAGGTTGTGAGTGAGTGTGTGTACATCTGTCAAAGTACATGGAAAGAGTATGTGGAAGTTCAGGCATTCAACTTGGTGTGTTGACTTCCTGACCCTCCTAATTTAATGGGACATTGTTCTTCCATGAAGCTGCTGCGCCAAAGACAGGAAGGTACACTCAGAGCCATGGAAAATAGGCGAGTGAGGTATGTAATGGCTCTGTGAGTGTGTGTTTGTGTGTGAATGTGTCACAAAAAGACTACATTCTGCCTTTAAGGCTTGCAAAATATGCGCAAGGAGTCCATTTTCATATCTGGGTTAAACACAAGTTACAAAATAACAGTCAAAAGGGAAGTTAGTTGCAATACCCAATGAACCACAATGTGTGTGTGTGACAGAGACAGAGTCAGTGTGTCCTGGAGCAGTGGGAGCAGTTGTCTCATGATTTGTTTCAACACAATATGAAGCTGCCCTCCTCATTCTTTATCTATGTTGTGTGTGTGTGTGTATGTGCATGTGTGTGTGAGGGAGAGAGAGTGTGTCTGTGTGTCGTTCACAGAGCACTGGGTTTCTGTAACCGTTGCTGTTTTCACTCCCCCGACACTAATACCACACACACACACACACAGACACACGCACAAACACACATGCAAACTATTGCATTGCTGAAATCAACTTTTTTAGTTGTCTTTCTTTCTTTCTTTCTTTCTTTCTTTCTTTCTTTCTTTCTTTCTTTCTTTCTTTCTTTCTTTCTTTCTTTCTTTTTCTTCATGCAGTAAGTGGTGGACAGATTGCTGCATGCAGTGACTCATGGCTGGTGGAAAAGTCATTCATCTGAGAGGTGTTTACAGTGCTTTTACTCAGGCTCTCTCCCTCCAACAACCTACCACCCACTCTGCATGTGTGCACTAACTCATGAATACTTGCACGTTTTTGCTCTGTTGCATAATACTTTTATAGGTGCACCACTTATAATGCTTCCAGTATATAGCACATTATCATCAAGGACTTGTCCTTACATGATCCAAACTTTCACAGGGAACTCTATATAAAACTCTACATAAAAAAATCATTTTCATTACACTTAATAACAGCAGCAGCTATGTTAGAAAGTGGGCCATGGAGTTACTTAAACTTCAGGGAGTAAACCAAAATGTCTGACGTGTCATGAATACAGCTTGTGGTCCAACAGACAGACCGTTGACCACTCAGGCAATCAATCAGGTGTCATGACCTCACGCTGTATGTTGGAAGGCAAGTTATCCGACCGAAATTCAGCCCAATTCTAAAATTAGCAAAGGAAGAAATTAAATGTAAGAATCAGGTTTAATTGAACCAGTGTCTGTCCAGGCTGACTGCAAGACTGCATCAACATCTGGAGAGGAAAGGGAGGCTACTAATATCTAGCTTAAACATGAAGCTTATAGCTCTTGGAAAAGCCTGTCATTGTGCAGGTTTGTGTCAGTTGCTGAGATCAGCTGGCTGATGCTTTGTGTTGTCAGCACAACGCAGTGTTTCTCTCTTTCACTCTGATGAGTGTGCATGGTGACTTGTGTCCCACTGTCCATTCTGCTGTTGCACAGTACCAGCTCTTGGGTCTGAGCACATAGGGCATGAGCAGTGGAGCAAGCAGAGCAAATGCATTGCTATTGTTAAAATAAGGGGGAGCAGAGTTATGGTTTTGCTACAGAACCTTTTGTGTGCAAAAATATACTCGTCTCCATACAGTCCCTGCAACCAGGTGACTTGGTTTCAGCAGTCTACTGTATACCAATGATCATTTTACTGATTGAAGCAACTTAAAAAACAAACATCACGTATAAAATTAACACATTTTTGGACTCACACATAAACTAGTTCACCCATCTTTCTCAAATGCATCATATGGTTTACTTACCTTTTTACGAGTTTTGCATTACTTTACATTGAATAGTCTAACAAGCGGTAAATACTTTTGATCATTATGTCTTTTTTGCTGCCCTGCTCTCACCTTTGTCCCACACAACAGCAGGAAAACCAAAAACACCGTCTTCCAAACCTCTACATGCCTTGTTCAACATGTGTCCCTCAGATTACTGCAGATGGCTGTTTAATTTACTTAATCCAAAGGGACTGAAGAAATGCATTCTTAGATGGCATTTTTAAAAGTGTCTGTGTTTTTTCTTGTGAAATTAGTCTACTTTTTATTTAAAAAAATACCTCATAGGTGTCCTGATACATTAACGACAAAGAGTTTAAACCTGCTTGAAGTTTTTCATCTCCACCTAGATCCTTATTTTCTGATATTATTATCAATAACTTTATATTATCATTGTCATGTTTTACTCATAACTCTAAGCATGTCGTTCTCTGTGCCTGCCAGGTTTTCCTAAAGACCCCTTTTAATGATGTCAGGGATGATTGTGCTGTACATATCTGGATTTCTTGGGTGTAGCCAGTGGTGAGCCACTGTGGTTAGTCAGCAAGGAAACCTTGACAAATAAACAATACCAGAGTAGTTACCTTCAGCCAAGTGTGTGCCAAGTGCATGTATAGACTACACAAACTGTCTCCAACTGTTTATTATATGTTTTTTTCAGGTGAAACCTGTGTGTAATGTGTGTCATTGGTGTTACTGTTTATTTCCTGGTAACTGTGTTGGGTGAGTCTAAAAATAAAAGTCATGGCAGAAGTAACCATTTTGAGTTTTACTGCCTCCGCTGGCAGTCAAAAACATTTCATTGTGCTTGTGTCTCCATGGTAATAGTGGTGAGCCTGACTGGAACTATAATGTTTCCAGATGAAAGGAAAAAGTCATTTCATGAGAAAACAGACAAGTCATAGCACAGGCCTACTACTGCTGCTAGAGGTGTGTGTTTTGCGTGTGTGTGTTAACTCGTATGCACACATGTGTCTGTGTAGTGATGTGTGAAGATGTGTTTTTGCGTAATGAAACTGCACTTCTTGAGTTCTGACTGTGTGAGTGCATGTGTATGAATCTGTGCGACCAGAGGCACAGCGTGGAAGCTTTCCACTCTCAGGCCACACTGCAACCACTCATCCGCCTCACGGAGAGCAGAGAGAGAGGAATCCCGCTGTAACACACCCCTCTCTGTTTCTTTTTTCCTGTTTAAACTCAAACCACCAAGAACTCCCCTACTGCTGTGGAAAAGCCAGATGCATGTCTGTGTTTATGTGTGTGTGTGTGATCGTGCCTTTATGAACAACACACATACTGAACTGCACGATGCTGTGCATGAGTGTGCATGAGTGCAGACATACAGACACTCAAATACACACACACACACACACACACACACACACACAATAAGGGGAGTCTCCAGTTATTCCAGGAAAACAGGGAATCCTCATGATACGACTGCTGATGTAAAAAGGATCTAAGGCACTCAATGAACCAAAGGACATGGAATATTTTCTTCTCTTCTGAATTTTAGAGCTGTAAAAACCAATTCACTTTAGTTGAGAAAATAATTTACCTCAAGGTCACTCAGAAGCATTTGGAAGCTTTTGATCATATCAACTGCTGTTCATCAGCCTGGGAAGTCTGTCAAGTTTTCATATTGATGTGGATGTAATACTTATTATCTGGAAACTTAAGTGAATCAGACAGTGTGTTGTTCTTTTTTTCTTAACTGCCGTCGACTGAAAGATTGATCCTTGAATCACTCACTTAACTCATACACTGGCTTATACCACACAAGCCCCACGAAGCATGGAAACAAAAAGGCTCTTGTACACCTCATAATTTCAGATTAAAGAGTTTTTTTTGGCTATACAAAAGAAATACCACTTGTGTGCACATTGTGAAAAAAAACTGGCTCTACATGACAGAAACAACTTCAGCCAGAGTCCAAAAGTCCAGCCGAGTGCCATGGGATATGTTGTACCACCGGACAGATGAAGGGGAAACATTATGTAGCTGAAGCTTCCTTGAATGACGTGTGCTGGTGGCACAGCAGGACCTAACCTCCACTCTCTGTCAGCTGCTGATTCAGATTGGAAGCATCAATATCTGAAAACCTGGACATTTAAGGTAAAAAGGATTTAAATGACTGTGAAGCACCAACAAGTAGGTTTAAAAATGTGCCCTTTTGATGTATATTTCTTTTGAGCTGCAGCTAACGGAGAGACAGAGCACTGATCGTCTGTGGGCAACACAGAAGTATGCTTCATAAACCGTCATTTTTTTATAGATTATTTGACTAAGGGGACAGTACAGTTTCTGTAGGGCATCTAGAACAAAGTTCAGGATAAGCAGCAACTAGTCTCTTTCTGCACTTACACTGTTACTTCATTTTGTTGCTTATTTATTTAATTTTTATTTGTGAGAGAAAGTCACATACTTTGATTTTTTTTTATGCCTTCCTTGTTAGACTGACACCTTGGAGGCCAGTTTGAACATTTAAAAAAAGAAGAAGAAAAATCAACTTCTCATGTGATTGCCATGAGAAAGTGTATGATTTTCACACACAGCATAAAACTCTGAGGAGAGAACTCTCCTCTCTCCTCCTGTTTTCCACTCTTCCCCTTTAATCACAGACATGGGACCCGAGAGAGAGAGGGAGAGAAATGGCTATATAAAGTGATGGCATGCCACAGGTCCCTGAGGGGGGAGAGACAGGGATGAGTCACCAGGCCTGTTGTTGCACAGCAGAAAAATCTTTCTTTTTCTTCCTTTCTTTCTTTTCTTGTTTGTCTTTTTCTTTACCTTCTTTTCTCCTCTTTGGTCTCTCTTTCACCTCTTTTTTTCCCTGTTAATTCTTTGTAGCCTTCTGTTCCTCACCCCTTCTTTTGTTTTTCTCTCTTCTCCATAGTTTCACTACAGTCAGTGGCAGGAAAGTAAACCTAGATTGTCAGATCACTAAGGAATGAGACAGATCAGCGTCAAAGCCCCATGGCAACTAAACAAATAATCCTGTTCCAGTTGTGTGCCAGATAATCGTACTTGTCTTTTATTCACTTCTCATGTTTCCAGTCCGAAGACTGCCAACTCTTTTTTTGCATTTAAGCGATACATACATCTGAAAAGGGCAGGAAAAGAATCAGTGCTTGAAGTTCATTGCAAAACATGCCTTGTTAGTATTATGGTCTATAAGGCATGATCTGGTATTGTTAAATAGAAAAAAATGAATGAAATTGCTGTAGATCAGCTCTGTCTCTTTTGTCAGCCTCCTAAAGTAGAAGAACCTGACGTATACAACTACCCGATGGAATCTACAGGTAATGCATTTGTAATATCCTCCATTTCTTTTGTTGCAAAAACCCTTTTATTTACTATTTTGATAATCTGTCTAATGTGGCATTTCTGTAAACTAATTTAAAAGCTTATTGCAGTGGATCCGCTGCCTCTCTTCTGACAGCTGCCTATTATGCAATGTTTAACAACACGTAAAGAGAAGCAGAAAAGCAGATAACCTCATTGCCATTTCCACACTACCTCATGCTCATAGAAGTTTAGTATTATTTATTATCATTTATGATAAGAAGATAATCAACTCAGTTTATATGCATAATTGATGTAAAAATAGCATCTTCACCTGGTGGTTCCCTCTGGTAAAAAAACATTTGTCATATTTTTTCTCAATCACCTGGAGACTTTTCTAATTCACTTTGACCTACAGAAAATTGCCCATGTCAAGCACACTCGATATTTGCTCAGTAGTATCATTTGTAACATCAACATCCCTGATTCAAGTCTGACTGGAGACCTTCGCTGCATCTCCCTCTCTTTTTTCCTGCCATCTTTTTACTGGCACTAACTTAAATGACATGAAATGATCAAAAAACAAAAAACGGAGAACAGACTGTCTGACAGAGCCAAGCAGCTCTTTCTCCTTGCTCCTAGTCTTTAGTCTAAGCTAGGCTTAACGGGTCCCAACTCTGGCTAATACACAGACATGAGATGAATATATCTGAACATCTCGCTCCGAGAAAGAAAGCAAATAAGAAGAACTTCCATTTAAATCCCCTCTGTCCTTTCTTCTCCTGGCCAGATGTGTCTCTTTGTTGTGTTGTTTTGTTGCCAACATATAATGACAGTTTCCCCTAAGTGCTTAAAAGCACCACAGCAAGATTCTGGCATTCAGGATGTTAAGCTTCAAACCACAACAATTTGCATACACCTCTTTTCTGTCTAAACATAGGAGCTCTGTAAGGATGCACACATGAATCTAGCACGAGCAAAGATTTGTTGCAGTGTTTCCAAGGCTGCAGACATGTGTGTGAGAGGCAGCTCTGTGGTGCTTTCATTCTCACTCCTCACAGTTCTCACTGCAAGACACAGCTTGCCATTGTTGACTATTGCTGGAGGTTGTTTTTATGACATACTTTCAGTATTCTGATCAAGTACTTTCATGCAGTCCTAAAGACAAAAGCAATCTTTTGCAATCAACAAGCAGAGAACCACATCAGAAGTTTTCCCTCTGAGAGTGATAACCTAGTGAACCATGTTTGTGCCATATCCTAGCACAGCCTTTACAAATACACAGGATGAGCTCACTATTTAGAGCTCACTTACATTTCACTAGAAACACTTCGAGGTTCTACCACAACCTTCAGCTGAAACGACCAAACCAGTGAGGGCTTTGCAGGCGCGTCTCCCTCCTCTCTGGCCCTCTCCGGGTCTATGTACATTTCCTCACGCTTGACTAACAAGAACTCAGAGCAAGGGGTGACAGTGCTTGTTCCCATGGCCACCAAGTGTTACTCTTTCCATTAACAATGGGAGAAGCTGATGTTTATGGAGAGAGTTATGGAGCTTCAGAAGAAGTGGCTTCTTCCTCTTCTGTCCACCTCTACAACACATCCTCTGCTTTGAGTTGTCAGAAATATCAGGCTACTGACTGACTTAGCGGTGCACAGAAGCTGATAGTGGCCACTTATTTCTCAAGGTGGTTCAATGATTTTTTTACTGCATTTCTATCATATTTACAGACAGATATGATAGATAGACCAAAAGAAAAATGGCCATATTTAGCGAAGCAGAGGCCATGATATCCTGACTATACTTAAAAGAATGGGACCGACTACTAAAATTTAATTCTTGTGCTCATTAATAATTGGTTTACTGTATAAAATTGTTGGGGTCACCTCTGAGGCCTCTGATGTAGAGATAAAATCATAACTCTCTCTTCTTCTTGAGAAAACACATCATAGTTTTGGGGTGGTTACATTTAATGTAAAAAAAAAAAGCTTCTTGTCTGGAAATATCAAAGTGATGAGATGATGTTCAGAGAATATACTGATATATTAGTGCTATTGCATGCACACATGTGGGTAATCAAATTCATAGAGTCCAATTTCTTTTGAATTGACCCAAAAGGATCTACTTTTCCAACCGTATGACGTTAACAGTAGTATCACAGTGAAACTGACCTTTGACCTTTTGGATGTAAATTCTTATCACTTCATCTTTTTGTCCTAACATACATTTGTGCAAATTCTTTTCATAATTACTATGTGAGGTCTTGAGCTATAGCCAAAAATGTGTTTTGTGAGGTCACAGTGAGCTTCACCTTTAACCTCTGACCACCAGAATCCAAACAGTTTATCCTGAAGTCCAAGTGGACCTCAAAGCCAAGTTTGAAGAAATTCTGTATAGGTGTTGTTGAGTTATTACATTCATGAGAAAGGGACAGACAAATGGACTGCTGGACAACCCGAACATAAAAACCCTCCGGCCACAGTTATCATTGGCGCCAGACGGTATGATTTGGTGACCGAACACAAAAGTTTCTCTGTTCACAACCAATACTGTAACTAGCCATGAGAAGATTCAAAGCTGGAATCATGTGATGGAGTAGATCATATGAGGGAACAAACTGATGTTTTCAATAACCACAGCTTTTGATTATGAGTCATCAACATTTGACTCCTCTGAAAAAAGCTTCTAGTTAAAAATGAAGGATGATTTGGGGTAAGATGAGGATCTGAAAGACAGCTTCTCTATATTGTTGTCAAATAAACAGTATTAGAGCAGAGTTGTCATGCATTTCAAACCTTGATAAAAAATAATAATTCTGCTTTTTGAACAGCTTTGTTTAACACAAACTTGTTAATATGCAAATTGTAAAAGTTGTACATTGTGACCAGCAGTGGAACCATGCTAACTTTTAGAATGACTTATTACTCTGCAGAGGCAGTTGCCAGCCTAAGCATATTTATATGAGTGGAATGGGGTGAGGCATTTTGAGCCCACAGGCTGTGACATTAACAAGTAATGGCAGTAGAAAATTTTAAGTTTTGTCAAAGAAGAAACAGCAACAATTATAACTACACATAGTTGGCAGAGATACCTGTATGTCAAGAAAACATGCCTTTAATCAACGTCCTCAGGGCCAACATTCAGAGGTAACTATAGAAACTGCAGCTTAAGAAATATGAACTAAGAAGGACTCCACTGATTTCACATGTATGTTTCCACAATTTGAGTACTGTTACTGTCCCTGTAAGTACTGCCACTTTGGAAAAAGGATGAAAGGTTGTCTGTTCCTTTAGAGGTTGTGTGAAATTTGATAAGTGTCCTCAAATGATGCCATTCTGTCTTTCTCTTACAGGCCTTTATTATCATCGAAGAGGTGACGCTGCCTCAAGTAAGACAATAATGCAAAGCAAATAAAGGTTTTGAGGCACAAGAATTTCTGGGCACAACGAAACAAATGTTAACACCTGATTGTCAGCAGTTCTTCATACTCAAACAAGTACTGGGTTAACAAGTTTACCCAAAAGGATCATTTGAATGAAGATGAGGAGCAATTGAACTTCATTATATTATCAAATATGCGAGAACATGCCAAGACAACTTAAAACAAAAAAACTCACCACACAAACAGTGAAAAATGACAAGGAGCAGACTTTTTTCTAACTGATGACAAATGTGTGAACATCACGCAAACAAACAAACTGATGTTGTGGCCTAAACGTCGGCTCCACTTGTCCAGGCCTCGCCTCGGATTTCTTCAGAACCAAACAGGAACACAATCTCCTAAAGGTCCTTTCCTTCTCACAATCAAACAAGAATGTGATGGGTGCTATTTTTAGATAGCTCCCCTTTAAATCTCTGTCTCCGTAAGTCATCAGTTACTTCCCTCTCTGTCTCCTTTATCCTCTCTCCCTTTACTCTCTCTTTACCTCCCTCCCCCTTTTGTCAACAAGCTCTTGACAATGTCCTGACCAAATTGCATGACATGCACACAAACCCTGAGTACTGTACCGAAGCCAAAAACACGGCACCAAAAAGCCCTGCTTCCAGCTGAAACAATGTTACACACAATCTGGTCTGTAAACTGAGCGAGGAGCATTTCTGCCTCACATGTCCTTATATGGACCTGGATCGACCTGTATGAGAAGAATGGGTTTGCTCTTGATGAATTTACATGCAAAACATTACTGGGAGTCTGATCGTTCCCAGGCTGCTGGTTAAATGAGAATATGACAGTATTGCATTTCTCTGTATGCTCTTTATTACCTTTTTTAAACCAAAATTACTGCATATATGCAGGGTTTCAAGCTCACTGATAATAGCTGATTGACTCTTTCCCATTGCCAGTAGAGTTTGCCTTTTTTTTTGCTGCAACATTTGACTTTATGACTGAAAACCAGGGAACGAAAGAAATAACCATGGAGTGACATGGAAAAGGAAAAGGAAAATGCTGTGTATTTCACTGTATGTGACAGTGTCAGAAACACTGTCTGCTGGTGCTGCACTTGCATGTTATGAAGAAAAATTGTAGCACTGTGTTTCCAGACTGAAAAAAACAATAAATTATGCTCAAATTCAATGGGCACCACAGCACTGAACCTGGAAGAAGTAAAAATGAGCTTTTTTCACTCAGAGGTCAAGTTTACAACACTGCTGATTAGAGCTGGCTCTGATAAATATCATTACTGAGACATCTGACCCACAGATCAATGCCGACTGTGCCCATTAAAAAAAAAAGGCCGGATGCTAATAGAGAGTCAGCAAACAAGACTGGCGTAACATGTTTCACTCTGAATGAACTACTCAACTATTTGAATACATTACCTCGTCTATGAACATTCTTACCTGAATCAACAATATAGGTTTTCTTTGGCAATGGTTGCTGTTTTACAATGAAATGAACAAATCCCAAAATTGATGAAATTCTCTGCAGGGATTAGACAGAATCAAACAGGTGCGTAAAAGTTAGGCAGCTCCTTCACTAACCAGGAAACAATTAATTTAAGAGACGTATTATGGACTCCTGTTTTGTGTACGATTGACTGCAAACTGTGTAGCTGCTGAGTAGGTTTTTTCCACCTGAGGAGATTTATACAAACCTGGATGGCGTGGCATTACAATATGACAACTCTCTCGAATTTCATTTGATAAAAGGTCCACACAACTAAAGTAATACAAAGTTAGTGCAAATGTAGTAAGTTGAAATATCTGATGTGCACAAATTAACTTGTCAAAGCTGTACTCTAGAAACTAGAAAAGTAAGATCTACTTGTCATCTGCAAACAGACCTGTTGGTTGTTGGTAATCTGTCCATGATTTTGAGGTCACCAGTAAGAACAAAATGTTTCTGTCCTCAGAGGAAAGACTGCTGCTAGTTTGAAGTCATTCCCTCTGACAACATTTATCAAAGTTGAACTCTCTCTACACTTGGCCTCTGCAAGTCCATGTGCTAAATGCAGTGAATTCAATAAAATTTGTTTATTCTGACATCAAAATTCTGATGTTTTAAATTCTTATATGTACATGTTTTGTGGTCATAAACCCATTTCAAACAGCCACAGTGGAATAAGAGCTATTTTTACCACATAAACAAGAGAGGATTTGTTTTAAAATTCCCCAGGGTCATTAATTGCTCAAACCAGGGATATAGCCGCATGAGTGAAACAATTCTTAAAAAACACACAGCGCCACTTTTTTTTGCAATGGTTTTGTAAAATTAATTTTTTAGCATTTATGAACACCCGGCATATAAATAAATGGATATATAAATATATAGATTTGAAAAAGTACTAGATGTGCTAGATGTTAAATATATTTTATTGCAGATGGCTTCTGCATTTGCGTCTCAGTCAGATGGCCTAATTAATCAAGAGGACGCATCTAACTAACTCTAAACTAAACAAAAAAAACAAAAAACAATTACATGAGAGGAGAGGAGAGGAGAGGTAGGAAAATGAAGGAACTGTGGCCAGTGAGCAGGGATGGTGTGTAGGGTGGGGCAGGGTGAGGAGGACACGATATGTAGTGAATTATCCTGGTGGGTGGAGGAACAAGGGAGAGGGAGGAACAGGGCTGTAACTGGCTCCACATGAGGAGGAGGCAGAAGGAGGTTAGCATGGAGAGCTATGGATGCCTGTGCAATGAATCAGCTGTCTAAATATGGTCCCTGCTCTTCATGCAACACACCCATCCACTCCCTGTACAAAGTGGATGGACATCTCCTCTTTCAGTTTATCTTCTGCTCTTACTCTCCCACGTATATTATTCGACCCTCCTTACAGTAATGGAGGAAGTTTGTCAGATCAATCTATATCATATTCTCACAAAACAGAATAGATTTTTCTCAGTTCTCTGTGTCTGCAAGAAGGTAGGAATGTGCACATCGATTCATTCAGGGACAGGAGGATAAAACAGACAGCACACATCTGGCCTTCACAGTCACCTCAGTCTCTGTGGGCTTTGTGACAGTCAGGCCATGTCTAAAGGTGTTTACAGCAGCACAGAGAAGATGCAAAGAAATGTATGAATGTGAATGACAAACCATTCACAGACAGTCTCTCCCTGAGGGCATGCATTCAGTGGGATAGACATCTCATTACTGTAAGTAATGAAGTTATTCATGGTTTAAAGAACAAAAAAGAGAGCTTTAAGGTGAAGTCCAAACTTGCCTGTGTTCGCTTATTTGTAAGCCTACTCAATCAGAGTTTAGATTGGGTGTGACAGATTGTCCTCTCCTGAAACTTACATTGTTGGACACAATAATAGCTAGTTAGCCTGCATCTCATAATGGATTCATGGAGAGCAGAGCTGTGAGCCAGACAATCCAAACAATGATCTGAATGTAGCTGAAATCTTTAGCAGAGCTATGGGGAGGTGGAGAGTAGGTAAAAATGCTCTGTGGTTTCGCACAACACCATCACATCATGTAAGGTGCAGTAAGTCCTGGTCTCTGGCAGAATACGGCCTTCGCTCCCAAGAAACTGAACACATGTGAAGGAGTTAATCTCAGACCTACAAGACAGTAAGGCTCAAGTGAGTCAAAGGGACATACACCCCTGTTGACACCCATGCAGACACAAACACACCCACACTGAAACACATGCTGTTCAGAGGCTGTTAATACCAAGAGGCAGTCATTTCCATACACAAACTGTATAACACAAACTGTATAACACAAACTGTATAACACAAACTGTATAACACAAACTGTATAATACATATAGTGGAGGAAGCAGCCATCATCCTTTGCTTTGTGAAGAGCAAGTCTGGCATTATAGCCATCTTTATCAGGCTTTTTTAAATACAGAAGTGCTCATGTTTGGATGAGACGTTGGAAAGATAAGCATTGTAATCAGTGACCAGTGATCAATGACGTCCTAGCAGAAAGCTGGAAGTTGCTGTCACTCAAAGTGACCACACCCTTATTTTTGAATAACTTTAAGCCTGACTGCACAGCTGTCACAGAAGAGGATGTTAGCGACAGGGACCAAAAATGTTCTATCATGCCATTTATTTGTGGAAATTGTGCATGTTGCTCTACAGGGACTGAGCTAAGCCTTAAGAGGCCAATTAAAGAACTGCACTTTTTGGCACTTCAATGTTGGCTTCATTTTTCAGCCCTGGAGGTTGTTGCTTCCAACTGATGTGTTGACGGAGCTGTCACTGATTAGTTTCCACTCACACCTCACACAGTATCAGCAGTCCCATCAGTCAAAGGCTTGTTCAGACCACACTGGTAAAGCGGCTCAGGAGGGAATGGAGCAAAGACTGGCAGGTTGACAGCCGCTAATAAAGCAGAGATTAAACACAGATGCCCCACTACAAAGTCTTCACGCTGTGTCCTCCCTGTGTGAGCGGGCCCTCTGTGACAGCACCCACTGCACAGTAACAGCATGCTTTCATTATCAGTGGTGAAGTATGAATCAGGGGCGTCTCGGTCTGAACTGTATCTCCCACCTTACACAAACTGAGAAGCATTTTGGAAAAATGTCTGGAAGAGATCAGAAAACAGTATCTGTTGCTAAGTTGAATTTGTCCCAAACCCACAAATAGACTCATATTAGGTCATGAATTCCCAGTGAATAAGATTATTACCCACCAGAGACCCCGATGTGGGAATGTTGAGTATGATATCATGTTGAAATGTCTACACTGTAAATGAGGAGATCTTTGCTGTAAGGAAAATGATACAGCTTTGTATTCTAATGAGCTCATTGTTCTGATTAGCACCATCTGCTAAATGCCCAAAATGTGACTCAAAGCTGCCAGTGTTCCTGACACAACCTCGATCCCATTGAGGAATGAAGAAAACATTAAGAGCTACATTAAGAACATATTGCTCTGAGCACGATGACTCCTGAAAGGAAAATCCAGCATGAATGATTTGTAATCCTTAGATGACACAACTTAAAGTGGTGGTGCTTGTTCCATTTATTAGCAGAGGTCTCGTGGAAACCAAAGACCACATGACAAATAGAGAGTTTAAACAAAGTCAGAACATCAGAAGCACTACAGGATATTTTTCACTGGCTGGTCTGCAGCATGATGGTGATGAAAGCTACAGCAGAACAAGGCTATGGCTTCCTAACAGCAAAATATTTTTAAAAGACTCCTAATTGTAGGATGTAGGATTTAGTGGCTTCTAGTGATGGAGTAGCAGATTTCACCCCCTTTAAAACTTGTAGAGAAGACTGTGGCTGGCTCAAAAGTCACGAAAAATGTGAAAAGATCCTCTTTAGAGCCAGTGTTTGATTTGTCTACTCTGGACTACTTCACACTAAAGTCATGAAAACAAGTTCTTATTACAATTGCTTATCGATGCATGATTATACACGATTGGAACATAGCGATGAATAGATCTGTAAATAGTTCCTCCTACTTCATTAGACATTAAAGTGGGCCTACTTTAAGTAAATACACGTATGCTTTTGTACATGAGTATTTTTTATGTTAGTCTGATTTATCTTCTCTATGTGAACTTTTCTCTTTTTGACGAGTGGGGCTAAAGCCCTGCGTAACACTTTTTACTACCGTATACTATGGCTGCATTTAAAATTTTAAATGAACTTGTGGTACTTTTCAAACCTTTTGCACATAGTAAGTACAGAAAGGTAGTAAATGTATGTAATGTAAATGATGGATAATGACTACTATTTGGTCAACATGTCTGTTAACAACGTATCTGACACAATTTTCAATATTCAATCACATTATTACTTTTTTCATAATCTTTTAAATGTACAAGGGCTAGGGCTGAGATATGTACTGAGCAATGCATTTTGGTATAAATTAATTCATCTGTGTTTTCAGGTGGACAAACTTGTGTAAGAGAGAAAGTTCACACTGAACCGCACCGACTGATCTTTAAAGAATCTTTGACCTGTGACATCTGTGACAACAGTAATACCAGCTGTTATTATCACCTGTGTTTGGCAGTTTTTCTGTATGTTTTATAAAACCTTAAACAGATTCACAGCAGTGTGAAGGCCAACTATCGTTGTGTTGGTAAAGTGTCCCTTAGCTAACTAACACAGTGTTGCGGTTTACCTGGGCTGCTGGTGGAGTCTTTCTCCATCTACTACTGATTTAGAAAGAATCTGCCCTTGAAAGGCAACAGAAGAGCACAGAAAATCAAAAACAGAACAACACATTGTGGTTTGCTTTTTGTAATGAAGATGAATCTGACGTTATGTCATAGCTGGCAACCATAAACAAAGCCAGTGTTTTGAGTTAGTGAGGGAGCAAGAGATAGGCATTTCAGGGGGAGTTTATCTTGCCACAGGGCCCAAGCTGTTGGCTAACGCTAGCAAAATCCAAACCTGTTTTGTTTTTCACTCTGTGGTATTTTAAACAGAGTGTACTGGAAACTTTCAACCCCATTTTTAGATTTTATTAGATACTTATTAAAATGTTGTGTAAATGGAAAACAAGATGGCATAGAAAAAAAGATTAATATCTATTAATCCTCGCAGACTAAGAAACAGTTCAGCCTTCGGATTCTTGCAGGAAAAAATTAGATTAGTTTTTTGCTTGCTTAGAGCTTTGTCCTCCTCATCTGTGGGTTTATTTATAAATTCTTGTGCTGGTGTGCCAGGACAAGAAGGCCAAACATGTTTTGTAAGCATATTACAATAGCATTAATGCACAATCATTTATATTCAGACGGTCTGGGTTGCCTAAGATGGAGCTCTCGTTTGACTGCCCTCCAGCTGTTGGATAGTGACTGAGAGAAAAAGAGGATTGAGGTTGTTCCAAGCCATGATGTCTGAGTCAAGGGTGGAAACTCTGAATGTTCTCGCGCCACTGTGCAAAAACCTGCAAGCTATTACACATCACACTGCTGCCTCACAGGCTAAAAAAAGCAACAGGGCTCCCCTTAACTCCCCTAAAAAAAAAAAGCTCACTCTCTGTCTTGTCAAACATCTGTCCTTCAGAGCTCTCCTGTCCCTTCCTTACACTACCACTTCTCTGTTGTAAACAGGACCTTGAGCTTGTGGGTGCGAGTTTATGGTATTTTCCATCTTTGTTTAAAAAAAGAGAAGAGTGAAATGACTTTCCAAGGGATTCCGTAATACTTGGGCAGCCAGCAAGCATGGCTCACATGTGAAGGCTTGTATTCTTCAGTCCTATACATAGCGTGCTGTTGAAGGAAAATATCTGGAAGCCACCTGTGGTGGATACAGAGTTTTGAACCAGTCACCAGTAGAATTGGGACTGAGCGGGGAGTAACATCTGTGAAATAAACAACCACAGACAAGCACCCATGGTCACTTCTGCTCTATGTGGTGTAAGAACATGAAGCTTTGTGCCTCTAGATGCTAATAGTAGAATAAATAAGAAGCTTAATATTATTTGTATTTAGGTTCTGTTTTCTAAAAGGTCATTTATGAATACTGGGAAAATGTAACACGTACCAAACTGGAGGATGAGTGGACATTGTGTTTTGGTGATAAGTAAGCGTGAGTAATGCATCCAGCAATTGTTAACACAGGTGTGGATCATTGACTGTACAAAAAAAGATGAACACGACAACTGTTCAAAAGTGAAGCCAAAACATATAAATCGCCCCCTGGTGTCTGACTGCAGTATAGGATTTAAGACACGCCCACTCCATATTGATATTGCATATTATTTTATGTATGTTCACATTTTGCTCATCAATTATTTAGTGCTACAAAGAGGGGGGGTTTACATCATGACTGACAGCTGTTTGGGATTTGGGAGTTTTACGGCTGTAGTACGCAGTACTACACAAACTTAAGCTCAAAATAATGTTAAATAATGTTACTAGCATCAGGTTTATCTGGCTTCATTCTTGTTCAGTAGAGGAAAGTGAAGAAGAGTCTGTCTAAGTTACTATATACAGTTAGTTGTGTGGATATGCACAAAGGTATTTTGAACAAGTAATATTGGATTATGTATTTGATTTTTCAGTAATAAAACAGAAATTATTTTGTGCTGTACATATTACAAACTAGTACTGTTTACGCTTCATTTGTGCTGCATTTAATAGCTGCATGTCTGATAAGTCATAGCTGTACGCTCATATTTTTCATACTGAAAGAAAGTTTGTGGTGGTGTGATTTGTACATTCAGGTGTCTTTATGAAATATAATGTAATCAGAGCAGATGGCTGTTATAGAAATAACGGAAGTTTGACATCAGAGAGCCATAATCATGTTCCCAACCTGTATATGAGCAAATATATCCTAAAATACTTTATTAAAGTGTTAGTGTATGTTCAGAGGTGTATTATGGTATATTTTTTTTAAAAATTGTCAGCATCATAGTAGGAGCACATTAACAATAGATATATTTATTATTTTGTTTAGCTTGTGAAATTATGTATGGTAAAGGGATGAGAATTCTTTCATGTTTCATCAATTTGACCTGCCTGGGCAAACAACATTACTTTCTGAGTGGCATTTTCTTTGGTACTGTTGCTTCACTGATGAAAGCTACAGCCTGTTTTGAGGTCATCTTTAACCACTCCCTGAAATCCTCTGAACCTCAGCACACTGAGCGACATCTTTGGCAAACTAACACCTTCCTGTTATATTAAACAACTGCTGAAGCATTTCTAATATTTTTTTTATGAACTGATGTGGCATAAACATAATTTCCACATATCAGACTCAACCATTTGTCTGGTTCGCCCAAGGGCCACACCCATCCCTAAACCAATAAGGTGTTGCATTGCATAAACAAGCTCGCACATCAGATAGACAAACCATGATCCCATACTGATACATGTATTTCACACACACACACACACTCTCTTACCTGGTAGACCATGACTTTAAAGTTGCGTCTCTTCAGCAGCTCAGCCTCGTTGCTCTCCAGTTTCTTGATCTGGCCTCCTTGCTTCTCCAGGTTGGCCCGCACTGTCTTGACATTGATGCTCACCTTGCGCACCTTTTCCATCATCTTATTGACACTGTTGGATGTGGTGCTGTGACTCTTGGCCAGTTTGGTCAGCTCGCCTTGGATGCCAGTCACAGAACGCTCCATCTCCTGCTGCCTGGCCTCCAGCCCACTTTGGGTCTGCTGGATTTGGTCCACTGCTCCGATGATCTTGTCAAGCAAAGACAAAACCATGACCCCGTTCACCTGTGGGTCAAACTTCAAAGCCTCGTCCTTCTCTTCGGCTGCGTCCCCCTCTGCGTCCGCAGGGGACAGCTCTTTCTGGGCTTCTGCAAGGGCAACATCTTCGTCATCTGAGGGTGGAAGATTTACCTCGTCATCTGAGATCTCAGTGAGAGTTTGAGGCTCTAGCTGAGCACTTGAGGATTCCAGTGCTTCCATGGCTGCCATGTCAGAGGATTTGTTGGTCAGCTAATCACCGTTCTTCGCCTCTGGTTATTCGAGATTTCCTTTTTGACCGCTTGCTCTCACCTGCCTCTGCCTGTCTTTCCTTCTCTGGACAACTGTTCTTTTTCCTTATTCAATTATCTCTCTCCAGCATTCATGCACTTTGTCTCTCTTTCCTTGCTCCGTCTGTCCTGTCTACTTCAAAAACCCACTGGAATCAGGCCAGAGTGCAGGGGAAGCCAAGCGATGCTGGATGTTACCACATGAGCGTTAGGATGAGAATGCCACACCAGGCAGAGGAACCCACGAGTCAAGCTACAGCCAGCAGGGTTTTTTCCCCCCACCCCCCCTTTTTTCCATCGGACTCTCCCTCTCTCCTCAAACTCCTCCCTCGTCTCCTCCCCAAACACACAGACACATCGGTAAGACTCCACCTACAGCTAGTAGGTCCAGCCCCTGAATAATTTCCATAACACACCCCTTTGGTCTAGCCTTGTCCCATCAGCATGGTTGAAATAGTTAGAGTTAAGAGGACTGATCTGCTTGTATACAAGCTCAGGCACAGCAGAAGGAGGAATGTCAGCAGAATCTTTTAGGATTCTTTTTTCCCTTCGATGCAGAGCATGTTCAGTTTACTAAAGGCAGGGTTGGGTCTGTCATAGATCAAAGAGGCCAGGAAGGAAATGAAGAGTGGGAAGCTAAGACTGGAAAAAAATGATCTTTTGTAGAAATGTCAGGGTGGTGTTGCTGCATAAGTACTAAAGTAATGTGTGTGTGAGAACTCATCTTTGAATGAGAAGGAGCATATCTTCCTAACATTGTTTAGAGAATTTGAATAATAGACTTCTGTAAAGCTGGGGGACAATTTCAAGACAGATTTTTGTAGGAAAGAATGGTATAATAGCACATGTTAGAACATACCTACCTGACAAACAACCCCAAGTTGTACACAGTCCCTCTGTCAACATTTTGAAGTCCATGCCATGATAACTTGATGCCATCACTGGTGCATGGAGGAGGTTAAAAAGATGACTGCCACAGTAAAAGAACTCACAATTCCATGTCCCTTTTGCAGCATTGAATGTTAACACCCAGCAAATTTAAGCTGCATCATTTTGTCCAGATGTTTCCTGTCTTGTGCTGAGGTGTTTACATACTGTACATTTATTTCCAAATGCTACAGATCCCAGCATCATTCAATTGCAAAGGACATTAATTACCTAACCTTTAAATGCAGGCAGTATAAATTAAATTAAGTTTTTTTTTTTAGAGAGAAACCCAGGGGAAAACACACACAATTACAAAAAAAGGAATCAATCAAAACATAGACAGTGATCATAAAACTACATCAGCCTGGTGCCTACATTAATGTATGAAGCATACATGACAAGTATTTAATGTCAAATAGAAACCAGATCAATTACTGTATTTGTTCAGCTTCAGCATTTAAAGAGATGTGAACCAGCCTGGAAGCTTCATCAGCAGACCTTGAAAAACAAAATAATATGAGAGGTCATTAGACTAGATAAGTGATACATAATTGCAATCCATTTAACATTTAACTCCTAGCTGAGGAACTTTATCACATGGCCTCTATAATGGAATTATATTATTTGCTAAGCTGAAATCAACAAAATGAACACTTGCTGAACACTTTTGTTTGCCCAATATGAAAATAAGTTTAGGATAAAGTTAAAGATAACACTGGATACGTGACTGAAAACCAGGTGCTCAAACACCTTCACCATAGCAGATGATAATGTTACAGGTCAGTAATCGTCTTGGGAGTTTGAGTTCAACATTTTTAGGCACAAGGACAATAACATCTACGTTAGAACAGGAAAGCCTGTCATCCCAGTTTCAGGATAATGACTGAGGTTAAGTCAGGACTCTAGCCTTTCTACTGTTTTGCATGTGCACCAATTTCCTAAACTCATTTTCAGTGTTTATAAATGGGGGGAATTGCAAGCAACAGCCTCCAGGGCGGAAAAACAAAGTTAGCTTGCATGTGTCAAAAACTCCCCAGCTCCAGCCTTTTATCCATATGTTTGCACTTCTGCATCCAAAAAAACAAGATGATGATGACTGCAATGCTAAACTTGAAGATTCAAAAAACACTCCTGTAACAAATGACACCATAGTGGCTCTATCCACTTAACTATCAGCTGCTGTTTGTTGGCATAGCAATGTGTAATAATAAGGGAGAATGAGGTACTGAAAACTTATTGGTTTAGACTGTCCCTAGGCCCAAGACAAAAACCCTGAAAAACTGCTTTCTCTTCTCCTGCACTTGAAGCAGTTCATAATCTTTGATTTAGTTCATTTATGTGCATTATTCTATAATTTGGGGTTGTTTCCATATAGTTGAATGAAAGCATCAGCTAAATACATCATGTAATGTAATATAATGTAACAAGCTGGTCTCATATAATGTATTCAATTCATCAGGCAGGTTGGAACCAGAATCTGTGATGACAGGTTTTGTTTTATAGTTTGTGCTTAACTGCATGCCCATGCCCCATAGCTCTGGTATCTTTAGAGAGGAATTTATATTGAAGTTTATTCTTACACTCCATCTTAACTCTCATGGCCTTTCTCAACTTTGTAGAGATCATTGTCACTTGATTTGAAAACTAGACTTTTCCTCCATAGTTGCAATCCTTAAAAAAAACATGGTTTAATGTTGCAATGGACTGCAATGAGCTCAGATGAAATACATTGATCTTCAACAAATTTGAAATGGCAACCCTCATGTAACTAAAGAGTCCAAATCATCTTCTTTGTCCTTAAATACAGCACATAATTTAAATAGCACAACTTAGCAACTTTGACAGAACAGATACAGCTTTGACCAGAAGCATGCTTTGAATTATGACTGTTATATTGAATATAACTGCCTCAATTGGCTGGGTGCAACATTGATTCAGTTATTCAGTTAATAGTTACTTAGTTTGTGGTCAGTGGTTACAAATGCATAGTTAAAAATACTGATTTTGTTACTTGTCAGCACAGCTTTTTACTTACTTACAAGATTAAGGCTCAAAAGCTGCATCAGAGACATGCTTTTAACAAGAGTTTGAATAAGTTAATGTTGTATTTGAATCCATTTTTTGAAGAACACCTTCCAGTCCTTACTTTTATATTTAACTTTAAATGCATCTCAGTGGTACACTCTGCTCTACTTTCCTATAGCAACAAAACACATGACAATCATAAATGCACGAATAGGCACAAATTATGTAAAACAACATAGCAACCTGGGCTAAGGCAGAGGGTCGTTTTCTGAGGTGTCCTCTTGCGGAAGTCTGCAGCAGTGATATCTGTACGTTTTGGGAATTCCATGGTTCCAGGATTGCTTATTGGCAGCCAGCCAGTGTCCTGGTTTAAACCCTGCAGCGTGTGGAAGAGAGAGGGGGTGAAACTCTACTGTGCTCTGCTGTTTGTAAGAGGAAAGTTTCTACAGGAACTTGTTAGTACTGACTCAACACTTGGCCACTTGTTGACTATTCCACCACATCTGGTAGACCTTATTCTCAGGACATTTAGAGGAGTGGTAGCACTTTACTTTACGTGCTGCTCATATAAAATTAAATGCCATAAGCTTCTTGCAGGCACATGTTTGTACACTTGAATAATTTCATCAGCTACACCACAGACTGTAAATAACAATGCAGGCTTAAATCTCCATATGGCTGACTGGTGGCAGAATATTTAGTAAATAACATCCACGGCAAATAATAGTGCGCAATGTGAAAGTTGACACTGGTAGTGATTCATCCATAGAAAACTATCACTAATTCTGTAGGTCCCTTTGTGTCTCGGCAGCTTTAAAGGTTCTTTTCTTTTCCTGGAACACAGTTACTATTTTAATTCAGCCTGTGTACTCCCCATAGACCATTTCTACAGGAGTATTTTTCAGGAGTATTAGGTTGCACTCAGCAATTAGGGGAAAAAATGAAGGATCATCAACAAAATATGTTGAACCTTACTCAACTTTGACCAGATCACAACACAAAGTCATCTGGCAAGATGATAGATGATACACATCGATCACTACTTGTAAACTAAGCACTGTTTCTCTACTTTTGTTTCACTAATGAAAGATAAAAGGTTGTCACCATAATTACTTTCCAGAGTCGTACAATATAAACTTGTCTGTAAATGGGTGCTAGCAGATAGCTGCAGTCAGACAAAGTGACTAAAGCTACATTTTGTAAACATCAGCACTGAGATCTCAGTAAATCCAATTCCAATCCAAAAACAGGTATTCTGTCAGACCAAAATTAAACTAATTAAATGAACCTAGTTTCAGCTTTTAAGTAAGTAGAGTTAAGAAACAGTATGATGGTAAGAAATGGCCTACTCTTGACATATGAATGGTTCACTTGATGGTCGGTGCTCCACATGAGCACACCAACTGCATCTGTGTCATTCTGATTTGTACATGGAATCCAGTGATCTCATCACATTCCTCAGAGAGAGAAAGAGAGAGATTAACAGAGTGGCATAGGGGGTAAAACTTATGATATAATTAAAACAATGTATTTAAAAAGCAGATGTGTAATTAAAATTGGAAATAAAAGGACAAACTTGTTCGGACAGTTCCATGGTGTGAAAAAAAGGGCTGCAGTGTGAGTCCAACCCTCTCTGACATTTATATAACCCCGTTGCAGAACAGTTACAAAAATCCACAGTGTGTGGTGTGACTCTACAGGGCACAGGGGGGGGAATATCTGATGTTTGCTAATGACTTGGCATCTGCCTCCAGAGAGGGTTGCAGTCAGACATGGCACTAACTGTCAATATACAAAAGACCAAAATATTAATGTTTT
>JAQNCA010000017.1:18632082-18653789 GCA_029783725.1 Acanthurus tractus | reverse complement strand
GTACTGTCGAGGATGACACCCAGACTCTTAACCTGAGGGGAGGGGGAGACCAGGGAGCTGTCGATGGAGAGAGAGAAGGTGTCAGCTTTAGATAGGGTGGATTTGGTGCCAATGAGTAGGAATTCAGTTTTATTGCTGTTCAGTTTTAGGAAGTTAGAGGTGAACCAAGATGTGGACATGCAAAATACCATCTGGCTGTCCTGTCATGTGGATGACATCATGCAACTTCTGTAGTGCATTTATTTAAATTTCCATCTGGAGGAATATAAACAGCAACAACAAACACACTGGTGAACTCTCTGCGTTCACATGACTGGGTTTAAGCACCAAGCATCCTTGGTGTAAACACAGAGCCCACCCTCCTCTTGCTGGAGTTTGCTGTGCTGTCAGCTCTGAAAAAAACGGCTGTCAAATGCAATAGCTTGATCCACCGGGGTTAAGCCAGGCCTCTGTGAAGATGTGCAGACAACAGTCTCCGACTTCCTGTCACTGAGTTATTTTGGTTCTTATTTCACCTGTTTTATGTTTTTGTGACCAGACATTAGCTGGAAATAGACTGAACAGAAGAGCCTTAGATCCAAACTGTGCTAGCTTAGCTCTCTTCCCTGCTGTCCTCCTTCTTTTCACTGACTGTGACATTTGGTCCTGCTGGTCTGGCTGAGTGTCTTGGAGATGTCCTTGGTAATGATTATTTTAAAGGTCTGCGGCACAAATCAAAATACGATAAATGATACACAGAGTGAGCCTGGTTTTGCTACTGACTAAAAAATAAGTCACTGAGTCACTTACATCAACCAGTGAGTGTAACTGGCAAGTTAGATTCAGTGTTTCCATTTTTGTATGTATTGTGGACTTTTTTATTCCCTTTGGGTAAAAAGTTCAGTGCAGCCAACACAGCTGGTAGCTTCACAAGTAAGCTAGTTAGCTAGCCTACTGATCAATAATACTTGGTGTCAGTGAATAGAAACAATAAAAGTTGTCATTTCCATTTATATATTGATATTTTTAACATAAAAAGGTCAGCTCTTTTTGTTACTCTTTAAGCTGCCTTGGTCTGTTTTCTTTTGTGTTATCTCCTCTGAGCAGTTGTATGTTGTGTCTGTGCAGGTTTGTGGCTGGAGTGATCAGCAGGGAGAGGATTCCAACCTTCGAGAGGATGCTGTGGAGGGTGTGCCGTGGTAACGTCTTCTTGAGAAAGGCAGAGATTGAGGACCCTCTGGAGGATCCCACCACGGTCAGCAGATGAACTTTGTAACAAATAGTCAAAGATAATAAAGACTTAAATAGAAGAAATGAAAGCACACAAAATTGGTCATAGCCATTTAGAACTTAAATTAGTTGACTTTTTTAACATTGAAAACAGATGCACCACTCATCTGTGAGTTGTGTAAGTGTGAGGGACTTTTCTAACACCGTCGTCTCTTTCCAACAGGGAGACCAAGTCCACAAATCAGTGTTCATTATCTTCTTCCAAGGTGACCAACTGAAGAACAGGGTGAAGAAGATCTGTGAGGGGTGGGTGTCAGAGAGCAAGATGCATCAAATATACTAATACTGAACTTAGCAACTGTAGATGCCGCAGTTTATGGATTGAAAACCAATCATGATAGTTGGGTTTAGACATGTAGGATTATGCTTACGCTTGGTATAATCTTGATGTGATTTAAATTACATTTAGGTTTAACAGTGTACCTGGCTATGTTAACAAGTTCTATCATAATGGTTGAAGGTTTCATTGTAATGGTTATAAATAATTTGTAAACAAGCCTAGACTTCATTTTACCATTGGTTAACATTCTGACCAATGATGAATGCTCAACAGTGGTGGAGTATTGAGAGTGTAACTTTATGGAAAAGTACTTTGTGTTTTGAGAGAAAGAAAAGAAGTATGACCTGGTCATCCAACAAGCTAACATCTCGTGGCCATCAAAGGAACTGTAGCTTTTAATGCTGCTGTGGTGCTTTTACTTATTGCCACAATACCATGCAAGATATTTGGCGACAATAGTGGTACTCCACTGATTATTCAGAAAACTATGTGTTTATGAGTCTCTATTAGTAATATTTAGTCAAAGGCAACAGTTTTGTGGTGTCTTTTGAGGCTCTTTAGGAGCTTCATCAAGTCTGAGAAAGCAACCTCTGATCTCAGTTACAGAATAAGAGTACAGAGTTTGAAAGACATCTGTGTTTGACAGACAGAGAGTCTAGCTAAAAGATACAAGGATACAAGGAAGTTCATTTGTCATTATACAACAAGTTGTATAATGAAAACTGTGTGCATCATAAACATGTGCGATGGAAACAAAAGTTAAGTTCAGCACATGTGAGATGCTGAGAGATGACACAGGTGGTGGGTATATTTCTCCAGGTTCCGTGCCTCACTGTACCCGTGTCCAGAGACCCCACAGGAGAGGAAGGAGATGCTGGCTGGAGTCAACAGCCGCATTGACGACCTCCAAATGGTATGTCTGTTACTGTACTAGAACTCTACCTTCCATTACTAGCATAACACACATGATAGAAATTATAAAGTAAAATAAAATAAAGTAAGTGTTTACACAGAGGTAGTTGACCTTGGAGTAAAGCCTGCTTATTGTTTAAGCTGCATTACCATTAGTGCAGTTCTTTTTTTCTATCCTGATAGTTCTTTCAAATGGTCTTTGTACTCTTTGTTACACGGCTGGTCACTAAACAACATGAAATTAATCAGACATATTGCAGAACAGGATGTCTCTGTTCAGGCCCCTGCTCATAAAATTTATTTTCAATCAAATTACAAAAGCTCACATAGTTCAGGGGGGTGTTTTCTTGTGCATTAGTTCTTATCTGTGAAAGACCCTTTGTCCTGTCTCGTAGTGTTGTGGTTCCCCAAAGTTTGCCCTTATTAAGCCTGGAAAAAGCCCTGGTTCTGCTTGAGAGGTCTGGCTCAGTCTGAGCCTGCCAACCAGATACAATGTATTACACTCTACTACAATAGAGCACTCACTCACTTACTCAGGTGTACATACCACAGAAAACCAAACTATGTGCATTAACCTGACTTGAGCCTTGGAGCCAGCATGGTAAAATCAAACTGCACCATTTGCCAACATGTTTATAGGACAAATAGTGCACATTTCAGATACATAACTGACAATAAACAATCAAAAATTGTTAAGCAACCAGTGTATTCGTGAAGACTATACATAGATGGAAACAACAAATGAAGTCAAAAGTCAAAGTCAAAGTCAACTTATCAAATATGCTATACATGCTCGATATACAGCATATATGAAATTTCAGTCCTCTCGGAAATGAAGATAATAAGAAATAACTTTTAAATACAGAAAAGGCCTGCAAAAAATACTTCTGATGAAGAGACTTACTTAACCCGCCCTCCCTCCACACTGCTACTGTAGGTGCTGAACCAAACGGAGGATCATCGCCAGCGGGTGCTTCAAGCTGCCTCTAAGACCATGCGGGTGTGGTTCATCAAGGTGAGGAAGATGAAGGCCATCTATCACACCCTCAACCTCTGCAACATCGACGTTACCCAGAAGTGTCTGATTGCTGAGGTGTGGTGTCCCGTCTCAGACCTGGACTCCATCCAGTTTGCTCTGCGCAGAGGGACAGTGAGTGTTGTTCTTTATTGTTCTTTGTTGTGTATTTATGTTTACCGATCTTGTTTTTGTACTCAAGTTTTAAAGAATTCTGTCATCATTGACCTATGTGATACTTTTTCTTTATGTTTGTTTTTGCTGGATTGTTCACCTGCAATTTTCCTTCTACCTGCCTTTTCTGGCATCAGTAATGGGCCACAAATATCATACTGTTTATTTTATGAGTAGTGATACAAGGTGATTTATTTTTATTTGACAAGTCAGAAAATTTAACTGTCCGACCTTTCTCAAGATTCAATTCGTGTGTGTGTAGAACCATTTTATAAAATTATCAAAAACAATTTTTTGGTCATATTATTTTACAACCTGCTGGGTCACTGGCAGCTCTTACACACTCTGCTGTATTTATCCCACAGAGATAGCTAGCGCCTTTCTTTCACAGATTTGCTCATGGCTAATGATCAGACTGGCAAAACTCACAGACACTGGCATTTGACAAGGCAGTCCGGTAGCCTCGTTACTTCATACCAGTGCTTCATTCATTAGCTTGTAAACTACGTTACTTTGCGTTGAGTTGGAGTAATGCAGTAAATGTCTGAGTAATGTACAATGTACCTAGGTCACCGAAAGAGCTAAGCGGTGGGTAACACTGCCTTCCCCCCACACCTCCAGTTAGTTCACACCCTTGTTGTACTTACACTTGCCTGTTGGGCTGTACTAAAACCCAACCAGATGTTATACAATGGCCAATTTGTACAGGCACAATGATGTCTTTGGTCTCATGTTCAGGTGCGCACAGTCTGATTGTTGATCAGCTAATCAGCCACCGCAGCTTGAAAATCTGGTTGCATTTGTCTTAATACTGAGTTTTTTTTTAAAAGTTTTTTTTCAGTGTTCCCTGCAGCCTAAATGCACAGTCCGCTGCAACCCGTTCTCCCTGAAGCCTGTGGCTGTTGGAATTAAACTGATCACCGAACATCTAACTCACTGAACTGTAATATAAACACACCAGTAGAATTACTACGACATAGACAGTTACTTTGCTGATAAGTGCGGGCTCTGATTGACAGGAAAGAAGCGGCTCGACAGTGCCATCCATCCTCAACAGGATGCAGACCAAGCAAACTCCACCTACTTTCAACAAGACCAACAAGTTCACATCAGGCTTCCAGAACATTGTTGATGCTTACGGCATTGGGAACTACCGGGAAATCAACCCAGGTCCGGAATTAATTTTTTTGATATTTGAACTATTTATTAAGAATATTTATTTTTGATTTGAGTTAATGATCACTAAAACTTGGAGCAGTTCATCACAAAGAAAGGTTGATTTTAAGAAAACCATATGACTTGTAAAATTTACTGTATGAAATAAAATGACTCAGTGTCAGAGTTGAACGGGTTCAACTCTTTAGCCCTTTTTTTGTATCTGTTGTTTGGTAGTTTTTAACCTCTCAAAAAGTGGCCAGGTTGCAAAGAAAACCAACCCTTTATTAAAATAGGCTTTGATTTCCCCTTTTTATCCCCTTTTATGATTGAAATATGGACTGTTACACATGTGGGTTGGACATTGAGAGTCCCTGTACTCACTACCTTATTGCAGCTCCGTACACCATCATTACCTTCCCCTTCCTGTTTGCGGTGATGTTTGGGGACATGGGTCATGGTGTGCTGATGACCTGTGCTGCCCTTTACCTGGTCATCCGAGAGAGTCGCCTCCTTTCCCAGAAGAGTGACAATGAGGTACACTAAGATCAGAATTTAGTAATTCTGAACTGCCCTTGAATATGTTCTCTTGTGCAAAGCTAGTCAGGCAGTTAAGACTCAAAAACCCTTCAGTGAACACACAAGTCTTGAGTTTTATTGTATTTTACTGGTCTTTTTTTAAGCAGAAACTTACACTTAAAGCATTGCAGAGATAAGAACATAAATCAGTAAATAAACATGAACATGATCATGTAGAAGGTGAATATTATACAAATAACTGCATGAATGCACTGTACTTTGCTGAACTTCCGTCAACCTCGCAGAACACATGCTAGACATGGTGTATAACATGCAACATGTAGTATTTCTAAGCTGGTTTTTGTTTCTGTAGATGTTTAACATGGTGTTCGCTGGTCGCTACATCATCCTACTAATGGGGATCTTCTCCATCTACACCGGCATCATCTACAACGACTGCTTCTCAAAGTCACTGAACATGTTTGGCTCTGGATGGAGTGTCAGGCCCATGTTCGGCTCAAAAGGAGCCAACTGGTCGTAAGTCAGTCACTTTACTCTGCTTGGACCAATGCTATCTGAAATGTTCCACATCCTGGAATTTCATTAATGTTTAAACAAGTTAATATTATTTCGCAAATCGTAGAAAGTTCAGAACCACACCTTTCTTTTTAGCTTTGTAGATATTTGCAGTCTAAACAAAATTAGGGATAGTTGGAGAGCAGGCAATAGGTCAAGTAGTCCTATTAAGCTGCTTGCTCAGCTGGTATATGTGTGTATTTTAATCCAAACTCTCAGTACTACGACACATAAGTTGTTTTGTTTTGTACTGACTCTGCACATTGGTGCAGTGTATGATATTGTATCTCTGGTCTTCGATGGACCTTAGCTGTGCATTGTTGTTATGGTGTCTGTCTTTCCACTGGTAACCTTTTTACATGCTCTGAAGCTTTTCACACAGTTTTGCTGTACAGAATACACAATTATTAAGTTTCTGAACCCTATTACAGCCAACTAAGGTAATTGTCCTTCCCTTACTTTATAAGGGAGTTTACTGTGACTGTTGCTCTCTTCTCACACATCAGTAGGGATACACAGACTATGTCCGATGCATAGGTTGCTCACAAGGCTACCTCCTGAAAGGAGAGCGGGCAGTTAGGCCTTGAGTGTGCTAATCTGATCTTCTGGTCTGTTGTAGGTTTGAGACTCTAAATGAAAATGCAGTTCTACAGTTAGACCCAGCAGTTCCTGGTGTGTTCAGCGGGCCTTATCCACTTGGAATCGACCCGGTAAAACCTGTGCACACACCAAAAAACTAACATTTACATCTGGCAGTTTTCTTTTCTGGTTAGTCACTATGCAGTCTTTTAGCTTGTAAATCCAAGACTGGAAATATTTAGTTTTTTGCTTCTCATCATATTTCTGAGAACAGGCCCAAGCTAACGATAACAATATCTTACTAACAAATAACAAATTGTGTTTGTATCAACAAAAAAGCTAAGAATGAAACTTTTTGTGCTGTTTTGAAAGATTTGTGTCTTCAGATAGAAGTAATGGGCTAAAGGACCAAAAGAAATACCACAAGGAAGCACGTTCTTCATATATTTGTTAACATTAATAAGCCTTAAAAATAAGATAAGGAACCACTGACTCTGTTCTGTCATATTTACAGATCTGGAATGTTGCCACCAACAAGTTGACTTTCCTGAACTCATTCAAGATGAAGATGTCTGTGATCTTGGGTGTTATTCACATGCTCTTTGGAGTTTCTCTCAGTCTCTTCAACCACCTGTAAGCACCCTTGACACTAAAGCTAAAAATGAATGACTGAACCCCAGGGCGTCACTGTAGAGTTGCTTTATCTCTCATCTAGTTATATCATATAGTGTGATTTTCTTAGTATGTTCATGTTGGCTCGGGCTCAGGTGGCCCACTGTCATCCACTGATCACAGAGTTGGTGGTAATTTATACAATGAATTATATAAATTGACAAACAGTTCTATTCAGTCATTGTAAAGACATTTCTGTGGAAAGACATACAGGGAGTTGCAGTCAGTTGTTTACACAGAAAATGATGAAAGTAATATGTATGAAGAATGAAGTTAGAGAGCTCCAGAGAGACAAAGACTGAGAAGCCAGATCGTCTGGTCTGTTTTGGTAAGTTGTGTGAAAAAAATGTACCAAAGGTGTAAAAGAAACCAGATGACATTCTTGTATTTTCTCCTATCAGTATTTTTTTTCTTAATTTCAATTTGGATGGAAATGTTTTTCGATTTCGAAATCAGACTTCTTACCATTCTTTAAGTGATACAACATGTCAGTGAAAGAACATGTTTCCTCATAGTTAGTGAGTTAGTTGTGGTTTTTATCTGAGCTCTGGTGTTTTGATAAGTAGGGTGTGATTTATGGTTTTGTTTGGGAATCTGCACTGAAAAACTCATCCCTCTGTTTATTTATTGCTCTGTGACTGCAGATACACAGACAGCAATGACCTGGAATCATGTTGATATAAATATAATTATTCAAAGCATAAACTGCACTGATTCCAGTAGTATGTTCAGAATTTCTGATAAGGTTTGAGTCAAACCTGTAACAGGATTATTTCAGCTGTTTGAATCCATACAGTGACTCTAAGGGACGATGGTTTAGCAATCACCCTGATTTAAAACTCACTCTTAGTTCTGTTATTCAGACAAGTTGATCCGGTTTGCATGCTGCAGCTTATTTGGTGCCAGTGCTCTCTAACTCCATCACACCAACATTACCCACCAGTTGATGATATTTCTCTGCAGGATACAATCAGTAATGTAAAACCTTTTCAGCAAATGTCACACTAGGTTCTCTTTCACCATAAAAGCAGAGTTATCATTAAATCCGCTTTGTCTGTATCACTAACTGACTTCACTGCAATGCAGGTACTTCAAGAAGCCGCTGAACATCTTCCTGGGCTTCATCCCAGAGATCGTCTTCATGTCCAGCCTGTTTGGCTACCTCGTTCTGTTGGTCTTCTACAAGTGGACAGCCTATGACGCGTATACCTCAAAGGATGCTCCCAGCCTGCTCATCCACTTCATCAATATGTGTCTCTTCAACTACAGCGACCCAACGAACAAACCCCTCTACAGGGGACAGGTGCTCCCTCCCTCATCCACCCCTCTGCCTCTCCTGTCTTCCTGCCCCTCCCTTCATGCATTTCTGTGGTTGAACTGTGCAAGAGAGTTGCACAGCAGCTCATTTCAAACAAACCAACAATAGTATAAAGATATAAATATTTTCTTCTGGTTAAAAGTCAGTCTCAGCTCTGTCATAGATCAGAAGCACAGGAGCTGGCAGGGATTTTGTGCCACCATCGAGGGGACCTCTGTAGAAGTTATTTCTCCTGACATGAGACTTAAACATAGATGATCTAGTTGATGGAGGGTCCTCATGAACTTCTGTAGCTCTCTTTGTTCTGCCTGCCAGACATACAGTGCAATCATAAAGCACCAGGACATTAATCTCTTATCTTGTTTTGGCTCCACTCTTTTATCTTAAATGTTATATAGAGCAAAAAAAGACCATTTTGAAACATTTCTGGTTTCTTATATATATAGTTTGGGGTGTCTTTGGAGGGGCTCTTTTTTTTGCACAGCAAGTTAAATGTTAGTAAAAAAAATGTTCTCCATGTGCCAAGCAAAAATTAACTTCTTATGGCCTCCTGTGGTCGATGGGGATAAAACAGCTACTGCACCTGCATGTGCTGAGAACTAAGCAGGTTCGGGTAAGTTTACCATTAGACACAGGGGGCAGCAGTGACACCCCCTCCAAGGAGAAAGTTTCCCAATCTATGCTATTAGTAGCCAAGATATCAACTTACCACCAGTTTTTATAGCTTTGTTGACAAAAAGCTCTTAAGGTTAAATTAACTGACTGCTCAACAGCAGCTCAGTCACTCCATTTGTTTTTATAATCAATGCCAGGCAGGTGAAAAAGGAAGCAAACATGAGAGAGTCGAATACAGCAGTTCCCCACATGACCACTTGAGTTCTCAAAAGCAAGCCAACCTCTATTTGGCCAGATATTGGAATAGCCAACTTTACAGCAGAAGCAAATGTTTTCACAGCTTATTAGCGAAACAGTTTTGGTCTCCATAGCTTATTTACAGTCAGCGGTATAACTATAAGTATCCTTTAATGTCATCGGAACAGAAAATTACTATTGTTAGATGAAAAACAATTAACTGCAACATGGGCCTTTGTTGCTGCAAGGAAATCAGTTGTGAAGGGTTTTATGTGCAAGTATAACAAAAGGACTGAGACAGGCCTCGCTAGGTGTGTTCAGGGAACTAGCATCCTCTTATCACAGTGACACCTCATCAACACCTTGTTAACCTTTCTCTGTTTGAATCTGTAGATGGGGATCCAGGTTTTGTTGGTGCTGATTGCCCTTGCATGTGTACCCTGTATGCTGATTGTGAAAACTATGGTGCTTCGGCGTCAGCACCTGTGGAAAAAGCACCTGGTATGTGAATATGACCCCACCTATGACTTAACTGCCACTTGCAATGAGTAACAATTATAACCTTTGTTATAACCTTTTTTTTCACCCATATTCTGCCATTCATTTCAATGTACATTGTATTGTGTATTGTGGTTGGTTGTGTTGCCATGAAAAATGCTTAAAGCTTGCCTTAGAAACACTCATATTTTGGTGGGAAATATGTTAGAGATGTTTTACAGGCTGAGGGCACCCTAACAGCTGATGATCTTCCCCTCACATCCTCCTGTTCCACCTGTGTTTTACAGGAATCTAAAAAACTAGCCTGTAACTCGCGTTGTCCTCACAAACTGGAGATTTTAGTTCTTTTTGGTTCAACTCAACCTGTGAGATTAGTCTACCCTTCAGTAAATGGCTGGTTACCTCACTCGAATACTGTATGTACAATAGTCATATAAATGAGTCAAGGTTTCATTAAATCATTGTATCTTTGAGCATTTTCATTTTTGCCAGCTTTTCCTTATTAAAAATAGGTGGCATGTTTCACAAGTGGTGGATGTATATCATTTGTGAATAAAAGCCTTCACTTTCTGTATTGGGTGCCCCATTTTTTGAAAAAATTGGAGTTAATTAAGGAGGAAGCGTGTGACCTAAGGCGTGCTTTAAGCTAGACACAGCTCTTGTGGCTTTTGTATCTAGTCCCAGAAGAGGGAAGAAACCCCTGCAGAGAATCTAGAGCAGTCTTTAGAGCAAACAGGCGTGTCCTCATCATGCACCGGACTCACCCAACAGGGCACGCAGAAGTTTGGAGGAGTGCGGGTGGGCAACGGGCCCACGGAGGACGAGGCTGGCATCATGGACCACGACCAGCTCTCCCAGCACTCGGAGGAAGGAGATGAGGTGAGCTCATTAAAAAATATAACCAAGATTCAAAATCCACTTTCCAAACCTTCACTTCTTTTTTTTAAAGAAAGTCTTAAGCAAGATTTTTGTGTGCTTTCACTGTGGTGCATGGACTTTGATTATTTGACCTTAATTATGAGTTACTTTAAAGGGGAGCTTTTTCATTAATCAAGGTTTGTAGTCTGAATTAATTAAAATTAGTTCTTTCTATTGTCTGTATGCAGAAATGTCTAATATTTAGTCAATAATAACCTCGTCTGTAGCATCTTTTCTAAACAGGGCTTTCTGTCCCTCTGCAAACATTTTTATGCTGCTTTACACTCTTGTACTTCCAGAGGACGGTTTTCAGTAGTTGTCAGTAAGCAGTAAATAATAATAATTTGAACCCTACAAAGGAACTGCACTGAAATTGGTACATAGTCTGCTTTATAATCAGTTACATAAGTTCAATAAGAATGATAGTTACGTTCAGCTCAGAGTAGTTCCTGCACTTTCAGCTTCATGTCATCTAAAGCCTAAACTGAAAAATACTCATGTAAAATCTTGTGTCTCGGTCTATGAGGTCATGGAGCACCATGTTTTACTCCCTGTTGTACCTCCATATTAGAGAGGGAAGGGTGAAGTAGGCACAACACTGTACAGGGAGAAAGGCGGGGCAAAGATGGACAGAAGCAGATAAGAAATACATTTTCCATTTCAGAAACATAAGCAGAGGGGTGTGTTTATGAGAACCAGTGTGTGGACTTTCAGGAAACACCTCCTAGTTGTTTTTTTATCAGTGACTCAGAGGTTTGGTGTCTCCCAAGTTTCCTGCATAATAAATCTCTGAGTGTTTATGTTGTGATAACATATTGCATAAGTGTAATGTAATAAGACTGTACTGTGTCATCATTAAACCAAGCATATGATGCTCCACATAGAAATGACTTCAGTAGGATTATGGTATCTAATATTGCATAATGTTGGGAGTAGCAACTGGCTGTAAGAATTCAGGCTGGAAAAGTAAGTGAGTACCACAGAAAATGTGAATATCCAGGTGCACTGATTCTCTTTGCCTGTGTGATTCATCTGGCTCTTTGAAACTGCGCCTTACCATTTCAAGTATTAACTGACCTTTTTACTAGTTGGTGGTATTACTGGCTACTGCCAATGCTGGTAATTTGGGAATGGAGACAGCTAATGGTTGCTCATAAGATCAGCACTTTATTTCAGGGTGTGGGGTGTGCTTTTGATTCCCAAAACTGGACCACCAACAGTGTCTTAAAAAAAAGTGAAGTTGGGATTTTTTCAAGTCTACCTCCAGAAATTAAAAACCAGGATCCAGAAATGAAGAGTTTAGTTAAATGAACTGCATGATCACTGATCCAGAAGTAACTGGAAGCTTTTGGACTGTTGTAGCTCTGCCACTAACCTTTGACCTTTGCTTACTTTCAAGCACTCAGAGGAAGAGCCGGTAAGAGCCTGCATTTGGTATCTTCTAAGCATGTCTGGATGCTGTCCTTCCTGATCTGTCTGTACCTTTAGTGCATTGTGATGGGTTTTCTTCATTTGAACTCCAGTTGATCCATCGAAACCTTGTATATTCCTGTTTTCCCAGCTCTGAATACCAGGCATGTTTATGAAAGTGGTTGTAAATGTGTGTTTGTCTGTGAGAAACAACTCTGCATAAGTCTGATATTCTTATTTTAAACTTTAATTGTCTACCTGTTTTACATATGCAAGAATATATTAATATTAAAACCTGATACTATCAAGATTGTAAGCAAGTTTAATCAAGGAAAGAAATACCATATTAAAAAAAATCTGAAATTTGTTTATTATTTCATATACAAAAATCAAGGAAAAGTAATTCAAAGGCTTAGGATGCTTTTATGCCTCAGTGATTAAAACAGAGGACAGTGAATATCCTTTTTGCACAGGAGGAGGGAGGAGAAGAGCAGTGCAAGGTGTTTCCACTAGTTCTTGACTACATTTTAACACACTCAGAAGCAGCCCTCTCATCCATTGCTACAGACCAGACTGACAATAGACTTCAGCCTTCAGAAAGCCCAGTTTCCTAAAGCCGCGGTGCCTGCATCATGACATACTCAATAAGAGAACAAAGAAAAACACAAGTTCTTCTAAACATAAAGGTTTAGTTTGAATCTTTCAAGCAAAGCATGTCAGCATTTGAGAAAGAGCACTGAAGAAATGAGAGGCAGCACTTTTTGCTGAAAGTAGCCTAAATTAAAGCAGGGTTTTTACCTCCTGTGTTCTTAAAAACCTTCGGTCCACACAAACACTGTTTCAAATCAATCTCTGTCCAAATGACAACATGAAAGCACAACTGAAGCACTTCCATTAGAATGTATCTCAAACCCTAAAGCCCTACTAGCCAATCAGAAGCCTATAATTAAGATGTTACATGTAGACTAACCGCGACTTGGTTTTATTTATTCTCTTTAAAGAACTTCAACCTTCGTAGGGGACTGTGATGGATTATGTCGTGACCTACTTAAGACACTCTGACACTCTGCTCCTCAGTACAGTGAAAGAGAAACTCCCACTAATATTTATGTGTAATGATGTGAAAAGTCCTGTGCTATCAACGTTAGTGCAGAACAACATTGCCTTATGAAAACAAAGGAGAAAATGATGCACCCTCTTATGCTAAATATAAAGTGACAAAAACACACAGTTTGTCACAAGCCGAAATGCTGAAGTTACATTATGATAAATGCCTGTGTATGAGTGTACAAGGCACAACTAGCCAACAGACTCATTTCTCAGTATTTGATCAGTTGGCAACGCATCTTAATTAAAACTGCAGTCCTTAAAATGAGCTCACCTGACATGTAGAGCACTCATGCTTCAGCCATCACCTGACATCTCTCTTGCTCTGTCTCTCTCAGCCTGTCTTTCTTGCTTTCTCTTTTAAAAATAAATTTAACTGCATACAAAATAGTCAAACAAGCACTTCATGCGTTACGTCAAAGGGAAAAAAATAAAAGTGAGATAGGAGATGACATACTGAGGTGCCTAATCCAATCTAAGGGGTGCAGGTCCCATCTCGGATCTTACTCTGGCACAAATAAAGGCCTTCATGAAGTAGAAACAAGTCAGAGTCATAATGTACAGACTAAGACAAAAGCACAAGTGACCAAGACCATTCTGAGTAAAATTACCTATGAGACTCACAGAAGCCTTCGTCATAACACTCATGTGACCAGAATAAGTCAGGGTGAGAATTAACAAGAAGAACAACAAGTGGAAAACAGAGAAAGTTTAACAGAGACGGTCAGAGCTACGTGATCTATGATCTATGATACTGAGACAAGACCAGGTCTAAACACCCACAAGACTGAGACAATTGAGACAATTGTGCATATTAGTCTCAAGTTTTGAAGTTTGAGAACAGCTCTTCTTTTGAATTATATTCTAATTTAAGTGATCTGACTGTATTTATCACCACAGTCTCGCTTTTGAAATACTATCTAATGTAACTTTTAATGAGCTTTCTTTTGACCCAGTAACAATTGAAACTTAGTCTGAATGTAGTTTGTTGATGATCGAAACCGTCTTTTAACTGAGATGGGATTTTTTTTGTTTTTTGGGTTTTTTTTTTTTTTGCCTGATAGACCCGGAGTCTTGTAAACTCCAAATGTATGTTGTGATTCTGCCCGGCTGAAATGTTTGACCAAAACATTTCTAATCACTTACTCACCTTGTGCATTTTGCCATTACAGCATGTTAACCAGTGTTGTTTTCATTAGCCACTTGTGTTACAGACCCTTTGAATGGAAACAATGAGTACTGCTTCCATGAACTCTATTTCATGGGTCCAAGGACAAAAGAGTAGCATGGAAAGAGGAAACCAGACCAGCGCGAAGCCAAACCCAACAAGAGCCACGTAGCGCAATAGGCTCCCATGTTTCCCCCCTCCCTGCCCACTTATGCACAGGAAAGGCCAGTCTTGCTCAAGGAAGGAGAGAATAGAGGAACTTTGTTAGATTTACAATACACAAACAAGCTCTTGTGCTGGGATCCCGCTGTGGAAAAAAAGAAGAAACAAACTAAAACAAGGCAGACATCTTTTCCCTTTGTTTTCTGCCTGATCAGAGCTGAAAGCTCAGGCATAGGTCAGAGGCCAAGGAACCATAGAGATGATGAGGGAATCTCCATTCCAAGTGATTTCCACTGACAGCACAGTTGTTATTGTGGGTCACATTTTCAGCTAGGTGAAAATCACATCTCAGTTTTAAGACAGAAGTAAAGTGTCATTAAGGCATGATGAAATATGTGTAATTACTAGAAATTCTTTTGTTTTAGTTTCTCTATTTCATATTTAACCAACCAGAACATCTTAAAAGATAGAATCAGAAAAAAGCCTCATAAGTCTAAGTTACACCTGAACTGAACAGAAATATTGATCCTTAAAGAGAGACGTTGTTGTAAATAAAGCAAAGCTGCAGAAACTAGAATTAATATCCCTGAACTTTAGCCCATCAATTTTAACTTTCAAGGTCAATTTAGTTTTCATGGTTTGTACTATTTAGCCTGTTCCGCTTGCTTAATGGTGTCTGTGGCTTTGGAAGAGCCTCGATTAGTCTGAGAATTGAAACCACCTACATATTTTGGCTTTGATTTGGAACCTGGAAATTTAACAAAAAACATTTCCAACACACTACCTCAGGAGGTATGGAGTTTGAAAGACATGTATTTGCCATACAGAGAGTATCCATCAGAGACATTTAACAGTTGCATTTGTGGAAAGTTTTTTTGAATTCTATGTCAGCTTAAAATTGGAGTGACATACTTTAACTCATCTTTTGTCTTTGACCCTTGACCCAATATTTGGGCAACTATTTCTTTACCTGTACATGCTTCCTCCAGGTCAAATCACATGTCCCAATAATTTTGCTAATAGGCCCTTATACAAAAACTAGCCCCCAACACAGTTCAGAAAAGCCTCATGAGACTGTCACTCTAATATCAATGATTTCACACAAGCGTGGTTTCTCCTTATTTGTTGAGTCTGTCTCTTCCTTTCTTCTTAAGAACAAAAATCCAGGGACTTACATTGCCACTGCAATTATTTACAACTTTCTGTTAGATACATTTTTGTTAAGAAACAGTTATATTGCAACCATCTAAGTGGTGTACTAGAATAATGTTAGAATAGGAAACAAAAGCTGCTTTATCACAGCAACAGTTGGAATATGTGCTTCCCAAGGTCGATTGGTTTTCTTTTCAGTGACAGAGACAAACTGCCTGCTGGTCTGGAGATTTATTTCCGAAGCAGGCACAGAACACACATGTTGGTTGGCTTTTAACTACAGTGTTAGTGCATGTGCACCTTTTTGGCCAAGACAACAGGAGGCACCACAACAGTTAGTCTTTGTCATTACTAGTTCTTTGATGTTCATTTAGTGCATCAGGGCCTTATCTCAGCTATGCAGATAACATTCAGATTTACTTGGCTCTCCATCCAACTGGTTTTGGTCCCTTCACTCTTTCACCGTTAAGAACAAGTAAATATGATGATACCACTAAAGTCCCTTCAATCACACAGACAAGACAGAAAAAAAACATATTTGTCAATGAGGAGGTCAGAATGAATTAAACCCAATTTCCAAATCTTAATCTAATAAAAAACAAAAACAATAGATTTAACTCTGAGCAACATCGAGTCAGTAACAAAATCAGCATTTTATCATTTCAAATAAATAACAGGATATACATGGACAAGATGTAGAGAAACTCATTCATGTCTTCATGTCCAGCATGGTGGAATATAATATTTGTCTCATATTTGTTTTTTCTAACAAGTCAGTCACATATATATAGGTCTTTTAGAACACTAGTGCCAGAGTTCTAACAAGAACTGAGATAACTCAGCTCACTACTCCTTATCTTTATTCTTTATACTGGTTTTCACTTACACATTATTTCAATTTTAAGAACTGTTGCTAGTTTATAAATAATTGCAATAAACCAAAATACATTTCTGATCTCCTAGCCTCAGATCTTTGGGGAACAGTTAACTAGTAGTTGACTGTTCCCCAAAGATCTTGGTTCTTACCACGTCCAAGAACCAAATACACTGAAGCTGCTTTTAGCTACTATGTTGCACACTCACAATACCATCAATGCCCTGGTGAACTCAAGACCATCAAGTCACTTTCAAATCTTATTAAAAAATCCTGTGTGTACCTTTGAATGATGTGCTTCCCCACTACACTCTTTTTTACCCTGATGTATTTGGGGCAACTTAAAACTTATTGCTGCACTATCACTGTATTTTATTTTATTTTATGTTTTTTCTTATTTTGTCTCATTTTTAAAATTGTATTTCAATCTAACTAATTACTCTGTTTTGTTCTTTACTGATTTTTGTTTTGAATGGCAAGTGGTTCCTTTACTATTATAATTTTTTTGAATTGCTATTGTGTTTAATATTGGTTTTAAAAGTAAAATTGTATTGCCCTGCCGTTTTGTATTTTCCAAGACTTTATGGATCTACAAAACTAGGAGATATCTGTGAATGTTCTCATTCATCCAGGTCATAGTTATTCTAGGCAAATAAATTGAAAGCATGCTTATCAGACAGGCCTAGCCCAGTCTGATAAGCATGAACTGATGAAGCCTCTTGGATAAGAGGCGAAACGTCTTCACAGACATATTACCAGAGTCCAGTTGCCTTCGATTTATTTGCCTAGAATATGACAATGGAGAATACAAATATAGTTGCTACAAAAAGCAGGAGATACAGAAGCAATTAAAAAAAAAAATTGATATAATGGTGGCCAGAGCTTAGGGAGGTTAGGAAGGTTCTCTTGTGACATGAAGGTTGCAAGTTCAACATTTAGACAGGATAAGTGAAAGAAAAGCACTTTTCCTTTCTGCTCATTCTCTTGGATGCCTCTGCACTAAAATCAAGGGCAAATTTAGATTTTTTTATGTCACAAATTGAAAAGCCAGTCACTGGTAAAGAAACTTGAAACCTTCAGCACAGAGCAGACTTGTCAGTACAGACAGTGAGAGTTTGTATTAGCACTGCTGTTGGCCATAGCAACAAGCTAACAAGCTAACAAACAATACAAATTACATTTATTACCTACACTTACCATACCATAAGTCTGCTAGGTGCAGATTGTGGTGCAAAGCAGATTGCCCATCTGAGTCTGTGTCTGAGGCTCAGATTTGTTGTCAGTGACTTAATCTCTCTGATGTTTTCTCCAATACTAACTGTTAACCATCATGATATGCTCAGTTCTTTTACCTTGATGTTAACCTTGATTAAGTAGTGATGCTGTGCAGGGATCAAGGCCTGCGATGGATAGATCCAAGACTCTCTTGAGGGAGAAAAAATGGCTCCAGCCCAATTTTAGAGCTTTTCGAAAAAAAATTTACATAGAAAAACCACTTTAAACAAATTATTAATCTTGACAGAGTATCTGGAGTCTTATGAGTACCCTGTCTTATAAAAATAATGTTACTAAACAAGACATTGAAGCCATTCCTTCCTTTTTACATTGAAACTATGAATGCAATGCCACTTCATATTTTTGTTGTCTTTATTTAAAGAAGAAAAATGACAGCAACAATAATTTAACCATTACCATGCTGTGTGCACTGAAAATCTTGTCTTTTCACTACAGTTTGACTTTGGCGATGTAGCTGTGCACCAGGCCATCCACACCATAGAGTACTGTCTGGGATGCATCTCCAACACAGCCTCCTACCTGCGCCTCTGGGCCCTTAGCCTGGCTCATGCACGTGAGTGAAAGCGGGCATTCATACACACACACAAGGATGCCAAATTTTATGATAAATATTGTACAAAACATTATTTAAGAGGATGATGACAAAGAGCCTGTCCATACCTTGTTATACATAGGTAAAACAATTCAATAATGCTTAATCTAAAGATGCTTAACAAATTTTGTTCCAAACCTTGTTGCCAACTCTGTGTGTGTGTGTGTGTGTGTGTGTGTGTGTGTGTGCAGAGCTGTCAGAGGTGCTCTGGTCTATGGTGATGCACCTGGGTCTGTCCTCCCGGAGTGGGGGCGGGTTCTTTGGCCTGTCCATCATCTTCTCAGCCTTTGCAACTCTCACTGTTGCCATCTTGCTCATCATGGAGGGGCTGTCAGCCTTCCTGCATGCTCTGCGTCTGCACTGGTGAGACACCAACACACTCACACAAACACACAGACATACACACATACCTACATTTTTGTATATCGTATATAGAAGATGCCCACACACAAATAGTGCTTACATGCATGCTTTTAAATACCCAGTAAATGTGCACATTTGTGAGATGAGCACATTCACACACACACACAGACCCATGATAGAGAACATACTCTGAGGGAGCTGTCATCATTCACCTCTTTTTCCAAGTATCCCTGCCAAAGCTGCAGTTCTCAGGTTCAAAATGGATGAGGAATGCTAGCAATACAAAACATTCCTACTCCAGAGTGGTTACCCAAACTGTGCGTACTGGACTCCAGATAACCTCACAACCCTCAGCTCCATCGCCTCCCAGCACCATCTCCACCCTGCTGATCCAGTATGCACCAGTGTAAACTGTTCTGACACACAGAGTGTCAAACATCATGGAATACAGGACATAATTCAGTGTAAAGAAGTCATCAATTACTCTGAAACAGGACCAAAGTATCATTAGTAAGTTAAACTTCATGGAAGATACAGCAGGAGCTTTAATTATGAATTATACAAATGGAAATACTTTTATAGACAAAATTCTGTGTAATGGTTGTCAGGAACTCACAGACAGGTGGACACAATAATGCAGCAGCAACACACAGGAATGGGCAGTCTCAGGGTCTTTAATGCAGTCAAACTTCATTACATGATAAAAATGCAGTCCAATTTCGTTACATGATAAAAATGCAGTCCAATTTCGTTACATGATAAACAAAAGCTCAGGGCGAAAGTACAAAATCTCCAGACAAACTCAGAAACCATGAAACTAGGAACAATGTTCATGCAGGAGGAAACTATCTGGCAATAACTGCTGGACCGCTGCTCACTAGGAAGACAAGACAAACTGGCAACAGAGGGAAGGGAAGCACGGCTTTAATACACATGAGGGCAGGGAGACAACAAGACACAGGTGAAACACATTAGAGTAATCACTGAAGGCGGGAAAGGGACAAAGGAAGGAAGTAAACAGAGACAATACAAGGGGAGACAAGACTATCAAAATAAAACAGGAAGTAAACGAGACAAACAACAACATAACAAACTCAGTCCTTGACAATGGTGTTTTGAGATGAGGACCAAATGCTGTACTGCTGAGAACTGTACAAAGGAGGAGCATATAAAAGTGATGGATAATAATTGGGGAAAAAATCCCTTTCAGCAGAGAGTACACAATTATATGCATCCAGTAATTTACAAAAACTGATTCACTGAGAGTATCTGAAAAATGGTCCATGCATCCGGTTTAAAAAAGAAAAGCAGCGTTAAAAAACAATCAAGTAATTATATATCACATATGGCACTTAAAACCATAAACCCAACTCTTGTCACTGTTGCTGATCTTAAACATGAGGTTTGGGTCATTCCAGGCCTGTTGGTTAAGATCCAGTGCTACTGTTGGGAAATTTAAAATGCACATGCACCAGTTCCAGTAAAAAAAACAAAAAAACAAAAAAACAGGAGACAGACAAAGAGAGAGAGAGAGAGAGAGATAGGTTACCTTTGGGGAGATGAAAATTAAATATATATATTAATTATTTGTATGTTTTCTAATTATCTCCAGTGATATGCCTGATAGTATGTTAAAATACTGGGAACTGGCCCTCTTGTGTCCTGGTACAGTTTTTGAGAAATGCTGTCATTTTTTTTTTCCTTTACCCAAACCAAAGTGTTGTTCAGGTTCATATCAAGAGGCCGGAAAGTCAACAAAATTAGGGTCAAAAATCATTATCTGAGAACAGTGAATATCTGTTCTATAATCATGGGAAAATGCTAAAATTATGGGTCAACATGACCTTTCTTATGTCCCACAAAACTGAGGCAATTGAACACTTATGAAATTTATGAACATAAAACACTTGTTTTGTAGTAACACAACAGTTACACAACAGTACTCCTGCTCCAAGTCTATGGACTAAGTTGGGCTAACCGGCTGTGTCTAATGTATGTAGCATCAAACTGATATCAATCATGACCACTCAAAATAGCAAAGTGCAATTTCAGTATGCTTTTACGTATTACATACAACAATTCAGTTCATCTAAACTCAAAGTGATATATGAGACTAGAAATAAAGTAAAAATATCAAGTAGGTCTCTAGTCTTTGCTTGGCTCTTCTCTTGCTACTGACGCAGTTTCTATCCATTTCCTTTAACCCTGACTCGCCTGTGGCACAGAGAGATTAGATTAAAAGTTTCAACCTGCTGAATTTCTGTCTGACAGACCGATCCTTTTAAACCTTTTAAGGGAAACCAACAGGTCTGTTTTCTTTAATCATTCAGATCTGGTTTCTGCTTTAAGTCAGAGTGCGTCATGGTAAGGAGATGGATAAACAAACAGTTTGTGTAGTTGTTGGACAGAGGTATGGTTAAACACTTAACTGCTGCTCTCTGGGCTGATTGTTTTAAGTAGGTTTAAGTAGGAGCTGTCTGTTCACTGTGTGTCTCTCTGTTGTTGCTGTAAACTATTGGAAAGAGATTTGACCACTTTTCAAATATGAGCACAGCTGCTTTTTATCCAGACTGTGTTGTTCTTCCAAGAAACCTACAGTATGTGTTTTATAGCCCCACCTATTTGCCTTACACATGATTGGATTGTACCAAAACTGAGGTTATTTTTTATGAAGTTATGTTGTGGAATCAGATGCAATCAGCTGAGGTAAACCAAAGGAAATATTAATATACCAGTAAAAAATCTGAGATTGAAGAGTAAGAGATGGGCACCAGTCCAAACAATACTTTATCAGCAAATCAGCAGCTGGAGAACCTTCATTTATGTTTCAATGACATGAACACTGA
>JAQNCA010000017.1:18591421-18623119 GCA_029783725.1 Acanthurus tractus | reverse complement strand
TCCTCTATGTCACTTTCACTGTCAAAGAGCTGTTCCAAAACATCATTGACAGTAAACATTTTCCCAGAGGACATTTTCAAGAGAGACACGTAAATAATCATGCAGGTTTTGACCAAGAAGTTCAAAGCTCAGGCAGTTATGACCTTTGACACGTAAAGAACCATTCCACTTCATGATATTGCAAGTGTCTGGATCAAGACGCTGCTGCTTCTCCAGAATGGTAGTTTCTTGTTTTGCTTTATGAAGAGACTCTGGGTCATTTTTACAAACTTTGATGGCCACTGTCTCATAAGTTTAATTATTGAGACATTTGGCTACAAAACCAAACGCTCCCTCGCCAATTTTAGCCAGCACTTTATGTCGCTTTCCCAGTGTGCTTCCTGGATCTATCCGGATTTCATTTGCAAAAGCCAACCTATCAAATGTTTCATTCCGTTCCTCGATTAAAAGTATAGACTTGTTAGTGCTGTAATTTGTATTTGGTCCTGCTGTCTGCTCAGACTCATGGACTTCAGGTGTTTCTTGGTTGTCAATTTTCTCGATGCTGCAGGATTTGGGCTCTGTGAGAGTCTCTGATTAAGGAATGAATGCTGTAAAACCATCAACAGGCCATGATTACTAAAAGATTCTCTCTATGTGGCAGATGGTTTGTCTGTATATTTCTAGCTTTGGTTTGGTTATAACTGATGTCCACCAACAAATTCACAAATTTAAAGACATTCTGTCATTGATTAAAACTTCAAATGATCAAAGCAACATAACATTCTATCAAATTCTAATGTGTGTTCATTTATATCAACCCTGGCCTGAATTTGATGAGGTACAAATAGTAAATGTATCTGACTGTTCCCTCTTTATAGGCGTCCATTGTTTTTTAAAAACTTGCATAATCTGTTCTTACAGAAGACATTTTATCACGTTTTGGGAACAATTTCAATTAGTTTCACATACAGTCATTAATAACTGTAGCTCATTTAAGCCTGCTCCATCAGTTTGTCATTTGAAATAAAAACACTGGATTTGTAGTATTTACTGGAATGTGACAAGGCCAAAATGTGATACAAAAGATTTTACATAACACTTATTGTCAACAAAAGCTTGTTAGCTTAAACACTGGCCGGCTAGTTTGTAAAAACTTTAAATCTGCAGCCCCTAATGAAGTTAAGTAGAGCTTTTTCCCCCTGTTGTTTCCCCACTTCAGCTTCATGTTAAGTCAGACAAACTCTCTTCTAAGTAGTAAAACCATTAGCAAGCCCTTGAGCAAAAGTTAGCTCTTGGTTCCCCTCTGCAACTCATCTTAGTTTATATAAATAAGGTAATCAACTTGACTACAATGCAAATGTAGCAAATGTCATTAAAAGGTTGCACAGAGTCATGCTTTTGCTGTACTCATAATATGAAAAGTTAAAATAAAAAAATAAACAAGTATTTGAAACTGTATTCATTATTATTTTATTTGATAGCCTATTAATAAAAAGCAGGCTATCAAACCAAAAAATAGTTTGTGGATTAGCAGATGAGCCTGGACACAGAAAGCCATGATGCTAGACTGAGATGCCATGTTTCAGTTATTTATCAGAACTCTCTGATGTAACAAATAAAAAAATCAGAAAGACATTCAAAGAGATGATTACATGTCACCCATTAAAACCTGAAATATTGCTGTACCAATCAGTGCAAACAAACTGTACTTGTCCAGTGATCACTGATTTAATTTTTAAGAATATTACTTCATACTCAGACTATAAGTGTTTTTTGACTTTTAAATGCTTAGCCAGCAGTATTACCTTTTAACATCATACTTGTCACCTTGCATCCAATGCGTTGTAATTGATAAAAATAATGCATCTCCAACCAGCGCCTAAAAAAAACAAACTTTGTGTTACACATGCAGTTATTTTCTAAAGACATACATATAAAAACATGAGGGACTTTAAATTATTTTTTCATATACTTTATTTTCTTTGGAAAGGGGATATAACCAAGCATTCATATTACATGTTTTCATTCCATATTTAAGCTCACCAGATGGCATACATACAAAACTATAGAACTTAAAGATGCAGCATTATCATTTCTAGTTTAATGGCATTTGTTTGTCATAAAGAGCTTTGAAATACCAAGCTCTCTTGATGCGCGGGGATAAGGCAGTGAGGTTCAGGGGGCAAAAGGAGAAAGGAGGGGATCATAATGCTCGACTGTCTCTGAAAAACAAACCTTGTTTTCAGGGAAACTGCGGCATCAAAGACTTTCTCCACTGGTACCATATTGGGTATCACATCCAAAAAGCCAAAAAGCAAAGCTTACACAGAAAATACATCAAAAATAATATTTTTTTGTAATCTTTTTGACCTGGCAAAAGCCTAACACCACATCACTACTGAGGCTTCACAATGCCGTGTGCTCTCAGCTCAGTGGGAAAGACTGGAAAAAAAAATCCTCTGAACCAGTTCACCATGAAACCACTCAATGGCCAAGTGCAACACCAGCTGTTCATGCGTCTCTCTGTTCAGGATGAAGAGGCCGGTCAAAATTGTCCTTTCACTACATTCAATCAATCATACGCAGCCTGCTGTAATTCCCCCAGCATACATCAGAGAAAGACGTAAAGATCGATGAAAAAACAGATGATGACTGTGTCTTAGGTGCAAACGGCCGTTAAGCCTGCTACTTCTGCTCACAACAGCCACAGAACCAAAACACATTTAAATACACAACCTCTGCAGAACAAAACAGAACCATACAACACTTCTATAGCAGGGGGGTCCAATCACTTTTCTTATGATCCCTGAAACATACTTGTTGCCAAGACAGCTTCTTGGAAATACTGCAGTAATCAGAGCCAAGTATATCATCCATACAGTAAATATATAATGCTATTACATGGTTCTTGGAAGAACCGATAAGGCATGATTTACATTTAAAGACTGCATTAATTATGTCAAGCCACAGGGAATGTGTGTTTTGAAATTGGTAAATAAATACAGGAGAGCAGGGGGGAGGGAAAAGGATGGGTTTCCATACAAAAAAAAAAAGGTTAATCAAGTGTTTGACTGGACTGGAAACCTGCAGTCAGCAGCTACACTTAAAGCAACGGTTTTGGTTTCTACTTCCACCTGTGGACCTTTTCCCTCTTCCCCCTGGGCTGTGGACATACCTCTTATTTTTCCACTTTTTGTTCTAAGACCATTTTTCAATGTTTAAAAAAAAACAAACACACCTCACACCGAATTCAAAAACAAGAGCACTCAGTCCATATTTTGGCGTTCCACTCTTCACAACCCAGTCTCCCACTCATACTGCAATGCATCCTCAAAGTCACAGTTGTGTGACAGCATTACTGGTGACTCAGAGGTCCTCAGCTGTTAGTTGTTGATTGTCTGGAGCTCGACCTGTAGGGGGTGCACTCTGAAGACAGAGGTGGCTTTGTGTCACAGGTTTCTTCTGACACCATCATGGAGGTCAGGAGCACTCTGTGAGGAAACACTGGCTAATAACAACTTGACAGGAAATGAGAGATGAAGAGGATTGTGGTGGTGTGGCTGAAGCAAGGGTTGCTTGGTATTTTTGTTTAAAAATGAATGTGACTGACAAAATTCTTGCTGACTACAACTGCTTTACTTGAAGTTCTCACTAAGATTTATAGCAAGTTATATGACATGTATAATACGAGGCTGACTTAAGATAAGTATGAGTTTTTTTACTTTTACTTTTACTTAACTCAGTGATGTTAATATGTGTGTAGGAGCTGCTGTAAATACCACATATATTAGTTTACATGCAAATCAGATGTTCAAACTTGTTGATGTCCCATTTTAAACCACTGACATTAAACATTAATCATTATGTGTCACTTGAGACTCTGTTCTCTGTCAAAGCATCATCACACGTCACCTTTGTCCAATCAATTTTGTTGCAACAGCCACACAAACACAATCTATGATTACTGTCATGACTGTAGTTTCTGAGCTGTGGGTCTTCACTATGGCTGCGAGTGGTCCAAGTGCTTTACAGTCTTTAATGTTGGCTGGACTGGGAGAACATGACAGTGGAGGTTTCTTCTTTATGAGCAGGACTGCAGATGCAGGCTGGGATGAATCATGAGCAGACCACATGAGGTGTGTATGATGGGAGGAGATGCAATGGGAGGAAGTGGACTGGAGCTTCTTGTCATCTCCTTCTTAAAGGACAGTGCTCTCAGTGTCCAGGTCACAGTCTTTGGAAAGAGGCAAAGAGAAGGAGGAGGAGGAAGAGGAGGTGGAGGAGGTGGAGGAGGAGGAGGAGGGGGAGGCCATTCCTGGCTGCTGGTCTACAGCGAGCTCAGGGACAAAAGCACGACTCAGCCCTTTGAAAGACATCGCCGGATCTAAAAAGCAAGAGAAAAGGACGTAAAAAAAGTCAATGATAATCATAAACATGTGTTAAAGCTTTAACATTAATATTACAAAGAATCTTTAACTACAAACAAATAATGAGTTAATTCAAATAGGAAATCTCTTTTCAGTTACCGTTTGTTAGCAAGTAAAGTTAGTTTGGTTTTCATGCATGCAGGCATTCACATAGAACACAGCATCCCACAAAGATAAATACATTATTTAAGGCTACATTATATGAACAATGGGCATAATTAAGAACATGTGCAGCTTTATCCTGGAGTATGAAAACATTTAAAGCTGCTGCAATTATGCCATCTGATGCAGCCGTGTAATATTTTCCATAAGCTTTCAGAGCAGCAGAGGCTGAGCAGATGTCAGGGCGTGTGTTTGAACAGCAGGTGGCAGTGTTCGGCCAGAGCCAGTGAGCAGGGAGCAGCATGCAGTGAAAGTTGATGGAAAATGTGAAGTGTGGTGAATTCATAAGCTGCCAGAGCAGAAGTGTAAAGAAAATGGAGCTGGAAATCCCCAGTTCACATGTGAACACAATGCTGGACATAAGAGCCATAACTCTGAGTATGCATGTTCAATACAAGCTGACTGAGCTGATGTGCATCATCTTCAGCTGGAGCATTAGTGACAAGACATGAACATTCGAGTTATGAACATGTATGTCAGAGTTACACATGCTTAAAGATACACCAGTTAAAAAAGTCATTACAACACCCTTAATGACAAACAATATTAAATGCTCCACGTCTAAAAAAAGAAAAAGAAGAACTGATGATATGGTGTTACATCTCAGAGACTGTGAATGAAGATGAGTGTCTTATGATACATAACAGCCCTGATGACAACATGTCATATTACAGCCAGTGGCTTTTCACTGTCAAATAATTGGAGCACCCATTTCTGGCATTTAATACAAAGTTAAATATTCAGTGGTTATTGCAAATATGAACCTAAATGAGTGAACAAGATCTTGCCTGTTGTTCCAAAAGGATGTAACATGGATGTAGAGGCAATATAAAGTAACAAAACTGTTTTAATAATTAAGATGCCAGTTTCATTTTATTCAGAGTGGGTAACATACTAAAAGCAAAAAATAAAGTTTGTTTGTGCTCATTTTTAGGTTATGAATAAGAAAACAAAACAAAGTAAAAACAAACATGGAACTGCAGAAAAAATAATGATAAAGCAATAATTATTAAATGCTTGGCTGAAATGGGGTTGTTTGTGTTGTGCTTTGTGATAAGGAGACTGTAACCTTCATCCAATTCATTAGTTTTATCGTGTTTTCCAGCTGGTTCTCTACCTTTGAGGTTTGACTGGCACTTTTAGTTACATCATCTTCTTGCTCCTCTGCAGTGGTTTAATGGCCCCAGAATAAGAATTATAGGCAACGACTGTTTGATCTTGATGCAGCTGACTGAGAATATTTGCTTCTGATTACTAAGATTCCACCCTCCCAACTCTAAGTTTTTACCCTCTTTTTTTATACAATCTGCATTATTTGAGTAGTATTAAAAATCAGAAATGGGCCACATACTAACTGCCTATATAGAACCTGAATTTACAGAGTGACAGTGGTACATCAGGGCTACCTAGATGATATCTGAGGCAGCAGGCAGAACATCGTGGGTGTAGTGAAAGGTAACATAACTTAAGCAAACAAAAAGTGCAGGTGCCACTAGTGAAAAGGTCAATTAACAACCAACCTCACACAAGTGACTCTTTAACCTGTGGAGTTATTACAATGCAAGACTATTAGAAAGAGAGCACATTAGTGTTTAGCAGTTAATCAACGTTAAAAGCATAACATTTGACATGCAGTAGTGGCATAAAAAAACAACACTCACCCATCATCTTGTAGGCAGTGGCACAGACACCGTTAGTATCACTGGCCTGTGTGGTGGGCTGGGGGGGTGGTGGGATGTTGGGTCTGTTGCGGGGCTTAGGGACAGGCCGCGGCCGGGGAAGGGAGCCTGACTGGTAGGGAGACGAGGACGAAGAAGCTGCTGCTTCCTGGGTGATACTGGAGGGTGGAGGGGTGTCTGGAGGGGTTGGTGTACCCGGGGGTGAGGGGTCGGCACTCTGCTGATCCCCAGCAGGCTGGCTGTGTGATGCCAGCTGCATTGGAGGGCTGGCCTGTGTTGGAGGCTCTGGGGGTGGATGGTTGGGCGCCTGGATCGGGGGCTGGTTACTTGAGTGGCGTCTGGGTGTGGCGCACGGCTGTGAGGTGGGGGAGGTGGGCGAGGTGGGCGAGTGGCTGGACCCGGGCCTGGGAGTGGGGCTGACAGACTGGGATGAGCCGGAGGAGGAGGCATGGTTCACTGAATTACAGGGCTGGCTGGGTGGAGGGTTTGTCGGCTTGGGAGGGGCAGGGGCCTGCTTCTTGGTACCTGAAATTTCATGGTAAATCCATTGAATCTTGTTTGACAGTCAGCAAGCTAACTACATCTGCAAATGTTTCCAGCTGTCAAGACATGATCCCTTACACACAGTGTTTCCACTGTAATATTATAACTCTCAGAGAGAAGAATAAAAACGGAAACATTACTTTAAAAAAAGCTTTAAAAGGGTGCATCTGTTTCTGCTAAACAATTAAAATATATTTAAATATTCAAGAATTACCATAAAAAAAATCAAATGAGAAGGGTTAGTGTTAGAAGAGAAGATTTATACCACTCTTACTGTAAGTCTGAGCTGTTATCGTGCAGCTTCAGCTAGCAGCCTGTCAGCTTATCTTAGCATAAGGACTGAAAAGAGTGATAACAGCTATCCAATGGCTTTGTCAAAAAGAATCAAAATCCACCTACCAGCCCCTCTTAAGCTCACTACTCATTACGTTCTACCTATTTTGTTTAATCATACAAAACTAGAGAATAAAAACAACTGCACTTCTTTATTTACGAGGAGTGTCCACAGAGTAGACTATTTCCCAAAATGTCAAATTTTTTCTTTCATCACTCATTTTCTTGCTAGCTCCAAATGGAAAACAATGTGGATCAATACATGCTCAAATAAAAAGTGTCCTGGTCAGTTTAGTCTTCCTTTAACTTCAGGCTGAAATCACAATATATTTCAACGCAAGACTTAACTGTTGAGCACATAAAGTCTGAACAGCTGATTAATGTGGAAAGGAGCTAGAGAATTGCCTTGTTTTCTAAGTGATCAAACGGGCTTGAGAATCATTTCTCTGTTTTGAAGGAAGCGAGCGTGACAGTGAAGTGACATGTGACAGTAAGGTGAAAACTTCAGCAGCTACATGATGGACAAACTGTGATTAGATTTAGCATATACATACTTAGGCTTTATATATTCTTAATTAAGTATATTTAATCAAGTTGATTAGGTCAAACATTAAATGTATTGCTTTTGAACTGTTATTGAGCATATTTTAAAAAAGGGTTATCACATTCTGTTTAATCGTTTTCTTTTTGGGTTGCTTTTTTACTGAATTCATGCGCAGACTCTTACCTCTGCGCATCATATGTGGACTGGGCCCCATGGATCCAGCCCCAGGAGTCCCAGTGCCCAGCTGCCCTGCAGCCTGGCCCCCACCAGCAGAGCCATTCCTCTGGGTCAGAGGAGTCTGGGCAGGTGTGGGGTCCCGTAGCTTTGTGCTGTTTTGGGGAAAAAAGAAATAAAAGAAATTCTTTGAAACCTCTCAGCTTTCTGAAACTCTGTGTTTTGCTTGTACAGCAACATCCACTGCTAGATGTATCTTTCAAGTCTTGGAGCTTTTAAAATATTCAAAGCACAGTTTTGTTCAGCAAACTCAGCTACGATGTCAAGTGCTGATGAAAAAACTTACAAATCCAATCTGATGGTCTAATCTAAAAGAACCATTCCAATAGAGTCTGTAGGACTTAAAGAATGCTGGGCTGAATAATGTTATCTGTCTGGATATGAATGTTGTCCTTTCACCAACTAAATCAAAGGCATCCTTCAGTCATTGCATAACAGGCATCAATGTCCAGCCTTTGCAAAGCAGTTTAGGCCAGTTAGTGTGAAGTTACTGCTGATTCCAGTGATTTGGGGAGGGAAGCAGAGGGATGGGAAGTCGACAGGCTCTGCAAGCAGAATGACAGTCGCCATTGTTGTGTTGTGTCTGTGGGCTGAGCTCAGACACGTCTGCATAGCTGGAGCTGGTGGTGGTGTAAGAAAAACGTGCGGTTTCTGCTAGAAAAACAAGGAGCTAAACCGGAGCGACCATGAGAAAAGGCTGTGTCCGCAAGACACCAGTGAAACATGCATTAATGATCGGCTATATTTCAAAAAGCCAATCAGACTGACCTCATCCGTTCACTGAGAAGGCATTAATGTCTTCCCATAATATAAGCACTAAAAGAATAAAAGCATGTCTGTCTGCCTGTCTGTCTGCCTTTTTGTCTGTCTATCTGTCTGTCTGTCTGTCTGGCATGCTGTGTCATTCTCCATCAGCAGCAGACATGCAGAGTTGCAGCTCTTACCTGAGCTCCTCTGTGTGCTGGGCTAGGAGCTGCTGAGCGGCTGCCAGAGCAGCCAAACCCTGCGCCAAGCTAACGTGGGAAGCGTCAGATCCTGAACCCCCTGAAGGAGCTTGTGGCTGGGGCTGGGGCTCAGCTGAGGGCTGAGGGACCTGCCCGGCCCCAGCCCCGGCCCCAGCCCCGTGCCCCTGGCCTGGAGCATCCACAGGGGGTAAAGGAGGCTGGAAGGCAGGTGAAGTGTGCTGCTTTCTAGCTAAGGTGTTACTGCCTCTACGGAGGGTGTGGTCCGAGTGCTTGTTAGGGGTGCTACACAGGGAGAGCAGGGAAATAATGAAGGAGAAACACAAAAACACCAAAGCTTTGATCAGAAAGTCACAGATTAAACCAGGAAAGAGAATCACCATAACCCCAGAGCACAGAGAGAAGCCATTTAAAACAGTGTTATGGATTATATTTAAAAATATAATCAAATGTTCCCCAAAATTTATGGGAAAGAAAGACAAGAAAAAGCACCTGGATTAAAGGTCAAATTAATACCAAGGCCATTAATCAGAGTAAGTAACATTTTGTTGGACAGAGAAACCTTGAAAACAAGGATGTTTTTAAGGTGGTCTAGGAGGTGCTGAGCAATTCCATGTTAATTACTTGTCTTTGCGCGTTGTGTCGTTCTCTGGTCCGACCATGCTGACAGGCCTCTTCCTCTCAATAGTGCCACAGTCATAGTCAAGGTGATTGTTGTGGTTGGCTGCAGGTGCAGGCATCGCAAACATGCCAGAGACATTGAAGTCAACGTCTGTGGGAACACAGAGAGCAAGATTTATCAATGCAAACTAGCACACTACTAGTTTAAATCTAACCTCCTGTGGACAATAACACAACTTATTAAAAACTCACAAGTACACAGTGATATTTTAGGTTTAAGAGCTTCTATTCTGGCTTGTTATGCGGTTCGTAATCTTGATCATGTTAAGAAAACAGCTCCAAAATAAAAGGTTTTATGGGTTGAGACTGGTTGACACCAGGCAGCCAGTCACGTTTGCTTGGCGAGCCCAGACACCCACCCTCAGGAAAGAACCAGTCAGCATGCTGGATGATGGGCTCTATGATGGCCACCACATGCACAGAGGTAGCTGCAGCCATCTCAGCGAGACTCCTGGGTGGAAGCACAGAGCACAGACAGGCAAAAATGAGATCCTCTCTGACATAATGAGTGGCTAATATAAGCTAAAATAACAGACTATTGTTTGTGGAAATCACCACAACCCTGGATGAGAATAATGCCTTTTCAGAGTTTATTCTAATTTTTCTTGTTTTAAGGAGTAACATGTAATGCTGTATGAGCAGTCTCATCCTCTCCTTCCTGTCAATCTCCTCTCACCCCTCAGTCTTGGCCCACAGCAGATTGGGTCCCAGGACAATAGCAATGTTGCTAGGAGTCATTTTGTTCACCTCGCTGTCCTGAGCCAGTTTGGATAGAAACTTCACTAGATACCTGCATGAAAACATGAGAGTAAATGAGCACAAGTTAACAAATTGTCCTGTAGAAAAGAGGAAATTGAAGAATTGCTGTCGAGACATAACGAACCTCAAATTGGTTTTACAGTTCTTTGGTAGCTTATCACACACGACCCAGAGTGCCTGGAGCCTTATGTCTGGGTCTGACACACTGGAAAAAATACAGAAAATGAAAACTGATTTAAAGCAGGTCTGATTTAAAAACTGATTTAAAACATAGTCAAGTCCCTAAAATCCCATCATTTCTCAATACTACACAGTGAGAGATCCATTCAAAAATGGATACATTTAAATCTTGGTTTTAATACTTTGAACCTTACCTGGATGCCTGGATCCATTCATCATAAAGCTGATAAGTCATTAGAGGTTCAGGGAGTTCCCTCAGATACGACTTCAGTGCTCCTGTAACCACATATTCACAGATAATTTCAAAAATTAAGCCCCTAGTCAAGGCAATTAAACATAACTGTGGGAAAGTTTAGTTGATTTAAACTTGAGAGATTTAGAGATGACATAAAAACACAAGTAAGTGCATTTAAATAAATTTTTATTTCCCTGAATGACACAACCTACTTGTTTTTAGGTTTAAAATGACTAAAAAATTTAGTTATTGGCCAACGTGATATACCAAGATACAAAGAAATCCAAAAAAAAGTGTCTGGTTTGAGACGTACCAGCGACAGCGTGGGGGTCGGAGTAGAACTCCTCTAGTTGTGATGTGGAACAGTCCAGTGCAGCCTTTAGTTTCTTTAGCTTGGACGCTCCTGCTGCGATCCTGAAAAGACCCTGGCACACAAACACACACACATGAAAACAAATAAGCAACAGTTACATTACCAGCAAACAACAACAACAACAACAAGGATGCATGCAAACATTCTATATACAGCACACAAGCCTCTGTGCTTTCACTGAAACCAACACGCTCACACGCACTTTCCTAACACTCAATTACAGATGGACTCTGTATAACTGCACTACATAAACCCCCCTCCCAGCCCCCACCCTGCCAGCTGCACATAATGAAACCTTAAAGCAAGCAGGCAAACAAACACACCCACCACTCACAGCACAGCAAACTCTTTACTTTGACACATAAACAAAGACCGTCTTCACGCAATAATGACACACACTGGATTCACCAAGGAATGAATAGGGAGACAAATAATGTGCTTTGCAGTTAACACTTACACTCTCTGGCTCTTTTTTTTGCACAGACTCAAACGCACACACAGGAATCATGATTTATAGACAGGAGACAAGTGGATTCTATTGTATTCTAAATTTGTTTCTGGGGAAGGGACTTCATTTCATTAATCACTGCTGTAGCGTAACTGGTGACGCTCTCTGAGGAACAGCGAACAGCTTGTTTATAGTTGGCCTATCCGCCCTGAGTTAAGACGTTAATGTGAGCAAACAATTTACAGCTTGGTTTTAATTATGTCAATGACCAGCGGAGCCGCTAATCGCAGCCAGAGCACTATGTGACTTTTAATGAGCTACGCCTACACTTCTTTCACTTCGACAGAAAAGAAAGAAAACAAAGGAGCAGTCAAGTCTGCTAAGCAAACAAAATTCTCTTTCTGTGCTGTAAAATAAAGTTACATTGAATTAGCCCAGCGTTAGACAATAGCTTATCTCTGAAGCATGGGTGTCTGCTGGTTGTCACTGGTAGTTGAGGCCCAATGACATTTTATTACTGTTGAAAGGTGTCAAATGATGTAACTATCCTTAGAGCTCTGTTTTGGTCTTCCTCGACATCTGAGGGAAAATCTGGTTCTCTTTACTTTTGCTCATTAGGTTCTGGTGATGATCATGTTATGTATGGTGAGCTTATCAGAGCTTCTTTGCTAAAAACAGGCCTGATAAGACTGACTTTGAAATTTCATTTGAGAAGATTTAACGGGTTCTTTTTAACATATGCACACTGCTGTGAAACAAAAAATATCTGGAAGGAACTTGATCTCAGCGGACTTTTGCCTGCACAACGTTGGACATCCTTTGCTCAGTTAATGTCACTACATGAACAACGTTAGCCACAACAGCTAGTATAAGTATCACATCTGAGGTTCATAGGGAGCTTATTGGGCCTCATTCTGGTAAGATGAATGAACTTCCACACCAGTTTGATTTCACTTACTCAGTAATTCATGCTCCCATCTGTTTGATCAGTAATAGACTAATCATGTCGGATGCAACTAACAGAGTAAGTTTCCTGTCTGAACTCCCAACCTCTCTGTCTTAACTTCATTACCTCTTCCTTCATGCCAGTCTCCAGCAGCATCATGACACAGGCCTCTATTGGCAGGGCGATCTCCCTTCCACTCCTCTTCAGGTGTTCATCCAGCGCAGTGCCAAAAGCAGGTTTCTCTGTCCACGAGTCTGCACACAAAGACAGAAATTAACGATGAAGGGTGATGAACAATTATACCAGTGTGAATTAAATTCATATTATCAGAAATCTGAAGAGGAACAAGGCAGAGAAACAGGTCTGAAGTAAAATTCATAACTGTTAAATTCCCAGTAAAGTTTATTGTTTCAGTGCACTGATGCCGACTGGATGAATAAAGTTTATTGTTAAGCTTTAAAATATCCTCATCTTATGTGTCTACATGCATGTGTGTGAGCTAGTGTGCAAGTTAACTGGGAGGCAGAAGGGGGGGGGGGCTTGCAAAACCCAGGTGTGTGAATGTGAGAAGGGGGGTGTGTGAGTATTGAGTTCATGAGTCATTGCCACATGCTGGGGGACCAGGCTGTTCTGCTTTAAAACATGTGTTTAGCACAGAAAGAAAAAAACTGCTTCTTGAAAGAGACACAGCTTCACACTGGCAAAAAAAGGCAAAAAACTTTGTGGAGAAGCTTAAAGAGGAGACATTAAGTTTTTAAAATGGAAAATTCAATTACTTTTTGAGGGCAAAATGATAAAAACAAAGGACTGTTTCTTAATATCTGGGCCTCAGTAGTGGCTTTTAACAATTACCACAATTGGAACAACTTCTAGTAGTTCAGAAGTTAGAAAAACAGACCCGAATAAAATAACTGAGAGGTACACTTAGCTGGTTTCATTTCTCACACTAGCTAAAAAGGGGAATTAAAAAATGTTTCTCCTCCTAGCAACTACTTGTCAGTACACCTTTGGGCGAGTTTCTCAAACTTATCCCGTGTCAAACAGGAAAAGGTTTGTTTAAAGGGACACCAAACAACACAGGAACCACGGAAAAACAGGGGCTGTCGCCTGGAAAAAGGGCACACATGCACTCTGCAGGAAACATGTAAAAAGATCCTGCACAGAGTCCCTTTTTTGTATGCGACTTTTTATTTGTTTTGTTTACAGCGTTGCAGTGTTTCGTGTTAAGCGCCTGTGTGTGCATAAAGGCATGTTTGCATGTGTTATTACCTTGCTGTGCCTGGATGGTTGGCAGGACGTTCTCCAGAACAGTGAGGGACTTTCTGTGGTAATCAGCTTGAGCTTCTAAGAGCTGGAGAAACAGAAAAACCACAGAGAAAAAAAAAGATGGCGGGGGGATGTGAGTGGAATCAGACATGCAGTAAAAGACATGACAGCAAAGTAAATAAAATGGCTGGCCAAGCCTGTGTTCCCCAGTTCCTATGCAGCTGTGAACATTCCCACAAAAACACATGTCTGGCCTGTTGACACGCTGTACTCACTGTTACGAAGTAGCGGGCATAGTCTCCTTCTTTTGAGAAAAAACTGTACATGTCTGCTGCGAGTTGATCCTGGATAATAAAAACAGAAATTTAATCTGTTAGAGCGAGCCCAAAAAGATGATAGCCATGAACTTTATATTTATCTTCTAGACAGAGTTACAATAAGAAGGATAGTCAGTGATAAAAGGGGTCGTGTTGCTGCTCTAGACTCTTATTAATTTAATAAAGATCTCCCCTCTCTGCTTCACAGTCTCATCCATTAAATAAATGAGAGTTTAAGGTAGCACAAGGACAGACGTCAGCGGTCAGCTAAGTCGGTGCGCTACGTGAGTCATAAATCCTCCAGCTGTTGGCAGAACGCACCGAGGCTGGGAGGAAGAACTTGTGAAGGGGAAACATAAGGCTCTTTGCTTCCTGGGCAGAAAACCTGACACATCAGGCACCCAGCTCACACAAAAACTTCCCAGTGATTCAGTTCAATAGATGCAAAGACACACACACATTCTCAGCTGACAGAGCATTTTCAGTCTAGTCTTAGTTTCAGCTAACTGGGTCAGAGGGCCCGGGGGGCTTGAAAGTCCAGTTGTTGCTTAATGTTTTCCCAGTTGATACCTCTGATGACTTTCATTATCTTCAACACATATGGCCATGACTTTCAATATATCTATCCATTTATCAAAGGCACAAACTTTTCTACCAGTGTGTAAGTCAGGATTGGAATGTAAACAGTATTATTTAGTGTCTTCTTCTTTTAAAAGCCTGGCACCATTTAGCAAAGATTCTTCCATGACAATGTAACCCTGACAGCACGTGTACTCATATCTACTCATGCTTGTTACCTTGCAAAGCTCCACTTTGTTCGTGGCCTCATCCATCTCCTCCTTGAGTAGATCCGCCTTGGCCGTCAGTGCTTGGGTGTTTGTTCCTGAGATTATTGACTTGGTTGCCTGCAACCATCTGAGTTTGGAAAGAAAAAGGAGAGGAAAAATAAATAATATAGAAAAAATGTTAATGTAAGGAGGAGTTGGCTTTGAATGAGACTGCTTTAAGTCTTAAAACAAACTGCACTGTTCAGTAGTTTAAGTTTGGTCTGGATGCATCAACTGACTCGGTATCTTACTTCAACACACATAACGTGATGAGGGAGGGTGAGCTGTAAATGGACAAACCGTGCTCTGGCAGAATCGTAGTCCAGCACCAATTTGGCCAGCTGTTTCCTCTGCTTCAGGATGTTTGGGATGTCCACCTACAAAAAGATATATCCCCAAAACACACGCAAGTTGGATGAGCTGGAGAGGTAAGAATGACAAGAATCTGACCATTGTTTCATTTGGTTCTTCTTCCTGGATAATTTTCTTTTTGAGAGCAGAGTTTCAGTTATGGTTGTTGAAGTCTGACATATTTTAATCTCCAGAGTCATTCTCTGGATAGATTTCTTCATGTCCTGTCCTGACATTTTGTGAGTTTCTTTTGTTTGTAGATTAGACTGAAAACACAGAGATCTTGTGCTTGCACAGACGCACGCACATCTCCCTGCTGACACTACTAAAAGAGGTAAAGAGTGCTTGTACTGAACACTGCAGCCCGCCAAACCACCATAAAGGCAAGCTGAGGTGAGTGAGAAATATCAGACATGATAAAACAAGCAAACATAAAGCATTTTTATAAATCAAGCGGGTCTAATCAGTTGTTTTCAAGCTCGATAAACACAGATAATATTCGACCGGAATTTCTACCATTTGTCTGGGCCATTGAGATCTTCCACAAAACACTGACCAGCACCGTTTTTTCTGACAAAACTGTGCTTGTGAGTTGCTCAAAAGCTTTGGTTCATTTGCCACTGGGCACAAAAGGACAGAAATAGAAAAATTCTATTAAACAATCAATTTCACTATTGAGTGAAGGAAACAAACAGTAGGGGTGCGACTGCATCTAAAACAAGCCAAGAGCTTTGAAAGAGTTTTAAAATGTACCCAGTGTTTAGCAGATGTTATGTCTACGAGGTGGGAGGTTCCTTACCTCTGCTAGCTGGCTGAGGGGATCCAGAACGTCCTTCTCTATCTGCAGCTCATGCTGCATCAACTCTGATGCCAGGCGGTTTTCTGCCTCACCGCACACTTCCATCATCTTCCTATTAACACATGCACCAGGACCAAGAGAGAGACAGGGGTGTTAAAACCACAACATGGTCAGTCTGCTCATGTCTCATTATCACATGAGCAATGTTAGGTGAGGATGTGAAGTCTGGTTCTCATCTAGTGTAGTCACACATCTTAATGACACAACATCACAACACAGAGGGAGGGCAATCTGGAACAATAGCTATTCTGCTGGTCCCAGTCAATAACTGGAAGCGAATCCGGGTTATTGTAATGAGATCATCTCTAGCTGCCTATAGCCGAGAGCACACAGTGTCCCAGTCAGAGTTCATCTACATGAATCAGGGTTTGGGGCCAAAGAAACACTAAACCTTGAAGTACTAAGAGAAAAACACAGTCTAAGCTGACAGCTGACATTAATGTATCACATTTACTAGCAGACTAACTGGCATACTTTCCCTTCCCTATTACTTCCAGACAGACACATGGCTGCTGCAAAGACTTGGAGACAGTCACTTTCTAGATCCTCAACTCAAGTCAGTTTGATCCTGTTCTGTGTGTTACTATCGGTTACTATGAACGGTTTTAACCTTGGAAAACAAAAGCATTGAAAGTCCCGTGAAAAGAGAAACTAAACTGGGGAGAATGCTTGCCCTGAATGCATGGCCTCATATTTCACACTCTCTGGGGTGCATCTGCTCCATTAGCAACAGTCACCAAGGAGGAGCCATTGGTTATTTTGTCTGTCAATCAATCACAAACTCACCCTATCAAGGACTCTTCTCCCAACTGGTTTCCGCCTTCCACCATCGCCTGTGATAGTGAAGTCAGGGGAAGCTTTTTCTGTAGTGTGTGTGGAAAAGAGACAAATGCAGATAAAGATTAGATGTGTATCAAGCCTTTAACTACTTCAAACTATATGCACAAAAGTACCCATTTCTATGCAAAAGCTTCAGTATTTGACATTTAAACCAATGGAAAATTCATCAGGGACTTTCCATTAAGCAGTAAATTCACAGTCAGGAAAGAGGAAGAGAGCTTTCTGAGCAAAGAGGGAAAATACAGACGTTAAATGGGATTTAAGATGCACACAAGGGAAGTGAAGACATCTACCAAAAGACAACACTGGAGCTGATTTTCACTGTTACTCAGTTCCCATTTGTGCGGTGTTTAACATCCTGTTTTCACCAGAGAATCCCAGAGGCGAAAGTGTCATGCAGAGTGAATAAAGATGACAGATGTCTGAATGGGAAATGGAGCAAGTGGTGCCGAGAACCAGAGAGGTGGAATAAGTAATCAGTGTTTTTTTACCTGACCATTTCCTGTATAGAGGCGTGGTACGGACTGTGGTGCATTTTTGGGTGGTGTGGGGTAGAAAACACAAAAGACAAATCACGGACTGTTGGCCTACTGTGGACACTTTGAAAACAGTAAGAACTCAAACTTTGCGTGTGAGGTGAAAAGTAAGTTACTACACATCTTGTTACAGTTAACTTATTTTGCTTTAAAGAGGCAAACGAGTTACTGGACAAAGATTTTGCTCACATGTCTCTTCTCTGCATCTGCACCGATGTGTCCCTGTAGACATGACACCATCCTCTTGTGTGTGTTGTGGGACACCACACGCACCAGCTCCATGCGCCGTTCAATCTGTAGATATGACAAGACAAGCAACAACAGATTTTAAGCAAACATCTTCTGTATATACACCATCACTGGGCATAGACCAAAATATTAACACTAGAATTTATCATATTGCTTCCTCTCGTGATACGTTATTGATAATTTGGCCCTCTGGTGTTAAATATCAATATTTTCAGTTTCACATGTAAGCACCCTGAATGAATTCCCCTGTCAGTTTTCTGACTTGATTCAATATTTCATGACATATAGCCTCATATTTCTGCCTTTTACCAGTTTATGCCTATATGACTTTGGAGTGGTGGCACACGAGGACAAGCTGCAGACAGTATGTGTGTTAAAGCTAAGCTAAAGTTAAGTCTGTGCACTTACTCGTACGTTTTGTACATTGATTCATCTTAGTTGTCAAATATCGTGAGACTGAAACAAAAAAGGGTTGCTTTCTTTTTTTACATCTTTAGTTGAACAGACGTCATGATGTATCACAGATGTCTTACACAGATTTGCTGCATTGTGATTGCACTGATATTGCAGGCAACATATTGTGATAGCATCATACAATGAGTCACTCTGATTTCCAGTCCTCGTCATAATGTCAACATAAGCCATCCCAGAGCAAACTGAAACAACTGATAAGCTCTAGGGTTGGAAAGCAAGCTCATTTAGGGAAAATTTTTATTAGAGAAATTTGTTTGTTTGATTGTTTTTTATTTAAATGTAACACAAATTTGTTTTGTCTAACCTATTACTTAAAGTTCGTCCGTCTTGTAACTTAACATTGTCTCCATCAACCAACACAGTGTTGATGGCTGATGAGGTCCATTCCGTGTGGAGATCTGATTTGTAGCTGCCTTGAGGGAGCCAGGGGTCAGAGGTCAAGCATGATTGATAAGGCTTGTTCTGCGGAACAACTCTGGAATGTTATCTTTCAAACACATGACTCATCGGAAGTGTCTCTATGGCAACAGCCACTGGGCTGTGACCGTGAGCGAGGGGTTCTTTGGCTTTAAAAAGGTCTTTTTGATTATACAGCCTTTCTCCTGTCTGCTAGCTTAAATACACAGATCTACTCTGTGCTTTTGGCCTGACAACATATAATACTGTCATTGATGGGAGTCACAGCTATTCCGGCTGAAGGACAGAAGCCGACTGAAGCTCTGTAGGATGACTATTCACTGTCCTCGTCATGCCAGGTGCCTGACTGGGACAGTCAGTGTCGACATTAGCCCAATTGTAACTGCCTCATTAATGGAACTCATGATCGCAACTTACTGTTTGAGTCTGGCTAATATAGTCTTTCGACGCAAAAAACTGGTTTAAGTTGGCAACGCTTGTGAGAAAGTTGAAGTAGATTGCTTGTGCCCACTCCAAACAGAGCAGGTGTGTCTTTTGTTTCTCTTTTTAATAAAAAAGGCAGAACTGATGAGAGAAAGTGGAAGTCTAGAAGTCTCTGAAAAAAACAAACTCAAGAGTCAGTACACACAGTGTTCCAAATATAAATGGGAACACTGAGGTCTAGAGGGCAAAAATGAGCAGAAAATGGAGAGAGACAAATGAGAGGGAGGATCAACCAAATACCAGACAATTGTGTTCCAAAAACAGAATAGAGTCGGAACTCAGGAATTCCACAGCAGATATCCGCCTCCGTGCGCTGCCCCCTCCTCTCCTTTCCCTCCCTCTGTTCTTGGGCTCTTACGTCATTCCCGACCCGCGTTGGCCCCCGGCATTCCCAAAACAGCTGGGTCAAATTCAAACTTCGCCAAACACAAGCACTCACACATCATGCGTACACTCACAAAAGCACAAACTCTGCTTCCATAGGCTACGGTCTTGGGAAATGCTTCATAGACTCAGCTCAGTTAGTACCTGGCTAAAAACAAGCAGGGATTCCCCTCTCTGTGCTGTATGAGGGCCAATGTTCCTGTGTGGGTGTATTGGAAATGTTTGGGTTATATGGCACTGGGAGTATTCTCCTTCCTTTCATTGTCATAAACTTGAGTTAAACACAATAAATCATCATCACCATAAAAACAAAAAATACAAATGCAGAGGAGTGGGAGACCCTGGGCCAAAAGAGGGGCAGCATGGTGTTTTTCCTCCTGCTTTGTGATGACGTCAACACATGGTCAATCCCATGATACGTCACCAGGCAGGGAATCCCAATATTGAAAGACATATGGAGACAAAAAATACAGTGTGTGTGTCTGTCTGTGTTTGTTACTGGTTTCTCAGAAAAAGGATGTTTACATGTCTGGACATGTCCACAGTGAACAAAAATAGCATAACGTGACGCATTAAGGGAGGAATTATGCAGTGAGCCACTGATGGCAAAAAAAACAAAAAATACACTTGTTTATATCAGGGATATGAGACAGACCTGTTGAAAACAGCTTATAAAATGCTAATACAAAAAGCTTTTTCATGCAAGTCCAAGGGGTGCGTGAAAGCAGGCACCCTGGTATTTCTGGAGTATTATAAGTGGTACCCCCCCCCCACGGGTGAGCTATGTAGGGAAGCAGCAGCAAATGAACAGCTGGTCCAAGACTGCTTGGAGGCTCTATGGCACCCTGGAGGACTATATTTAAAAGGACTTGGGATGAAGAGGCTAAGAATAAGACAAATGCCAGGGACTCACACCTGAGATGTAATAGGGATCAAATGGAGGGACTTGCTGGGCAGTCACACAGAGATGGCTAGGTGAAGCTAATATTGACTAAGTAAGCATAGCTTAAAATAAGATGAAATGGATCTCATATGGTGCCTCTATTTCTTATTTTCATTTCTTTGCAAGATTTTGTAAATGGCAGGAGGACTGTACCATGAAAATCCTCGTAAAACCAATGAGGTAGTGTAAAATCCATTTAGGAAAATGGTAGAAAATCCCTATCTGTAATGGAATTCTAGGAAAAGATAGCAACATGGCACAAATTTTCCAGTGTGAGTTTTCTATTCGGATAAAGTGGGAATAGAGACTTTAAGGAGATCAGACAGTAATGTTCCTATGAAGTAAGACAGGCTCAGCAGCTAATTTCCAGAAAGAAGGCAAAAAAATTGTGTCTTTGAAGACCAGTGAAAGTCAACTGTCAGATTCAATGTATTGTCTCATCTCCAGTGAAAAGTACTTTAGGTGGTCAGTCACTATCTTTCCCTTGTCTATTTGCATTACAGCGACTCTAAACAGCAGCTCTTAATTTATCTCTGATGTTCTAGCTGTCGCTCAAACACATTTTTGCCCATATAAAGGCCTATATCACCTGAGAGAGAACAAAGGGACGTTTGTTTATTTATTGGCTACAAAAAAGGGGTGGGTGTAAGTATGATTAAAAAACAAAAAAAAAGAAAAGAGTGCCAGACATTGTTGCTTGGGGTGTTCTCAAGGCGTAATGCAAAGCCAGCTGAGTTTGTTTTATTATCCATGACACCTCCCATTCAAACACAAAGACAATCTTCATAGCTGGAATGTCTTTGCTGAGCAGCCAGTGTTTTGTCTCAACCCCAGCTGCACCAGCCGCTTTCCCACGCATGCACACACACACAGTCAACCTGTGGTTCTACATGCACACTGGCAATCAAGCAATGGTTACAGCTCAATTAGGCCAAAGATGAGATTTAAATAGACTATGTCATTGTTCCATATAGAAAAATTGGGGAGATTCAGTTTATTGATAGATAGATGTCTGACTCCAGTATGGTAGGTGGTGGTATGCCTTTTTAAAGCTGGATGCAGTCAGTCTGTCCTCCAGTATAGTTAGCCATTCCACATTTGTGCTCATCCATGTTATTTTGGGATGTGTAACTGCATAGAGCTACTTCTTATCTGTCCAGAAGTGTGTAGTTTTCACACTAGTACCCTATGATGATACCACCTTGATTGTGCACTGTTTGACTTTCAGGTTAAAAATTGCAGTGGGATGGAGCATGTTAGGGACACTGATCAAAGCCTATGCATGCCCTTGAAAATCAACATATTTTAGTTCAACTACATTAACATGTTTCTGTGTATTTAAAAACTCTAGTTTTAGCCATTAAAAGCCACTAAAAAAGTAAATCCTCTATCTCTGACATTATGTAAATCTACTTGCTCCAACCGGTACATCCACAGCTACTCTAACTTCTGTGTAGCTTCCAGGGCACTTTATGTAGCTATGTAGATATTTCAAGTCTTAATTTTCAACAGCTGAGCTCACTGATGAGAAATCATCAATCAAAAGCTGCTTTTTAGAAAAACCGTAACTTTTGGGCCAAGTCAGCACATAGCCCAGCTGATCTTTAAGCTGCAATCAGACTGAATGTAAACTAAATATTGCATGCTTTGTTGCTTGTTATAAGTGGTCGCTGCTTTGGTGTTTGTTCTGCATTCAGCACTGACCTGGTCATATTGTCATAATAAAAAAGTCAAGGCAGAGGTGTTTTAGATGAGCTTCCAAGAAAGGAAGAAAACTCTAACAGGTGTTGACAACAAAAACTAAAAAGGCTTTTTTGAAAAAACACAAAAAAAATGTGCAAAATAGTAACAGAGGATTTATGCTGTACTGATCTCTGTCTATATTGCTATTGAATTCCATATACAGTTCTTTTTGATTGCTTAATGTGCAGCATAGAAACACTTAACTTTTCCATTTGTTTGATTTAAAATCCCTACAAATACTTTAGGAAGTTTTGTAAAATCAACTCATCAGATAAACAATAACAGACAAAATTGGTCAGTGTAACTGCAGCTACTGGCTAGCAGATGCAAACCATTCGAGTGTTTAAGAGTTGGTCAGACCTCCACAGTCACGTTAATGATTTACCTGCAAGAGGTCATCGCTGAGGACTTCTGTTTTCTCCGCTCTGTGGGTGAGAAAAGACAACAGACAGCATGATTAGTGCTGACAGACATCAGTGGCACATAAGTAGTTGCACGTCAACACTCCATGCAGTCACAGCAAAAATATCCCACAGATAAATTAAAAACTGTTCCTGAAAAACTGGTTTTCACATTCAGCTTGAACATGTCAATGAGCATCAGGTATTGACCCTGGCATCAATGGGAATGTTTTATTAGAGGGTGAGTCTCTGTGGCTGGTTGTCATAGCTCAACAAGCCAAGTAACAGGCTGGTATCCAGGCTGGAGACAAAATATTTGTCACTACAGATGACACTGCTGCAGCTGCACGAACTGTGACAAGCTTAAATACAATCTGACAATAATCATTACTGTTGCAGAGACTGAGTGGAGCAAGAAGGGATGTGTCTGCTGCCTTATGAGTTTTGATTTCCACAAGCCACAGCTAGCCAGACTGTCACAGTGTCAAGCACAAGTAGTGGCCACACAGTTCAACTGTGACTGAGCCTATTAATAGTAAACTCATAGTTGGACTTGGAGAGGTCAGACAGATTAGATTCACTTAAAGAGAGAAGGCTGGGAAACACAGGCTAAGCTCAAACTGCTTATCAACACCTTCACACGGGGCTGAAGGCTTGTGTGGCCACTGGAAGTAGAAGGCAACCCTGCAGTCAGAGGGTCAGTGAGATGACTTCCATGCTTTGCAACCATAGGACAGATTTATTTAGTAAGAATCAATGTTCAGATTGTGTGAACATTTGCAAATGGAGACATTATCATCTGCTGTATTTTAGAAGCAAGTGCATCAAACTGCACCAATCATGCATACAGGTAATAAGGTCTGCACATGCACTGATACGACTTTCATCTAAGGGTGTCAAAACAATGATTGTAACAATCCAATATCAGTGCTCTCTTTCACAAATGTAAAATCTGTTAAAATCTGATCAAGTTTTTCATATAATAATCAAATTTATATGTTAATTAGAATCTAATATTTCATTCTAAATGTCCAAAATGTCTTGTTACTTACTTAGGTTGTTAACCCTGTTGACACATGCTGTGTGTTTGTGTTGACATAAGACTGTAAAAATGGATTTTGAATTTTGTTTTTTGCGAATGCAAACCAGAGCTAGCATGTAAACTTATTACCAGTAGGCTATCTGCTCAGTTTTGACTACTGCTGCTAAATGTCTATTTAAATAGCTAACAGCTGTCACTTTTCACCAAAAGTTGAGCTGTTTAATAAAGTGACTGGTGAATGTTTACAATCTGCACATTAAGAGCCTAGCACTCCTGCAAATTTTTTTGTGCTAACAGAAGAGTGCAGCAGCATTTTTATGGATTTTATTTCATATTGCAACATGCTGAGTAAAGGAAGCCTGATATCCAGCCGATCCAACATTGGTTGCATAATCTACCTGGAAATTGAGCTAAAGATCCGACAAGCAATATGCCTCTATTCCCAGCTTTCTCGTGTGACTGGACCGTTGAACTTACTCTCTTTACTGTAACACATAATGAGGACTGTGCAGGTATTGTAGCGTCTAACTAACGTGCCTACCATCAGCCTTATGACTCAAGTGACCCGAAGACCGTCTGCATTTTGGGTAACTGCAGCTCTAAAACGAGGCCTGGGCCCTCCTCCAAAAACACTACTCTCTATGAACTATAGTAACCTCGTCACAGCTGCTTTCAATTACAACACAGGCAGGGAGCAAGGAGAAACAGAGAGAGACTGACAGAGAAGGGATGACAGTTTAGGGGTTTGAAGGAAAGAAATATAAATACAGAGATGTTTTGGGGTGGGGGCGGGGGCGGGGGGTTTAAGACCCCTTTAAGTGCCAAACCAGAAGAATCTAGAGGCTGGAGATGGAAAGATTTTCTCTAGAGAACAGCAGAAGCCAAGCTGCTGAGGTCACACGTGCACAGTAAGGATCTATAACCCACAAAAACCTACAGACAGGACTTCCAGTTAGCTAAAAAAGTGAGCCACACACAAATATCATGAACATACAGAGCGTGATTATAAGCCACAATATGGAAGCCTTGCTCTGGTGTAGTTCACATGCAGAGAACTCTTTATGTGGTCCTGCAGAAGGCCTGATCTAAAAAACTAGTGGGTTCATCAAGCATACATTTTCATATATACACAGCTCTGGCTCATACTCCGCCTGAGCAAACTGATCCCACTTGCATGTACCAACCCCAAAAAAGCCCTGTGTCACAGACGCAAAAATAGGTTGTGCGTGCCGCCTGGCCAGGGCACAAACAACAACAAACAAAACAACAATTGTTTTGCCGGCATCAGCTGACCCAGAGCGAAAAGGGCTGACCCCATCGTGCCTCACTGAAGCAGCAGCCTTTGGAGAAAGTGTGTCACTGCACACCGCATGTGACTTCTTCAACAACAAGAGCTCCTCGTTGCAAAGCCGTGGCCGCCGCCGCAGAATGGTAACCATGGCGATCTACTATCAAAGTGGAAGGGGAGTAAGTGAATACCGTGGCCATAAGCACAATAGACCGGCTGTTACCGACCACTCAACACAATCAGCATGCTGAGAATTAGGGAGGGTCTGCCTCTTACGGTTGCAACAGTTGGCAGCTTAAGCCATAAGGTAATGGATACTGGACCCAGATGAAAGGAGCTGAAGAATAATTGAGTGACTCAGCCAGTACAACCTTCCTAATGTGGCTGATTATGTGAGATGTAGCTCTAACGTTGGACCTGGAAAGAGTGGTCAAAAACATGGAGGTAAAAACTGTACGACTTCTGTCCAATACTAAATGTTCCAGTGTAAAGAACACAGATAATTATATTTCCATGTTGAAACATTTTTCATAGCTTTGTCTTTCATAATTTCCAAAAAACACTCTATGATGTTATAGATGAGCTTGTTTTGTCTGACCAAGAGCCCAGAATGCAAAAATATTCAGTTAACGGTTATAAAAGACAAAGAATAGCATCAAATATGTATATTTGAGAAGCATACAGCAGCAAATAACACTTTTGCTTGAAAACTGACTACAATGATTGATCAGGTACAAAAGGGCTCTAACTTTATAGTGTCCTGTCATCTAAGAGACAGTAAAAAGTCAATGAATAATAATAAAAAATGAATTGTGGGGCTGTGTAGCAGTGTAGTTGTCACTGCTGTCAGGCAGTTACAATCACAATCTGAGACAGTGGCCACTAAAGTAAAGTCGGTGACCTAAAAAATATGCCACTGTTATTCACTTTAGGATATTTTGGTTTTAAACTAAATCATGTTAAATAAGCCAAAACTACCTAACCTACCTAACCTATATTCCTGTGACTATCGTCATCAAAATCAAATCCTATATTCTTACATAATCTGACATTTTCTTTGTCTTACTTTTGTCATTAATTTATAATTATGACGCAAAACAAAGTTACAGTAATCATACAAACAGCCCAGCCTCATACTTCACCTCTTTCACTAGCAGAACTAAAAAGGATAACAGCTGACACACCTCTGTGTCCTCAAGGCACTGACCAGGACACAGAAAACGCCCACAGTCATCTAACCCTGTTGATTAAACAGTGACATTTTGCTGAGCCCTGTGGGAAAAGTGTTTATCCAACATGACCCTCTCTAGTGAAACAAGGATATGAAATACAATATGTCTATGTCGGTTTGCACAAAATTGCAAAAGAAAGAAGAATTTTGTTGTCACATATGACATCAAAAAGGATTATAAAGTCCAACAGTTTGCAATGGCTGTGAATGATTCAGGAGAAAAGCTCAGATGAAAAATGTGTACAAGCCTTTAGCTCTCTTGCTGAAGTATGTAAGATGATAATTGAAGTATTTGTGATTTAGTTAACCCCGCTTTGGCTACCTGTGAGCTGCAGAAACTTATGTCTACACTGATTCATGAAATAGTGTTACTGTGGTGAGGACAGCAAACAACTACCTCACCTACCTAGATAAACCTGAAGTAATGAAGCAATTACACTAATGAAATGTGTGACATATCAGGATTTCCCCAGGAAATTGGTTAGCTGGCAGCTTTAACACTGAGACATTTGTCTCCACCCTTCCCCAATAATTACACAGCATGCTTTTTGATTAGTTACTGCAAAGTGAACATATAATATTATCAATCATCAGTGTCACCTGTAGAACTGAATCAGGATTAAACAAATGATGGGAAGTTGAGTAACAGATTGAGTAACAGATTAATGCGTTTAAAGGCTTATCAGACCCACGCACTGCACAACAGTTTGTAACAGTTTGTGACACCACAGACAAGATTTTTACAACTCTGGAAAGATTTTAGAGTTATCTCATCTTTAGTGGTGAAGATGGCATGGTAACATGGATGTAATGGTAATGGGATTTTGATGGATGCAGCGCCTTGCTGGACGATGTCTCACTGCATTTCAACAAAACTTGAGCCAAGTTCACATGACTGACTGGCTCCATTCAATGTGTCCACTCAGTGTGTTTTTTATGCAGGGGCTACAGTCCATCTGATCGTGGTGGTTAATGCTGCTGGTAGATGGACTTTGTGACCAAGACAGACAGAGCCAGTGTAGCTTTTTCCTCCCATTTCCAGTCTTTATGCCAAGCTAAGCTAATCAGCTGTAGCTTTATATTAAGCAGACAGATATGAGTGGTATCAATCTGCTAATCAAACTCTCTGTCAAAGGTGAATAAGCATATTTTCTGGAATATCTCACTACTGTTCAATAACAAGTTTAATGCTACATATAATTTAATTGTACTAATGTCAACTGACGTCAGCAGAGGCACTCCTAAATTCAGACTGGGCAGGGCACCTCGACTACAAAGCACCTTTCATATGTGACAAAATGTCACTTTGTAATGTTAGCAACCAACCAGTAGAGTGACTTCTACTAGCAGCTGCATGCAGCTAAAAAAAAATCAAGTGAGTAGAGAAATAGCTCAGGCACCCCCAAAGAAGATGTGTGTTTTGTTGGTTGACCTCCGTCCTTGATTGAACCACGCCATGTGAGCCAGCGATTATCTAATTCCTTCCCCAGCAAATTGAAAAAACTTATCTAAGGCTGATATGCAGACAGTCAGTAATGATGTCATTATCACAAGGAAAACAGAGAAAGTATAGACGCTGAAACATCAGCTGTCCATTGCAAAAACCTGACCTCTTTCTGGGTTTGTGCAGCATGATTGTTTGTATATCTTTACACAGATAGTGGTTGTAGACTATGACACAGCATTCATGGTATCTCCTTTAAAGGTATTATTATCTAACCACATTAGCCTGTAGCAAACAAGCATGTGTAGGGCAAGAGAATTCAAAGATTTCAAACTGAAATAAGCTTCCAAAAAGAGCTAAAAATCCTCGTCATGCATGGTGTTGTTTTTGACATGCGCATAAGTTTCAACCTCTCTCGACATCAATCTCCCCAGCTTTCTCTCTCTCTCTTCTCTAGAAAGCAACTTGCATGATTCTGGGAGGTAGTTTCCTGTTTGCAGAAGAAGAAGGAGAGATTTCCTCAAAGTGGCCACTCATTGGACACAGTGTTCTGCCTTTGCACAATCACAGGAACCCAGGGGGCAGCGGAGAGGGCCTCTGCTCTCCAAATTTTTTGCAGATGCAGATACACAAGCAGGCACACACTTAATTGAAAAAGCAGACCGTGGCCGCTGTGCCCTAATCCCAAATGCTGACATATCATTCATAAAGCAAGTATGTTAGTGTGTGATTAACCCTACTTGTGCGTACAAAAAAGTAAGGAACTACTGCTGGCACACACATGCATACAAATGTCTGTTTTTTGCATTACACTCTCTCCATTTCTAATTTACTGCAGTAAGGAAATTATGAGTATTCCAGCTGCCCTGTTTCTCCCGGTCTTCAATTTTGGCTGTAGGAACATCTCTTTGTAGACTACGCTGCTAGTGTAACCATAAAATAAACACTGCAGGAATGGCAAGAAGACAGCTACTGTATGTAGTCTATCTCTGACAAACAACCTATTTCTATCAGCCTGTTAACAAGTGGTCAGTTTATCTGTGATTATTTTCATTCTAAGATAATCAATCTGCATTATAACTTAGTCAATTTATCACATAATGCTCATTCAAATTTATTAGAGCCTAAATTTAATTGAAAAAATGTCCATGAAGAGGCACAGCCAAAACATCCTGTTTTAGTTGATAAACAGTATTTTTTTTAATTACAAAAACAAATCAACAAATATTTTACAAGGCCTTTTTTTTTCTTTATAGTTTATTTTTGCGAGCAGCATCTTGTCATCTATCATGTAGAATTATTTGAGGAGCAGCAAAGAGAAATGTCCCTTATTTTATGTATAAGTGTACCAGCATTACAGTTTGGGTATTTTTTAGGTTGATTAATGTCCTAGGTAATGAATGACTCATTTCAATGATCAAATTTGAAGTATTATCCATTGTGTGGTATTTATCTGTTAAACATATGTTCATATAGATTAATGTAAAGCATGATGGGCACAAGTTAACTAAAACTGTCTTCTATTTATTTGGATCTTAAAATTTTTACTTATTTGAGCAATTCAAATAATATACTAACATAGAACTATTTCCTGATCTAAAAATATTGGAACTCATCATTCATGTGGCAACGCTGCCTCTGCCTATTTTAAGATGACCTATTATTGTTTTCAGCCTGTTGGTAGCTTAATGTGGTACTACCAGTACTGGATGCACTCACTGTCCCCCTGAGGTGCCTAACACTGGTGACTACCATAAACACACATCAACAACTACAAAATACAGATACACACAAATTGCCACACATCATAAGGACTAAGCTGATGAAACCATCCGCTGACATGTCTTGCCCTCCTGTCCACAGAAGGCCAACCTGAAGCCACTGCAACTACAGATATCCAGTTACAGACAGAGAGAGTGTGTCATTACACAAAACATAATGGCACTGGTCAACAAGCCTTAACACTGCTGAACACAATCTAACTGTTAGGATATAAACTCTTTTCATAGGGTAGATCCATTCACTTAATAGCTCAGGCATTGCAGTGTGCTTTAAATTCTGAGGAAGCAGAAATTGACATATTTATCCATCACTTAGCCACATAAATCTATTTCATATGTTTAAAATTTTATGTCTGGTTGAAGTTGGGCTTCTAGTGGTTCTCAAATGGGGAGGCTCTTACTGCCACTTTATCAGCAGAGAGAGTAAATGTTGCTAAATGATGCAGAGTATATAACAGCCCATCTAGTGCTTCTTTTTAGACCTGTTGCACTGAGTTCTCATCATTTCCTCCCAGCTGACGTCTGAACTCAGCCGCAGGGGCAAGTAAAAGCAGACATGTATTTGGCAGCAAAGGTCTGAACCCATGGCTAGGGACACATCAAAACACTGATATCTGATGGTATCTGGTTGATACTGGCTTCAAAAACCACTTTGGTTTAAGCTCAAGAATATAACTGTCAACATTTAGACTATTAGGAAACTTACATTTTTGGGATTTTGTGAGGCTTATTCCATGTAAAACACTGCCGTGTTTGAACAGTTTACACAGCAAACTAGACATGTCTGCAATCCTTATCCTCCTTCTAAGCAGCATTTGAAAGAAAGTTTTGCTAGAAAACGTATTGGTACCTGATGACAGTGTGAGAAAATTTAAGAAACTCATAATGGCTTAAAAAATGTATTGCTCATCCATACTCTTGGCTGATTGTCTCACATTACTGCTTTTTATTGTGCCTAGATTTGTATCACAGAGACAGACCTCTCAAAGAGGCTGACCCAACTAAGCAGGAGTGAATAAGCAAATGGGAATAATGCACTATCATTGGGCTCCTCTCTGCTGTTTATTTCCAGTGTAGTTAGTTAGTGCTGAGGCTGCGTAGAAGGCTGATTCAGTCTTTTGAGGAGGACATCTGGTATGGGTCAGACAGCAGTGTAGACGCTTGCACATATCAAGGAAAGCAATCCTTCCCCATCCTGTTTTCATTTATGTTCACAGTGTCAAAAGCCTGGTTTGTCTGTTATTAAAAGCAAATGATTCCGAGAGTAGAAAGAGACCTCACCGTTAACACAGCCCACTGATGAGTTTTTTTAAAGTAGCTCATGCATTTTATTTTTACATTTTAACTAGGCAAGTTCATGATAGTATGGTTGAAAGCAAAATCATATAAGCGGGTTTTGGGAGTCAGGGCAGAGAGGCAAACTGAGTGTGTTTGCTAGTTTGCTTATGAGCTTCAGTAAACAACTCTGACTTCAATACTTGCCTGCCAACTGTTTGATTGGCGAGCTGCTTCATCCGATTGAACTGCTTCTTCATTTTCGGTCCCTTGCCAGTCTTGCCTTCCGAAATTTCTCTTCAAAGCCGGGCTTTGGTTTGTCATGAAGTTCACAGGGCCTCTCCCCCGTTTTAATTCCCAAAGCTGTCGCTATGACAGGAGAAAACAAGCAAGAGCCATTGAGTCCAAAGCCAATTAAAAATAGTTTGTAGCCTCGCTAGCCCCTGAGCTAGCCTTTCCCAAGTGGAAATCCTAAAGAAAAGTCCCCGTTGGGGGCGACGGCATGATTCGCGAACCGCTTTTTTTCTTTATGTCTGCACATTAAAGTCCCAAAGTACGCCGAGACTAACTTTCACTGGCTCCGACGGCTTTTCATGGCTCTTCTCGGTCGCCGTCTAGACCGTTAGCCGACGAGCTAACGTTCCCGAGCTGGATAATCCGTCAGCCGCTTTTTCCCAGAGCGGAGCAGAGAGCCGAGTGAACAGCAGCAGCGGCAGCAGCAGCAGCAGCAGCTCACCTCCGCCACTGCCAGCACACACAGAGAGCAGCAGGAAGTAACGTCGAGCACCGCAGCATCATCTGCCAGACAGCAACACCTCCCCCTGGACACTGACAGGACAGACCCACTCACAGCAACAGCAGCAACAACAACAAAAACAGCAACAGCAACAGCAGCAACAACAACAAAAACAGCAACAGCAGCAACAACAACAACAACAAAAAAATAATAATAAAATAACAATACTACTACCACTACTACTAATAATAATAATATACCATACTAATAATGATTTCAACTTTATAATTATGTATTTATAATTTAGCTAGTTTTTTTGACTG
>JAQNCA010000017.1:18579902-18591321 GCA_029783725.1 Acanthurus tractus | reverse complement strand
TAATAATAATATACCATACTAATAATGATTTCAACTTTATAATTATGTATTTATAATTTAGCTAGTTTTTTTGACTGTACTTGCACATATGAAGTACTACAGACAAAGCTTTACTTACTAAATTATTAAAACATGGCTAGAGGTATTGATAGAGGTTTTTCAGAATGACTAACAAAGTGGCATAATTGTGGCTTAACTGTTTTGCATAGAAAAGCTACATGAGCTTATATAGTGGGGAAGGACCTGCCATCCACTCAAATAAGCTGAGTCAAACATGCTTTGCATTTACCATAAATTTTACATGAAAGTTCCAGTGTACTTTAAGTAGCCTGTTGGTCTGCACAATATATCTGCTAGGGTATTGTATCAGGTGATGCAACTGTTTGTGCTTTCTGGATTAAACTTGTGGCTGTGCAATATTATGAACTTTACCGTGTGTCTATGTGTACATTTTGATCATAATATGTAAATTGCTTTAAATATGACAGTTACCCATCAATTTTAAAAGAAGTGCCTGTTTGTTTTATGCACACATTTGCGATTCTTTGTAAAGCGGTGACAGTAAGCATATTACAGAAGTGCTTTCAGAGATTCACCTTTTAAATAAAAGGAAAATATTTGGGGTTGTAGCAATGAGCCATTATAGGCAGTTGGAAATTTGAAAAAGTAAGTAGAAGTGTCGCTTCAAACATTAGGGAAAATATTATGCATCCAAACTGTAAAAGCAAAAATGCTTTATATCCTGGGACAGGACATTTATAAATGTTGGGACAGTCAGTGAAATTCCTGTCAAAGTATCCACCTGTGTACAGCCAGTCTTCAGCTCCTGTATGAGGGTTCGTTCCCAGCTGAAACCACCTGGTTGACCACTCCCTCTCATCCTTGGATATAAAGGATCCTTTATAAGACAACATTCTCTAATGGTCACAGGTGAATCAAGTTAAATTTAATTTTGTCTCTGAAACTTCAGGCATTACACATATCCTTTGAAATATGTTCAAAATATGAATTGTTTGACTGGAACTTTGCTTTTTCTGTGAAGGAACATAGATTCCTATTCTTACGGTTTCCACCTAATATGACTTCTTAAAAAAGACTTTTAATGAAGATGCTGAAGTTTGTTCCACAAAGTATGACAGCTCTTTTTCTCTTTAATTTCTCTGCATCTGGCTCTCTAAGGAATACATGCACACTCCTCAGATGCCACAAATGAATTTGTGATTATCTGGGGCATGAGGCACCCTGAATTAGGGTTGGCTATCTAATGTTGGGATTTTCACACTATTTACAAAGAAATATGTGAGCATGGCTTTTAGTTCCAGGACCTGCCTTATCTCACTGTTCTGCATCCTTTTGATGTTTTCCTTTTCTATATCTGTAACTCCCCAAAGTGTGATCCATATCAGTTTTCACTGTTCATCCTTGCTCTCTTTACTCTTATGTAAATTGACTGGGGTGGTTAGCTGGTCCTGGTGCCTCCTATTCGGATGCTTCTTCCACTGGTCTAGTTACTTTTTATTTAATTTTCAGCAGAATCAGTTTACTTTTATTCTCCAAAATTTTGCTGTTCAAGAAATCCACAACCAGGGACAACGTAAGGGGTAAAAAAAAAAACCCTTCAAAAATAATATTACATGTGTGAACCATATAAAAATTACATTTCTCTAAGCAAGTCTTTGTGTGATGACACTGCAATTTTATTATCAATTTAAGGTTAACATTAGCCTATTCCAGCAATTTTTTTTCTGTCAAAAGATTATACTAAGTTTGAATACAGACATAAGTTGAGGAGGTGAAAGAGGCTTAAATATAAACATAAATTGTAGCACATAAAAAGAATACTGAGACGATGTTGTGCTCATTGGGTATGGAGGTGCGCAAAGTCGGAACTTTCACAGAGATACTTTTAATCTGAAAAACAACAACCGGAAGTATTATCTGGTCAGAATTGTCGATGAATTTCTCGCTATGTAAAAGTTGTTGCTAACCAACAATATATCATTCTATTGATAACACTGGTTGTTTTCATGCATTTCGCAGTATATTTACTATATTTGGGTACATGAGTAACCTAACTATTGTCACAGTTATATTGGGTTTTTTTTCGACTTTTCGTTGATAGAGTCCACCTGTCAAATTGAGCTTGCTAGTTAGCTTGTCGTAGCTAGCTAGTGTTACGCTAAATCAGGTGGACGAGGCTTTTCAAAGCTCACAGCTTAATGTTGACTTAGAGAAAGGATCATCAATGGCATCTCGGCAACCCTTCACAGACACAGATACTGCCGATGAAGCAGTAAGGGCGACCTGTGACGATGCAACCTCATGCAAAAGGTAACAGTAGGTCAATGCCGTAGCAAACGTTATTATTGATGCTAACTTACAGTCACAAGGCTTTAAAAGCAATGTGTGGTTGAGGGAATTTAAGATAAAGAGTAAAAACATACTGCATATCAAATATCATGCTGCAGATATTCAACGTGATAGCTACAGACTGCAAGTATTAACCAACATCAAAGCTACATGTTTCCACCATGCTTGTTGTTGATGTCTTGACACTAAGCCCTGTACTATCAAAAAGTCAAATTTGGGATTGAGAGATATTTATAAAGTACTACAGTGAATCAGTATACTAGAATACACAGAAAAACGCAGCAATCCCGAGGTAGCACTGAAAAATATTTTCCAGATACCCTGCTTTTTTGTCTTAACTAGCTAGATGCTGACACAACGGTATAACAGAGGGCAGTTCACTCTGCTGTCCGTGTTTCATCATGAGGTGATCTGATGATGTGTATGGATCAGACCGTACAGTAGGGGCCAGCCAAACCTTAATTTAAGGAAACTGAACAGATCTAAAAAAAAACTGAGTATTTATTCATTGTACAAACACCGGTACTAGCGACCCTTTCAGATATCACCGGACCATCTGTCAATATTGTATCGGGCTTGTAGTTGCTTTATAGCTTTACTTTATTATACTGCCTTCTCATTCAGTGTTTGATTTCTATTCTAGGTTTGCTACCAGTAAGAGCTATTGGAAGGACCCCTATATACAGTATTTTGCAAGATCAGTAGGGGAGCGAAAGGCACCTGAAATCAATAGAGGTAAATAATATATTCTTGTCTTTTCTCACATTTCTAATTTAATAAAAAGTAACTCAATGACTGATATTATTTGAATGGGGCATTACAAGTCACAGGATCAACTATGCATAAAATGAATGTAGTCTATGGCAAGGGCCTCATAAGCACCATAATGTAGAGTTGAAAGACTGTGAACAGTGCAGAGTGATGACTGACTACATAACCAGCTGTATGGACACCTCATATTACATTATGATGAGGAGTTATCAGCTGTAAATCCTACCACCCACACAGTCATGATGTTTAAAGGCCTTGATATAGGGATGATGCCTTTTGTGTCATTATTTTAAATTCTGCATTGCAAAGCCACATTGAAGAAAGATCTGAGAAATGCCTTTTTGCATGTATAAAATATTAGCTGATTTTATCTCATTTTACAGGTTACTATGCTCGAGTTCAAGGAGTGAACCGTCTTCTTGATGCATTCTTAAGGAAAGCAGAGTGTGACTGTCAAGTAATCAACTTGGGTGCTGGACTGGACACCACGTTTTGGAGACTAAAGGTTTGCAGCATTGTAGTTCACTGTCTGCTCTGGTCTAAATGTGATTTACTACTAGTCAAATGTGGCTTAGATCCTGTCTTATTTTAACCACACTGCATCAAATGAGTTTATGTTTGTGTGTGTTTGTGTGTGTACTACAGGATGAAAATCTCATGCCAAGGAAGTTCTTTGAAGTTGACTTTCCAGTAGTTGTGGCCAGGAAAATACACAATATTAAGTAAGACAATCTTACTATGATTATGTTAATTGCAGACATTATTAATTATTGTTATTATAGTTTATTATATCAAGTCCAGTACATGAACAGGAGCACCCAAAGGCAGTTTTTACAAATGCAATGAGGGGTCATGAACTGTAGGGGGAGACAGAGGTCTTTGTCAACAAAAGTACCTGAAAATCTCTATATTTGGCTGGGGCAGTGTATTTATACTGTATGTTATCAGTGCAATTATGCAATAAAGCCAGTTATATAATATGCATGACTGTTACATGTTAAAAAAATACTACCAGATTAAGTTCAAGTGAAGCAAGAATGTCTTGTGTACTGCAGTAACCGCAATTACTGCCATGGAATTTAAGGTTAAAGTAAGTATAAATAAAATGTTAAACAAGGAATAACTACGTGGATTCTTATATGCTGTTTATAATATTAAACTTTAACATCAGGCAGATGAACTGCAGGTTATTTTTTTGACATTTGAGGCTTCTTTTGAGATTTTCAAACCAAGGTTTGAATGTCTTTGGTTATAGTTTATAAAGTCTAGATTATTTGTAGGTTGAAGTGACAATTAATTCTCTTTGTAATCCCAAAAGTTTAGCAACTATACTCTGAGTTTTCCCTCTGTGCAAAATGGTGTGGGCGGATTATTCCCTTACAAGCTCCAGTGAGGCCCCAACTCTTTTGCCAGTGCAGTCATCTTCAGTCACTGTCTGTTGGCATCTGGCCCTCAGCTCCACCCATCCAATCAACACAATGCTCAAAGCCATGTGATACCTGCAATAGCCTTTGCAATACATGTTGATTGAGATTGATAGTGATATGAACAAAGCATTGAATATACTTACTTGCCGGGTTTTCAGGGCCATTAGGAATCAGTTTTACCATACAGTCATATTGGAGGCTGCAGTGTTTGATGCTGCTTAAATGTATTCCATTACAATGAGAGGTGTTTTTCTATATCAAGTCTAATTTAATTTATTAATGTGAATAAAATATTGGGGAACGACCCCTGGTACTTCACAATATTTGTACAGTATGACCATCAAGTTACAACTAAATATGTGTTAACTATGGAAGCATATAATGCTTTTTGAAGATGTTTAATATTATAGCAAACAATAAGCCTGATTGTAATGTAATAATGATGTTGTTGTTTTTTTGACAAGGACAAAGCCACCACTCTCCAAACCACTCATTGAAACCCACTCAACAGACTCCTTACTTTTAGGTAATGAATAAAAGATGTTATCAATACATGACACGTCTATGTGGTTTAAGTTATATTCCTAATTAATCTTTTCATTCATTTGTTGAGTATTCTTTCCAACTTTCTTACCGTGTATGTTTGTGTTTTTATTAGATGCCCACAGCCTGGACTCAGACCGTTATTGTATCATTGGAGCAGACCTCAGAGACATCGCCAGTTTAGATGAAAAATTGAAGAAATTCCAGCTTAATCCAGAGTATGTGAAATTTGTATTTCTCCTGTTATTTTAATCCAAGAACTGAGACCTGTGTCTGTGTTGTCTCACCGTCAATAACAGAGTATGTTGTTATGGCTGTATTACAGATCCATCATCTAATTTTTGCTGCCTGATTTTAAATGAATTTTGAACATCATTCACCTCTCAAATGATTGAGTGTATGCCAAGTGTGTTTCACTAAAATAATGCTGAATATGCTACGCCATGGAATGTGGTAGCATGACATGTTAAGCAGTGTATTTAACAAAATTCAGAGAAGTTGGAGGTCTTGATGATTTATTCCACTGTGAAACTTGTCACTGTTGTAGTCGACTGTAGCTGGAATAAATTTAGTTCTCCAGGGCTTGAGTCTTTAATGCTTAGAAGATTGTAAGTGGAGTCATTTTATTGATCCTGGTGGACAAAGACTCATCAGTCTTTTATAGTAGGATGTTGAATGGCACAGACATCCTTTTTCGTACAGTAGGATGTTTTCTATGGCGAGTAGAGCTCAAGCTGGAAGACTCCTTCACCTTAGCTCTTAACCCACACATGATTACCTTTATTTATCCAGGGAAGTTTGACAAAGAGAGAGGCTCTCTTTTACAGGAAGCCACCGGGTGTGAATGTGTGAATTCAGGGTTTTTTTTATTACTCTTTATTGTTTAAGAGAGGGAGTCATAACTTTTGTGTTCTGCCCGTGTTAAAGGTTGGAAGTAAAATGCAATATTCCTCTGAGAATGTAAAAGATTTTACAGTGTGAGTAGTTTAAAAATCATAGAGTACACAGGATAACCACTTCAGAATAAAAGGTTTTTGAGCCAGTGCTTTTCCTATAAAATTACCATCAGCAGGTTGGTTATATTTGTCTGTTTGTATGTTAATTATTAAGATATTTCAAAAACCTTTAAAACTTCAGTGAAATTTGGTGGAAAAGAAAATGGTTTTAGAGTCAGAAATCAACTTGTATGTCCAACACATCAAAACCGTCTCACTCTAGCTACTGTGCTCACATGCAAAAACAAAATCTGTGCACTTTGCTTTTGAGATATCTCTGGCTGCAGATAAAAAAAGGTCATGCTCTCTAATTATGCTGTTGTTAAGTGTCATGTTTTCTCTCATAGATTACCCACATTGTTCCTGTCTGAGTGTGTGCTCGTCTATTTGACACCCTCCCAGTCCTCTAATCTAGTTCGCTGGGCAGCAGAAACCTTCCACACTGCCATGTTCATCAACTATGAACAGGTAAACATAACAGATGACTTTATCTGGGTACAGTAGAAGAACATAGTTGTTAGCTTCTGTTATGTTACAATGTTACCATGTTACAACTTATAAGGCAAATACCAAAAGGCAAATATCTAGGTTTTATATTTAATTAAAAGCGGTCTTATAGGGATGGATGTATTGTATTTTTTAAATGGTATACATTTACAATTTTTGCAAGTATTGAAGTTTGTACCAAGCATGTGGTACATGTGTATTTTAGCTGAGTTTTAATAATGTAGCCCTTTTTCAAAAAAAAAAAAAGTTTTCATCCATCCATCCATCCAGCATGATCTTTGTCTCCAGGTGAACATGAGTGATCGATTTGGCCAGGTGATGATTGAGAACCTCCAGCGACGCCAATGCACGCTTGCAGGAGTTGAGATCTGCCAGTCTTTGGACACTCAGGTTACCATCTGTTGCTAGTTTTTTACCTTTTTAGTAGTTTGTTTTTTGAGGACAACCAGACATTAAGTATTTTAATGTGTGATGTTTGCAGAGGGAGCGCTTTCTAAAGACAGGCTGGGAGCAGGCTAATGCTCTGGACATGATGACGGTCTATGGTATGCTGCCCCAGGATGATGTGGAAAGGTACTTCATTAAATCCTTTTGTACAAAAAATGCAATATTTCTGGATATACACCTTTTTAAATAAATCTTTTGCTATATGATTGTTTTGAGGGATAACAGTGGAAGCTTAAAGGTACATGCTACAGATTCCTACTCATAAAGATCAATTGACTAATAAGAGGGCGTGCTGCTTACCCTGTGAAAAACAGCTGTTAAACATTCTTAAGAGACTTTAGAGTCTGGCTACCAGGTAGCTGATAAGGCTTTAGTGATGTGAGGATTGTCTGGTGTTTTCTGAATCTGAATGTACGACCCACAGCCTCATAGACATTTCACTCCACCTCTATCAAATCCAGTAGGATATATTTACTTTTGAATTATGCTAAGCAGCACAGACTTTCCTGGTTCTTTAATTTCCCTAATGATGCTGCTTTGTATAAGTATAAGATATCCTGGGACATTAAAGCAGCAAAACTGAAACTGCTGTTAAAAACCTCAAAGGGAAGAAGAAACTCTTTATAGGAAACAGCTTTAAGTTTTAGTGTGCTGAAAAGTCCTATGAATGTTTAATTATTTGTAATACTTTAAAACTACATCAAGCCTTGAGAGAAAAAAAATCCAATTCCGATACTAAATTCAGCAATTAAATTATGCCAAAGCAAACTGTAAAAGAAGTTACTGCTCACAATCATCTACTCTTTAAATATTTGTCTTTAACATTACAAGGTGTATCATTGCCTCTTAAATGTCCAGAAACAGCTGTGTCAGTTCAACCTCAGGGAAATAAGTAATTTTATTCAAGGTAATTCTGTGTTTCATTTTGTCATCTTTTGCTTACTTTCAGGGAAATACCAGTCAGATAGTGAGGAAGTTTTCAAATATGACTGTCCTTGAAGTATTTAAAACTGTAATGCATTACCTTGTTCCTGAGCTCTAAACCCAAAGTACAGTACGTTAAACCATAGAAACCTGTGGTGCAACACATGCAACCCTAAAAAATACTACTTAAATAAGTATTTGCTGCTGTTGCTTTTTTGTTGCCTTTTTTGGCTTTATCTGGCAGTTGGCCCTCATTCACATTTCAAGATGAAATCCTAATTTCATTTATTTCTTGCAGAATTGAGCGACTTGAGTTCCTAGATGAGAAGGAGCTGCTGCAACAACTCCTTCAACACTACAGCATTTGCTGGGCCACCAAGGACAAACTCAATCTGGGTAATCCACTCTTGCGTTACATTTTAATGGGTGTGGTAGCTCTAGTAGGAAATATGACACTAGCGCTGCTCACTTCCAAGATCACCTGTGACCACTATGACGCCATAATGTCCCTAAGTTTATTTACTTAGTGTTACTCATTTGTGTTAAACTTTTCATATTTCCACCCATTCTGTCCAGTTCGAGTGTGTGCTGCTGTCATTGACAAGAACAGGTCATGTTCTGTTTCCTCAGGTCTGTCACAGTTGGCATTTTGAGTGTGAAAGTGCCCCACTGTTGGACATGCTTTACATGTATGTACGCCAAAATCAACAACAGGAGAAGACGTTTAATGGGGGACACTGGGAAAGAGGAAGCTCTTATCCTCCATCAAGTCCCTGACAGGGGGCCTTGTTTGACGTGAAAACTCCCAGCATCAGCAGAATGTGATGTCATGAGCGTCCTTTGTAACCCAGAATGTGTTGAAGATGAGTAAGGCCGAGAGCTGTGCTGTGAAGACATTTGTCGCTACACTGGCACTGGCACTGTAAAATTGATCCAGCTTGTTCTGTTAATACACTTAGAGACATATTTTGTCTATAACTACACAATCATGTAAAAATGTTGTTTAAAAATCTGCTCACCTGTGATTGAGATGAAGAATGTTTTAAGTTTAAAGAATTTCAGATGTCATGTGTTGATCCATGTCTGATTTTTATGTGTGAATTTGATTTTATTTATTAACTGGTCATTCTTCCCAGACTCATTTTCTAACAAAACATGCATGCATGCAGTAAACCTAGTGTCAAACTGAAGGAAATGCATTACATGCAACCTCTGCTAAATGTACGTTTGCCTGTCATAAATTTTGTCAGTCTTGAGCTTAACTTAAAGACATGACGGATTAGTTTTTAATAGATTATATTTGTTGAATGTTGGTCAAGTGAGGATGAATAAATATGGCCTTTTTGTCTAAGATGGACTTTATGGACTTTGTTGTGGACTGAATATGAAATTATCGGCTGGCTAATCTGCAGTGAGACATACATGCTGAAGAAAGATAACACATTAGTAAACTCTATGAATATATGTTTTAGGTATTTTGCATGTACCAAAGACTGAGGATTGTTGACATAAAGGCTTTCAGAACAAAACTGATTATAAAATAAGCACTTTAATCATCGATAAATTTACTATTGAACTTGTGCAAAGCTATGCTTGCTTTTTAAAACAGCACAAATACAGCACAATTCCTACATGTATGTCGGATTAGGTCTGTGTACTTTATGTACAGAGGTGATGTCAAGTTTAAACTGAGCTATGGAAGTGCATGAGCAGATGGCAGTATAACAACTGTTAAATGAAAGATATGATATTGTTTCTATACTATTGTTCCTATACCAGACATTGAACTTTGGACCATGGTGGACCATATGAACATCTAAACACTGAACTTTAAATGGTGACCCATTATTGAGACTGGATCAAATGATCTGACCTCAGTATGATCCAGCTTTTCAGCCTTGTTCAAAGTCATGAGGATTTTGATTGTGCTGTGATTGGTGCTAAAATTCAACTTACAGCACCTATATTTATGTTTATATTACAATAACAAGGGATCGCATGACTGCTTGTATGTGAAAGGGCTCCTAATGATGAAGCCAAAGTGAGTATTAATCTACCACAGCTCTTTTCCTCCCTAGAGTCAGTGATTGAGAGGAGAGTGGAGGACAAAATCAAGCCCTCATGGAAAATTCCTCTCACCCTTGCTGTGATGAGTTGTAGCAGATTGGTAGCTTTGTACACTGGATGCCAATGGATCATCCCACTTAGGTGCAAAACTTGAGTGCCTCATCTGTGCCAGAGTATACAACTTTAAACTGTAAAACATTTGCCATAATATTTTGTTTAACAGAGAAAAAAAATATTGAACAGTTGGACTGATAATCTCTTTATCTGTACCCATATTTGAAATGGAAGAGACTTGTTTCAGCCAAACCCTAACCCATGCAATATCTTATTATGTCTGTAAGTCTATTCAATTCTATATTATATTGCTGGTCTATAATTTAAAATGGGTTTATTCTAGAATACACACAACTACATGTCATATTAAGCTATACTCAATACTGTGTTTTCTATAAACTATATTTCACATCCCATGCGACATTATTACCGTTATATATTACTTGTCAGAAAATATTTATTACAAGCAAAATCTATCCAACAATGGTGATATGTAACTCAGTTAATTTACTTTAAAACTTAAGTACAATTTAACTCATTGTACATGACATTTTAATTTTTTTTAGACCACTTTAATTTTTATGTTAACCAGGTGTCAAAGTGTCGTTGGACAAGGCCTTAAACCCCAATTTTGAAACCAATGGGTCTTCCAGTTCATGTTGAGCTGAAATGCACTTTGGACAGACAACTGTGCCATTAGTGGATGACAGTGTGTGTAAATGGGTGGATGCTGACATGTACTATAAAACACTCTGATTGGTCAGATGATTATTGAAAAGCACCATACATATGACATCTATTTACATTTCAGAGGAAAATGTACTTTTTCTTCCACCACGTTTATCTGCTAGTTATAGATACTTTTCACTTTTCAAATTTAAATATTGTTTAAAGAAGTAGGAATATATCTCAGTCATACCTAGAGAGATATTAAATATTAATCTTGTATCTAATGTGAGAGATGGATGAACCCTTTGATCCATCTGATAACTGATAATAAATCTGTATGGAGAAGGGTTGATGTCAGTGTGTCCCTGACCTCAACCGTCCTTAAATGTCCCATGTGATACCATCATACCATTATACCATGTTGATGCCATCCAAGGCTAACTTCTCAGTCTTTTTTCCCAGTGTTTGAAGTGGGAGAATGAAAAAAAAAAGAAAATTCTAGGGTCTAGACCTGGAGTCTACATTGTGTTTTGGAAGCAAGTATTAACATTTTTTATTCAACTACATTTATTAAACATTTTAAGAAATGTTATATTATTAAGCTACTAGTTGCTTTTTAGATTATTGATACAAAATACTGGTCAA
>JAQNCA010000017.1:18522165-18534684 GCA_029783725.1 Acanthurus tractus | reverse complement strand
TTACACAATCTGGCTGTGTTTATTAAGCAAATACCAAGCTGCTACTCAAAATATGAAAGACATAATCTTTCTTCTTCATCTTATTTATCCATCAACTCTTTCTGTAAAAACAAAACAGCCCTCTGTGATTTATATGTATTTATGTGCCATCCTGATGCACCATGACCAGTCAGGCGTGGTTTCACCAGTCAGGTGCACATAAAGATAAATATTCTTGCTGTCAGATAGAGAAAGTAGAAGAAATTGATTTAAATAAGCTAGTGTATTCCTGCACACAAGAGGAAACACTTGAGAGGAAATGCTGCAGCTATTAACATTAATTGAGTAATATAAACAAAATATGATGCAAAAATTTAAAACTGATAAAACTTGAGACATTAGAGATCGAGCTGTTCCGGTGATCAGTTGGTACATATATAATGAGAAAAAAATTATCGATGAAAACCAGATGAGAAAAGGGGAATACAAAAAACTTTTCATCATTTAGGAGAATGCAGTGCAGCTTCTGGGTGATTGGTGCTCCTATGCCAGGACAAGAGGATCAATAGACATGAATTATTCTACCCAATGTGTTTAACTCCTTTTTGTGTCGTCCAGCTGGCAGGTGTAGGGGGAGCTAGTGAGCATGGATGAGCCGGGCAGCAGGACCAGCAGCCTGCAGAGGAAAAAGCCGCCATGGCTCAAATTGGATATCCCGACCATCCAGCTGACGCCGGATGACGGGCCCACACTCACTCAGGTAAAAATACTGCCGTCGAGTGCAAGTCAAATTAAAACAAATGCAGAAAAATTTTCTAGTTTCAACAAAGTGAAGCACTTGAATCATAAAATTTGCATGTATAAGGACAGGGAGGCAAAACATTATTTTTGACATAAAATCTCAGTTTATATTTCACAGACTTTTACCTAATCTGCATTCACATACTGAGGAAGCATTTGTTTGTGTGTGTGTTGTGTGTTGCAGCCAGTGAGGCGCCTGCGCAGTGTCAGCATGCCCGGGGAAAACCCTCAGACCTGCATCGCTGCCTTTGAAACCTCCAACAACTACCTCAGACCTCCTCCTGAGAGACTGCCCTCCTTCACTCAGTCCATCAAGAGGTGAGACACACATAGACTTGAATAGAGGCACATTATTGGGGGTCTCCTCTTTCTCTTTTTTCCTTCTTGCTGATTTTTTCCAGCTGCTCTTTTCCTTCGGCTTGAATGTGTTTTAATTCCAGTAATTCTTCTCTCTCCTCCAATAAATCCTGAACTAATAATTCCAGCTAACTAATTCAAGCTGCAGCTTTCTTTCTGATTTAATGCAAATTAATCTTGCTCTCTCCTCATCTCTCTTGTCCTCCCTTTTCCTTTGATTTCATCCTTTTTGCCTCCCTGTCCTCTTCTCTACATGCTGCGCTATGTGTAAAGTGAGAAAAGAGTGCGCTTTGAGCGGGTCAACACAGTTCCCCCAAAGGGCCAGAGGGGCCCCAGGAGGGAATCAACCGTCCGAAGGCGGTCCTGCATCCCCAAAATACTGGCCCGACGGCGGTCCTCTATTCCCAAACAGATCATCAGGTACAAGGGAGGTGGAAGATGGATGACAGAAGTTTAACTGTATCGAATCTCTATTTAAAACAGTATGTAGTTGTTAAGCATAATACACCAAAAATTTAGAAGTGGTTCTAGCATAACCTGCCACAGATTTTTCTAGAAAAACGTTTACTCCAAAACATCTAATTATATACAATGTGAATGTGTAGAATTTTTTGTAATTGCAAACATGGCCCCATGTAAAGGGTCCACAAGCAATGTCTTTAATAACATCGCACACTAAATAAGCATGTATAATGTAAGAGACGATCCTCAAAGTTACAAGTCTACAGAAAGAAAAAAAGAGAAAAAACTCAATGAGTATCCTGGCACTGTGGAGCATATTAGCATTTTTTGCCCCATTGTTTTTGTCTCATTGCCCCACAACTTCCCTGTTTTGAGTAAGTCTTAGTGAACTCACTTTCATTGTGCTGTTTTAGGCAGCAGGCAACTGTTTCCTGTGAAAACAAAGACATTACCTGCTGAGTAACAAAGTTAGCAACAAACCAGCGCACATAGTGAAGCAATAATGTTGAAGGTTTTTTTGTAAATAAAGTGTTTACTGCTTACTTCTGCTGCCCCTAAGTGGTAACAAAAATAAATGAATGCAGTTTCAGATAAGAGCATATGGTATTAGAGATTTTAGGCATTAATAAAACACTTCTGAAAAGAGTATGAATTTCAACAGCAGATGTAAGCTTTAGGTGCAAGAGTTAGGGTATTTACAATCAGATGAGATAATTCGTAGAAGAAATCCTGTTTCTTTACATGACTAAAAGCAATAAACATAAACTGAACTTTTCAATGAAAAAGCAAGCCAAAAAAAGTCAATACTCCAAAATGCACTGTTTAAGTTCAGCACAAAAAGTCCTCCGTAGTCTCTTTGTTGTCCACAGATGTGACACTTGAAAGTTGCACAATGTCTGTGACTCATGAAGGCTGCACATAAGCTCTCGCACGCACGGTGTATCACTATCAGTCCAGGTGGCGTACAGGACCTAATGGTTTGAGGCAGACAAAATAATGCAATTACTCACACGAGCTATCTGTGTGCCTCACACAGAATAAGCAAGACATCAAAGCGGCCCCTCCCTCTGCGCCAAATTGAATGTAAATGTTTGAACACGGAGCCAAAACTAAAACCTTGAGACCCGTTCTTCAAAGGAGCGTCTTAAGGTCTGAACTTTATCACGCCGGGGTTTACCATCCTTGTATGTGTATGGGAGGGAGGAACAGAATTAATGCGTTTGATGTTTATGTGAGAATTAATGGGATTGAGCAGGAGTTTGTCTCTGTGTACATGACTTGTGGAAGGTTAGCTGAGGTGCCTCGTGCTCAGACCAAAGCATAAATACAGGATAAATCTTCACTCTTCAAACAAAGTGTGTGTCGGTGTGTGAGAAATTTGTGGCTTAAAGGGTAACTGGAAGGACACCCTCGTGTTTGTTGATCTGTGAGTCACGATTTAATGTGAAGGAGCCATTTATTTTGACTGATCTGGTCACAGATGTACATGGATGACAATTTATCTCATTCACACTGCTGCCACGAATTTTGTTTTTGAACTGAACTTTTCATGCTCAGTTCGACTTCTTTAAACTGCTGACAGGGATATATTGCTACAAGGTGGGGATCAAGGTAAATCTTTGTGGCCCTACGACACTCAATTGAATGTGTACAGTGTGTGTTCATATGTGTGTGTGTCATGTCCAGGCATGTCCCAATACCCTCCCTTAGTCTCTCCTCCCTCCTAATGTGTATGATGTCCTGTCTTTTACTCCTTCTAATCTCCCGCTTCCTGTAAAGAACTGGTGTTTACACACACTAAATGCAAAACCAGACAGAAATAGACAGAGTGAGCAAGAGAGTGAGAAAAGGGACCTCTGTGGGGCTCTGTGGGGGTGTGTAGGGGGGTATTTAGTTCGACAAGGACCAGATCTGCTGTCTTCTTTGCCCAGTAGGTCACATCCTTTCACGCGAACTCTCAAGGAGGCACACTGGGAGACCTGCCAGCGACTGACACATTCACAACCTCCCTCACAAAAACAGAGTTATATTGAAGCTTGTGCTACGTTCAGGGAACATTTGGTCCGAAAATTTAAGAGCCTCCCTGCTCAACAGTGCCTTTAATGACTGAGTCCAGCTGTGGGAAGACTGGAAGTCCTCTGTGGATCTCTTTACATCAGCGCCCTCTTTGCGGAGATCAGATTCCCTGCAGACTGGAGAGATCAACGCAGGCTTTTCCTTTAACCTTTGATTAAAGGGGAGCTCAGAGCAGGACATGGATGTTACACAGAGTCTGGACATGTGGTGATCATCCTCTCTTTGCGTAACAGGGAGTTTTACAAGGTACCGCTGGCCTGGATATCTGGAAATCCCCTTATGGAACTGCTGAATGTTTGATCTGCAGAGGATCAGTTTGCGTTCAGCGGATCAGGATTTATTATTGTTCGGAGGGTAAGCAGGGACAGTATGTTAGTGATAGTGGTGATGGAGGCTATATGGTTCAACAGCCCCTGCCCCCCTCAGGTATGACCCAGACCCTGAACCCCTCCGGGAGCTCTCTGGATAGGTGAGTGTGCTCTGGTTTTGCTCCACTGAACAACCCAGAGCTGAAGACACTAAACAAATATGATGGTCTGTGTCAGCTTGATGCACTTTGGCCTGAGTGTGAAAATGCTAAATAAAGCCCTTGTTTATCATTTCTTTTTCGGCTTTAATTTAGGGTTAGGTTTTTATGAAAATATAAAATTAAGCTTAGACTGGCTGCTCATATTTTAATTGCCAAGTGATACATTTTTTGTTTTACTGAGTTTTACTTGATTTTTTAAAATCTATTTGTTATGCACACACAATACCTTTTCTTTTTCACAGAAGACAGTGTTCTGTACACTTATTTGCTTGCTTACCGAGATGTAGATGAGTGGACTGATACCATTCTGTTGTCTGAGCAACCAGTGAAGCTCCAGCCAATAAATACTTAGCTGTAATGACTGGAAAAAGTGTGTAAACAGTTCTCTTGAAATGTGCTTACCAGCAGCTGTAAAATTCACCTATTGTGTTACAAAAACATTTTTTTAATCTATTAAAAAAAACAGTTAAGTGCTGATCGTTGATTTTTTTTTTCTACCTTTGGACAGAACTGTTTCCCAATGTTTCCAGTGTGTATGCCAGGTTTAGCTAACAGTGGCACCACTTTTCTTGTTTAAATCTCAGCACCAAAGTGGATTAACATATTTGCAACTATTATAAACTGCATCTTTAGGTAAAATTAGCAATACCACAGTGTAGAAATACTTTTTAGCAGTCCTGCATTTAAAATTTGACATGAAGTGGAGTGAAAAGTTATTTTTTTCCTCTCTAATAAGTTGGCATAGGAATGTAAAGCAGCATATAATGGAAAAAAGAGGAACACAAAATTAGTTTTGAAGTACAGAACAGTACTTAATTAGGTTTGGTAATGGCCCATTCTGCCTCAAAGTACCTTGCAGTGTTTTAATGAAATGATATAGACTGTTTCAGACTGAAGTCACCACTAGCTAATAGTTAATTTTTCACTACTTTTAATTTGGATAGCTATCGTGCCAAAAAAGACAAACATTCCTCACACATTCTTAGGAGTTGTCATTCTGTCAGAGTGAAAAGCAGCAGATCACCATGACACTAAAATACCCCATTTCAACAAACAATTGACCTTGCAGGTTCTTGTTAAGCTAGATTACTCTTTGTTTTCTTTTTAGCGAATCAACACTAAACCTCTCTTGTTGGTGGATTTATCCAGTCAGAAAACTCAATCCCCATTATCGACGTTCATATTTGCCTTCACTATTTGTTCTGGCCTCTTTTTGTTCACAGTATTTATTTAGATTGTACCGAGATTCGCCCCTTGGCCATATCTCCCTGCCTAAATGAATGCTGTCTAAGCCTGTAATTTTGGAATAGGAGTCTGCTGCTTCATGTGTGCCAGCCTTACCTCGAGGATATGAAAGCTAATTCATGTGGCTTAACCTCATTTTAATCTTTTGATGGGTGTTGGATTTGTGCGGTTGTCAACTAGTCATGAAATATTTTATTTACTGTTCTGTGTGGGCGAGTATGACCTGCATGCCTGCACACAGACAAATACCTGCTTATCTAAACAAACACACACAAACAAATGTGTGAAAGCGGCCTTGTTTCACAATGTGGGCGAGTGTTTGCATTGCTTTTACCATCAGCGGATGTTATGCTAACCTTGATTGTTGTTGCGTTCGATCTGCATTCAACAGAGATGTTTCCGATGAATTGTCATTTAGTTATATCAATAATCTGTTCTCCTCTTCTTCATCTCGCTTTCTGTTTACACCTTCTGCTCAGGAGAGGCCAAGTTTGAAACTAAACCTGTCTGCTTTCTAAGATGTTGCTCTCTGAAGGGACAACAATCAGCACTGCGCCACCCCCTCCCTGCCCCTGTGCAGCCTTAAAAGGTTTCCCCAGCTGGCGTCCTTCTTGATGATGAGGCTTGAGTGTTTATTACTGAGCGTTCTGCTCTCCAAACAGTCTCCCCAGAGTGCCCCCCCCCCGAACATGCAGCCTGGCACGCAGGCACTGTTTCATGGAAAATAAGAGACCTGGATGCACTGATTGAATGCACATTTATCGAGTTAAAATAAGGAACACACACACAAACACACACACACTCACGGCCAAATCAGGTCATCAGCTGCAGGACTTTCGGGCAACATCTGCTTCTTTACTGCAGACAGGACAGAAAGCAGTGGGTTGTGTAAGGATTGAGACAGTTTTTTTGTTCAGCTTCTCTATGCTGCACACATACATACAGCAAGATAAGAGCAACGAGAGATGTATTAGAGAGGGACTGTCTTCTTTAGCAAGTTATGGTCTGTTGGTTGACATGTTGCACAAGAAACCTTTGTTAAACACACTGATCGGCTGCAGCTTGCTCATAGTCATCACTGTGCAATGTTGCTGTTTGGATGAGAGCCTGTTTTTTATCTTAAATTTGGTTATCTGATCACTTCACTTTCATCTGGGATAAAGTTTAAGCTGATTCATGCTACTGAAATAAATCATATTTGATCTGTTTTAATTGTGTTACAGCCAAAGTTATTTTATTAACTAAAAATACCCTACATACCCCAGCATGACTTTCTGTTTCTGTCTCAACATCATCTTGCTGCAATAAGTTTTAAGTTGTGTTAAACTTTAAGATTTTTAAGATACCCCCCCCCCACACACACACATGCACACACACACACACACACAATGAAAAAGGAAAAGACTATGAAGCCAGATGCCATGTGTCTTTCCCATGTATGGTTCTCTTCTTCAGAATAGACAAATAAGCATTCAACAAATGACCCAATTAACTGGAGCTAATCCCCAACAACCAGCTGCAATCAATCAACTAATAAGCACATTGTTCTGTTAATCAGGAGGGATCTGCAGCGAAAATGTGTTGAAGAATACTCAGTGCAGGCCCAGAGTTTCTAAAGGCTAATGTAAATTATTGACAAAAAAATATAAATTTCATCAAATAATAAGATCAACAATGTTATTATTTTATCATCTTTGATTGGTGCCCTGAAGCTTTGCCTCAGCCCATTGTCAAGTCTTGCAGAATGCAATAAAATAAAAAGACAGCCTTTATTTTTCAAACTAACTTCAGCCTTTAAAGGTGCTGCATGTAACATTTTAGCAATAGTCAAGAACATTTCCTAAGTAAACCTTAAATTAGTATTGTTCACTCTACAGGGTTGATTTGCAATTTAAACACATTAAAAGTAGATGAAAGCAAAGGGAATGAATTTTGACTGAAAGACATGAAAATTTTCTATACTGGGTGTCAAGTTACACAGTCATTGGAGTTAAAGTAAGGATCTGTGTAGCATTTGGTGCTAAAAGGTGGAAATCTAGCAACGTTTTATACTTTTTCATTTGATAATGTTAGCATATTGACATTAGCATGACTGTCGATACTGTCTTGTACACAAATTCAAATTGGACAAAAATTATTAATGGTTATTCTAAGGTCCCATGTCCTGACATGATATTTATGATCTTTAACAGAATAATTCTATGAGTCAAAACTTCACAGTAAATTCTGAGGACCTGTCCACTGCTCTGTGACAGGAGCTTTTCTCATTTCTCGTTAGCCACTCTTTTCAAACAATTATGCACAAACATCCAGGTTTTTACTCGTTTAATAACCAGAGCATGTCTTTTTCTCAGGGGTACGGCTGACTGGTTCGGCGTGAGCAAAGACAGCGACAGCACCCAGAGATGGAGGAGGAAGAGCCTGCAGCACTGCAGCCATCTGTACGGGGGTCTAAAGGCGCAGGTGATGCGGGAAATGGAGCTGCACAGCCAAGACAACCTCTCCCTGGCCAGCACTGAGACCCCTCCTCCCCTCTACCTCCCACCCCAACACCCCAGTCACCACCATTATGGCATGCAGAGGGTAGGCCAGCGCCTGGGGCTAGTTAGAGAGACTAATGAAGAGACGGGACAATTTTTCACCTTTACCCCTATCACATTTTCTCCTGCACTCTTTCTCTCTTTTTTGTTTCGCAATTGATTTTCCATGCTTGCTTTATGTCTTTGCTTTGATATCTCGCCTAGGTTCTGTAGTGATGGCCTTTTGAGAACTTATACATGAAGCAAACCTAAAGCATGAAAATCAGAAACACATAGTGGTACTACACTGGCTGTAGCACTGTTCATAGTGATAATTATAACAAAATATTTACTGAAATACTTCTTTTTGTTTAATACAAACGCTACATTAAAATCAAGTCTGTTTACTGCAGCTTGTAGCAAAAGGTCATCAAACAAACTGCCTCCTATCTAAAGACTCTCATCAATCTTTTTTGGTGATAAGTATTATTGAAGCAATATGATACAGACAGTTATAGTTTAAACTTCCCCCAAAGTTTCCCCTGAACAAATTGCTGTGCAAAGCAGCAGCAAGCTAGCTTCCCTGTTAGCGTAACAGTGTTTTGTGTTCTTGGTCTCAGATTCCACAAATTATATCTAGCAGCTCAGAATTTAGTTCTGGCACATTGTTTCACCCTGTGGACTCTTAAAATTTTTATATATCAAGGGAAATATGCCTCTAAAAGCCCTTTTTGTTTAAAAGTACTCCCCTGTTTTAGCTAATAGCATGCCAGAATCAGCCCCCAGTTGCCCAAAAATTTCCCTGTGTCAACCACAAAAATGTAACTCTCGGGCTTGTTTTTCCTCATTTTTCCATTTTTTAAATCATGACTACAACGAGATTTATTACAATAAAAGTGATGCGAACATTTATAACATATTTGTTTCAAAGGTCAAAATTCTATAAAGTTGCCAGAAGCAGTGCTAGGTGGGGGTTTAAATATAAGATAAGATAAGATAAGATACAACTTTATTGATCCCACATTGGGGAAATTTGTGCATTGCAACAGCTCAGATATAGATGACAGAAGGAGAACAACAATTTAAGAAAGATATCACAAAGAAAAATAGCATTATAAACTGCTAGAAAGCATACAAAGATAGGGGGCATCTTCTCCCAGCAACATCAATCAAACCCTTTAGGGTTAGGTAAGTTTTATTATATGTGTACTGGCAGTTGAGTCAGTAGACCAACACATGTTATATATGTGTGCAGATCGTAGACCCCCTGGCCCGGGGTCGTGCCTTCCGCATGGTGGAGGAGGCAGACGGCTTCAGTGTCCCACAAACTCCAATTACGCCCGGCACCACCTCCCTCTGCTCCTTTTCCAGCTCCCGCTCTGCCCTCAACAGGCTGCCACGACGACGCAAACGGGAGTCTGTGGCGGTTATGAGTCTCAAAGCTGCAGCAGCACTAATGAAGGTGTTTATTCTTTTTTTATACTTGTACTTGAACTTTATTTCACTTAGCAAGTAGCCTGTGCTTTGCCAAATATGTGCTCCAAACTCCTTTAGCTTAAAAGCCACTTCCAGCCCCCGTTGCTCTTATATTGGGATAACTTGTCCTCTATTTGTGTATGCACATTAGGTACATTCATGCTTGTGCCCCACTAATGCTATTAAAGTGTTGCAGTATAAAGGCTTTTGTAATCCATTGTGTGCAAACAGCCGTCAGTCACTCTCAGTCTAAAACAGACTGTGCTTTTTGCTCTGAAAAGGAGATTTAGCTCTGGAAACATGAACACTTACCTTTTAAATTATGAGATTTTGTATCAAAGCACCCAGAGGCCAGAGTCTAATTTATAAATTTTAAATAACACTGAGTTTTCATGCACATGCACACACTTTAATCTCCATTATGTTATGTTTCCCGATTCCTAGAAAAGTACATCTGTTTTATTCTGATGATGTGATTTCTCATTAGTGTGTAATGTGTATGTACGTGTGCGTGTGTGTGTGTGTGTGTGTGTGTGGGTTTGAGTGTGTGCAGGCACATTATGTAAAGCATGAGATCAGCTTGTCTTGTTGCGGATTAAATTTACAGTGGAGCTCAGCTGAGTCTCTCTCCGTGGCCCACTGGCTGCAGGCTTACACATATAAAGGGATGAATGGATGTTCAGTGAGAGTATCTGTGAGTGTGTGTTGGGTGGGGATAATTGGGGGGAGTTCCTTCAGCAGATGGTCCATGATAATGCACACCGAATGCTCAGCTATCTGCTGGATTGTGGTCAGAATACTCCAGAAGTGCAGACTAATCCACCGACATACAGAGCTCACTGAGACAGACATTAGGGAATCTTCCAGATAAACTGTCAGACCCAAGACCAGCTGTGTGTGTGTGTGTGTGTGGCAGCCTTTGTCCATTACTTTGTCCAATTGAAGATTATAATGATCTTTGTGTGATTATTAGGGTCGAACATTAGGTGAAACCACTGCAGGTCGATGTCGCAGACGGAGTTTCATGCCTTCTAGTTTCCTTGAAGATGACACTGTAGACTTCCCTGATGATCTGGACACTTCCTTCTTCACCAGAGTGAGCAGTAAACACACACTTTAACACTCTCTGAGAGAGGATGTTTTTTCATTTATCGCCTGTGGCTTGAAGCGCTCAGTGAGCGGCCATTCTTTATGTCCTCCAGCCTGCAGGCACATAAAGCCTTTTAAGCCACTCTTCTTTTATGTGCTTGTTACTCTCAGAAAAGCTTGTAAAACTGCCACTGTTAACACGAGTGAAACATTTATTGAGATCAGTTTAAATGGCATCACAACTCATGTAGCTCATCCCAAACTCTTTTCTTTAAGCAAGGCTAAGTGGAAAAATTCATTAAATCGACTGATGTGCTGACTAAAAGCACCTCCTCACAGGCTCACCTTATATAGTATCCTCTATCATAATGAACTGACTTCTGCCTTTATAGGACGGCCTGCATGATGAGTTGTCCACCTATGCTGACGAAGTTTTTGAGACACCATCGGAGGCCGCCCTCAAACTGGATGAGAGTGAGCTCACAGGAAGCGCGCTGGATAAGAACGAACTGGAGAGGAGTCACCTCATGCTGTGGGTTCATCATTTTTTACAGTGTCACTTATGCACATGTATGAACCTCTGAAATGCTGTGGGGAAAAGATTTCTGTGTTATTATATTATCATGCTGTGACTAAAACATTTTCATCTGATCCATTCTTTTACATGCTTCCTTCCTCTTCCTCTTCGTTAATCCAGGCCCCTGGAGCGAGGATGGCGGAAGGCGAAAGATGGCTCTTTGGTCCAACCTAAGGTGCGTCTTAAACAAGAGGTGGTGAGTGTCAACAGTCAACAGCAGAGGGGCCAAAGAATCGTGGTTCCTGTGAAGAAGCTGTTTGCCAAAGAGAAGAGGCCGTACGGGCTTGGCATGGTCGGCCGACTCACAAACCGAACGTACCGCAAACGCATTGACAGCTTTGTGAAAAGGCAGATTGAGGACATGGACGATCACAGGTAGGCTGATTCTTGTTGTGCATTTAAATAGATCTTTTGCCAATGCCTGAGCAAAAAGGGCCTGAAATTGTCCTTTTTGTGCTCCCCAAGGCCCTTTTTTACCTACTGGATCACATTTGTCCATTTGCTCATCACCATTCTGGCTGTCACTATCTACGGCATTGTTCCCGTGGGCTTCTCACAGCATGAAACTGTTGATTCTGTGAGTAAATGTTACAAAGCTAGCTTTTTGTGTTGAATTTCCACTGGAAATGTTTGACTGATAAGTAGTAATAGTCTTACTTTAATTTCATTATTTTTTAAGGTGTTGAGGAACAAGGGAGTTTATGAAAATGTTAAGTTTGTGCAACAACAAAACTTCTGGGTTGGTCCAAGCTCAGTAAGTACAGAATTTTATGTACTATCCTCTATGAATGATTCTGGTTTATGCTGCTTTGAAGCGTGACAATAAACTCTAGCTATCAAAGATTTGTGAGTCCCACCCAGGGTTAGCAAAACTGGGGGTACTTTTGCAATTTTTAAGGGGAACATGGTGTGCTGTAATGTCACTGTCCTGCAGGAGGCGCTGATTCATCTGGGAGCCAAGTTTTCCCCTTGCATGCGTCAAGACCAAGAGATCCACAAACAGATCCAGGAGAAGAGAGCGAGGGAAAGGGAGTCTGGCTGCTGTGTGAGGAACGATCGCTCCGGCTGCCTGCAGACTTTACAAGAGGAGTGTTCAGTCAGTGAAACCAGCTGCACATCCTTAAGACTCACACAGCTGTCTGTGACATGGCCATTTCACCTTAATATGTGTTATATTTTTATTATTATATCATGTTATTCCTACCCAAAACATTTTACTATGTATTTCCACATTTCCAATATGTAAGGAAAATATGCTGATGAAAATATGTGCTGTTGAAGATTGTGCAAAGACAGATGTAGAAATAATTTATCAACCAGCCAACTGCTTCTGCAAAGAAAAAGACCATATAAATAGCAGATGTTTGCACTAAAAGTTCTATCTGTTGGTAAAGAAAAACAACACATTT
>JAQNCA010000017.1:18458696-18499286 GCA_029783725.1 Acanthurus tractus | reverse complement strand
GGCCATAAAAGAAATGGTGCACCACCTGGAACAAAATGTTTGCTCTCACCTTGTTGTCTGTCTCATTATTCTGCCTTTAATCTGTGATGCACACAATTCATCCTTAAGTGTGGAATTATTCAAGCATATCTGTATGATCTGTGTCCTCTCTATTCTTTTTAATATTCTGCTGTTTGGTATCATATTTACTGTCATCGTGGCACATTTAATTTTGCTTTAACCTCCAGCTACTTAACTGGCAGTAACTTAACTTAGGTTTACATCATCAAAGTGGTCTCTTCTTTGTTCTGTTTCTCTGTTCATTGTGTCATGTGCACATCTCCCCTTGTTGCACCGCCTCTGCTCTTATTTCCTTACTCATACTGGCTCATTTTGCTTCCAGGATCTTCCCCCTCTCTAAATTACTTTGTCTACCTCTCTCATTTTCTCCTCTCTTATTTTCTCCAACTCATTTACAACTTTCAGCCGTGTCTTCACCCCGCGGTGCTGCTTCTCATCCTCCTCCACTCTGTCATGTCCGTGCTGTTCTTTCTTCCCCTCTCTCCCTCCATCTCCATCTCCCTCTGAGGCTCTAACTCTTTCTCTCCCTGTTCTACTGCTTTTTTTTCCCTTCACCTTTTCCCAGCAGAGTTCTTGGATCGGTTTGTTCTCCAGTGGCTAATTTGACTGTTCTACTTGCCAACCTAGCAGTGGGAGCTCTATGTGTGTTGGTGTGTGTGTGTGTGTGTGGGGGTGTTTGTGTGTGTGTGTGTGTGTGTGTGCGTGTGTGTGTGTGCATGTTACACTTCTCCCCTGCCAGCTGCTGTTATACAACATTAGTTCTTGCCTTTACACACAAACACCTCACTTGCCAGCAAATATGCACACACACCCTCACGCACACACACACACAAACATAACCACACACTAACTACAGGTTTAATGTGGCCCATCATGTTCTTTATCACCATTTCATTCATGCATTTGACTGTTGGAATGATACTTAAAGTGATGATACTTTATGCTGCTGTGTGTGATCTCAGTGATGGTGAAGATGATGATCTGAGGTTAAAACTGCATATACGTCTTCTCCTCCACTGGCTCTTGACATGACAGACAGGCAGACGGGCGTGAAGTTAAAGCAAAGCAGCGATTGGTTCCGGCGAGCAGAGTCTAATCAGCACATCAAGCGTACGGTCCTTAAGTGGCTCTGAAAAGACGAGAGACACAAAGATGAAATGCATATGTATCTAGTGACACAAATCACATGCAAATGCGCAGTTAAATACTGATGGCCACACAAATGCATATGTATCACTGACACACACGCTGATAGCTCTCGTCGTGATCTAATGGGACTGCTTTGAACTCAGAGCAGCAGAGCACATGATGTGCTAACAGACTGATGCGCTAAGCACATATACACACATACACAAATACACACGGCTCATATGAGCTGATATCTTACCTGTCAGAGGCAGGTGTGTGGTCTCCGTGGACCCAATCAGTTTTAATTAACCCCTTGTGGTGGATGGTGGATGGGGGAGGGACGTGAGAGAGGCAAGTAGAGAACAAGACAAGCAAGGGAAGAGAAATTTATGCTTGTCATTGCAGGAGACAAGAGCGAGAGATGGGATTTAGCAGAGAAAAAAGCAGAAAAACAGTCACCTTGCTATGAAAAACATCTTTTAGAGGAAGTATTTGAAGACTGTGTACAGCACAACTTGTGGGTCATCTCTGCATTTAGTATTTTCTGAAAGTGATTGTTGAAAACCTGCTTTGGGGCTCATTTATTTATCTCAAAAACCCAATTTGTTTCCTTTTCTGATTATTAGCAGTTTTTGGCATACAAGGTCTCTGCTCGAGAGTAATATGATGCTGATCAGTAACAGAGATGAGGTTTAATTGCATTTTATTGAATCTAAGTCAAGTTCTAAATTTGCTTATCAAACCCAATCCAAATCCTTTCAATGTCTTTTATCAAATCTGTTTATTGAAGAAGATATCTCTTTATGAATTACACTCAATATTGCCTGAATTGCAGAGATTCTATTGTGCTGAAAGGGAATTGGTCCTTCACCACATATTTAAAGTTTAAACAATACAGTTATCAGTTATAATATACACCAATTTGTCTGCATGCAAAATTACCAACTTGGATCCCAGTGCAACCAGCTATCGGAACTCATCCACTCTGGACCAAATTTTGTTTTCCATCCTTCCATCTACATATCCCCTCCCCCAAAAAACAAAAAACCCCAAATCAAAAAAGATCTTGTGATGAATGAAGAAAACACAAAGGCACAGGGAGCTTGACATTGACACAATGGCAGCCAGTGGTTGTGATGCGTTTTTCACACACCTCAAAGACACGCACCCTCACCAACACATTGACCTCACATCCATTATTGAAGGATGAGTGGTTAGTGCAACTGAGGCACAGCAGATAGAGTGTCTCTCCGCAGTCATCCTTATGTAATCAGAGGTGATTTTCAGAGAAGGCACAGGTGATGCCACGGTCAGTAAACACACCTCGGTTTACGGTAACCAATGTTCACATTTTCAATTTGTTTCTTTAAAAATTTCACCGTTAAAGACAGTGTACAATGGCGCCTGTTACCCTCACCTGCTTACCATGCTTGATGAACATTTGAATTTTTTTTACTACATATAAAAAGATACTGACTTGTCAACCGTATGAGCTTATGTGCATATTTGCATGTCTGTTATGACACCTGGTCTCCACTTTACTGCACAGAGAGAGGAAGCAGACAAATTTGGGCTAATCTTCAAGAAAAGCTGGATTGAAAACGTACTAATGTGCATGTATCCTGTATGTGTCTTTGTGTGTGTTGTGAAACCCCCGCATGCGTCCATAAAAGTGTATGTGTGTGCTGTGTTCAGCTCCCCCAGCGAGCCAAATGCTCCACTGCTTCACAAAGCAAATCGCAGCTAATCAAATAAGAGCCCTCAGCAGCAAGCAGACATAGGGGGAAGAATGGGAGAACAGTGTGTGTGTGTGTGTGTGTGTGTGTGTCTGGAGAAAAGGGTGGTGGAGGCAGTGTAGTGGCTCTAAGAGGTTCTGCATAGCAGGTGGGGGTGTAAGGACACATACGCACTCACACACCTGCACAACCTTGTATTGCTATCACACAAGCATGGATGGATGCACTTGTTCATGTATCTCTTACAAACACACGCACGCACGCACACAAACACACACACGCGCGCGCACACACACACACACACATAGACAGACACATATATAAATGAAGCACTCAAGTGCATCTTTTGAAACATCTTTTGTCTGCCATTTATCTGTTTCTTTGCTTTCCAGTAAATAATTTTAACTTTCTCTGTGTTTTGTAAGTGGCCTTGTGAGTAAAAAAATAAAATCTTGATGGTGAAATAGTAAAAAAATTTCACTGAGTCGATGGTCTAAGTGATGGCTTCCTGCAAACAGCATTTTGATATATTCCAACCTGTAAAATATGTTTAATCTGTGGTTTGACCTTTGCCTATTTATCTGGGTCAGTGGTTCCTAACCCAGGGTACTTGTAAGATATGTGAGAAAGATTATGCCGTGGCTCAACTGATCTGAAACATTAAAAATATGTTTTAAAGAAAATTTGTCTGCATAATGTTTGTGATTAGCAAGGAAAATAAAAGCCCATATAGAATTACTAATTTGAGGGGATTAGAACAGTATCAATAAAACCACTAAGTCAACATCTAATGAGCTATCTGCACAGCAGGTCTACCAGACAAACCTCCCATCTACATGACGTCATTTGTAACATCCTAAACTCATCTGTTGCCAGTAAAATTTCATGGAAACTATTTAACATGCAAGATAAGAGAAAACGGATAATCAGCTGATATTATTGCAGACATTAATTACTAAACAAGCGAAAGAAAATAACGTTTGTAAATTAATAGTGGAAATATTTAGCTTAAAGTTATAGATAAACACTAAAAATAAATCCCTAAACTAAGTGATAAACAATTGAAATAGTTAGCTATTAGTTATGGATAATAAAAGAAAACTCAAAGGTATGATTATCCAGTTGAAATAACTGATTAAATTGATTAATAAACAAGAGATATAGTCAACCAAAAGTGATGATAAACATTTATTATATTTAAATGTTTATGTGTTTCTGCATTATTAGTGAAAAAAAAAAGAAAAAATTGTTTAAACTTGACACCTTTTATTACTTCAAGTGGTAGTAGTAGTCTATGAATGCTAACTTTTGACCTCCAAACCAACCTAAACAATTAAAAACTCAGTTGTGTGGAAAAAGATATTTTGACACAGAAGTTTTCCTTAATGCAGAGAAAAAAGTTACTAGACACCCAAAAAGTTATGAAGTACAATGTAATCCTTCTCAGACAGGACAGCACTAACATTCAGCTGCTCCTGGACAAAATGCCACTCATTGTAACTTAAATCTGATGAGATTGTTTGTGACCATGAAATCTGCAGCCCGACGGTGATCTAACCAGGAGTTTCCTGGCTGTGAATCAGGCAGAGCAGCAGGCCAGATTGAGGAGGTTGGTCCAGGCTTGTTTTCTGCTCTGCTCCCTGGCACTGATATTGATGCTGTGTGAGTGGCAGAGCTCCAGCACCGTGCTGGCTCCCTTTCTACGCTTTCGTCCATGCTCACCCTCCTGACACGCTGCCCTCTGGCTAGCCCTCCATGTGTGGGCATGAGTTTGTGCGAGTGCTTGACAGTGTGAGGGTTCATGCAGTTGTATCTGTGTGCCTAAGTAATCTGGAGCTGGCTGTGGGTATGTGTGTGTAATTGTCTCCATGCGATGTGTGTTTTGTGTGGCAGATGTGTGCCCTCCTCCTGTGTGTCTGTGGGACAAACAGCCGCTGCCTGCGACCACAGAGACCAGAGGCACGGGGCAAGAATGTCTTTCACTGACCAAGTGGAGGATGCCAAGATACGCACATACACGCACACACATGACAAAAGAATGCACATACACACACAAGTGGCATTATTATTTTATAAAAGTATTTTATTCATCAGTGTGTCTTCTTTATGTGAAGAAGTTTAATTTGTCCAGGGGAATGTTTCAGAGAATACCTAGGCCTTCTCTCAGGGTGTGGTCACATCAAAAAAATCTACACTTTTTTTGTGAAATGTATTAATCAGCTAAGTTAAACTTTGGCACGCAAGTTTGCATCAGTCTGCCCTTTTAATATGCTGACCTGACAACTATGGAATCAAAAAGTAAAGAAAGTTAAAGCAACTTTGCGACACATCTTTCAGAATCTAAAGTGCTCCAAAAAGATGTAGAGTTCACTAGCATTAAGCAAGCTAGCTAACTCACATAGCTGTATCCGTTCTCTTTAATAACTTTTTATTGAAAAAGATATTGTTCCATAGTTAAAATAAAATGCAAGCAAAATGGGGCATAAAAGAAAAATCGATTGGTATTATGATAAATCACACTAGCATGTTCCTGGTCTGCTAGGTTAGCCATTAGCACAAGGTTGCATAAGTAGAACTAGAAACAGTATTAGAGACAGTGGCCCTGTCTATTTCTACGAAAGGTGCTCAGCAGCACATGAAGAAAATAAATCAAGTTAGTTACTTGATTAATTGGCTTAAAGAACAGTCTTTTATGCAGCTCTTGTGTTGTGGGGCTAATACAGCATGGGCAACTAGCCATGATAGCTACCAGTGTAACCCAAACTGAACACTCACCTGAATGAGGACAAATAAATTAACAATTTTACTTTAAATGGTTAAAATGGTGGCCATAATAATCAAAACCGAGGTTCTTACAAAAGACTACATTTTCTTTTTCTAGCCAAGGGTAACAGTAAACACTGATGTGACTCAGTAGGCCATATGTAAGACAACAGAAATAAATAGTATGATAAAATTAAATTAAATTACAGATACATTAGATTTTATTTAATATAATACAATACAACTGGCAAACATTAGTGCAAGGAGTATTATAAGTATTGAAACACAATACCGTATGTCAATACCTCGTTTAGAGCTATTGTGGAACCTTAGGACAAATGACACTCAACATCTTCCTAATGGAGATTCAGTTCATGACACCAACACAAAAGCAGGAGTACGCAGGAGTGGCCAACCTTTACAGTCAGTTGATCCTTCTGACAGACGTGCTGATGTGCAGTGGACAACACGAGTGACCTCACATGAGTTCCTCATCTTAACCAGCAGCAGCAGTGTCACATTAAGGTAGTCACTGAAAGAGTACTGCGTAGAGTGCCAGAAAAATGTGAAGGTCAATGCCTACATGGCAAAGGCACTCTGAGTACTTAAGAGCATAACAGATGTAACGGAAATGGTTTATGATGTTGCTGCACTCTGTAGCAAATGTCTGATCCTGAGCCTATTCCACAAGGTCCAACTCAGAAACAAGGCAAGAAGAAAAACAGTAAATAAACAGAAAGTGAAACATAAGCCTTGAACACCCCTATAACATTGAATAGAGCCTCTTGGCCTCAAAAAACCTTTAAACCTATTCGTAATTGCCATCTGTGTGTGTGCAGTTGTGTTTGCACTCATTTGCACACCTGCATTTGTCTACACTACATGCCCCGAATAAATAAAATTAGCACATGAAAACTGAAGCAAAATCCAGGGGGTGTCTGTGTGGGCTCGTATGGCGTTGGCAAATTGGAGATCCAGTCTTCATTAGTCATCACTGCATTCAGAAGAATAAAGGCTCTTTGAGACAAAAACTCCACCAATAAGGCTTTTGTTAAAGTATAAGGCTTGGAGAGATTCAGTTCTCAGAATAATGATCCTGTTCTTATTGAATGTAAACATTGCCATGTGCACACTTTGACCAATTATGCAAGTAGGTAAAACCCTAATTCCTGTAAATGAAAGAAACCCCCTCATGCTACGTCTCAGCCCTTTTATTCTAATTTACCATCCGCAATTCCTTTCAAAATGGAACAGGCAATCTAAATGGGGAGCTAATTTGCATTTCATACATAAACAACAGCCTTTTGGAAAGGCTATTTAGGTGTATTTCCTGCTGAGGTCCCTCCTCTTGTGTCAGGCCAGTCTGGAGAGGCATGACTGGATGGTCAGACCACTGAATATCATCCCAGTCTTTTTCCCTTATCAATATGTGATGAGGGCTTAGAAACCAGAGATGGACGAGAATTTTACAGCCAGTTTGGAGAGATGAAGGTCACCCCTGCTAAAGGTCCCTCTCTGATACATGAGTGTGATTTATCCACCACAAAGGAAATTGCATTTATCTGCATGATCTTACACTTATTTGTACAAGTAATCACTAACACTCAGGGGTTCCTCAGGGGCCATAAACAGGCTTAGGGCGTTTTCCCACTGCCACCTTTGCTTTGTGCCACAATGAAGGATCTAATTAGTGAGGGACCCCCATCATGTGTCTTCTATTAGTTATTTCCCATAAAGAATAGCTCTGTGGCTATCCCCCATAAATGAGGAGCTGAACCGTCTGTCTGTGTCATGCTGGCAGGGGCGCTTCTTTAGCAAAGCTGGTTGACCCTGTTTATGCCTGACTCTAATCAGGAGCAGTCCAGAGGGTGCCATGATGGCAATAAAACAGCGAATACACTCTCTTCTTGTCACTGTTTCTGCCTCTGCCCTTTTCTGTGTAACTCTCCCAGGCTAACACACAAACACGATGCAGATCTCCCCAAGAGGGCCACCAAGGAGGAGGTTATAAACCATTATAAGTCAGGTTAGCTTACAGTGACAGCCCAGCTTGTTCCTCCTTCTTTGAGCAGGTCCGCGTGCTGGGCACTCCCAGCCTCTCATCCACCATGCTGAATAGAACCACAGGGCTCTGGCTCCACAGAGATAGTGTTATCTGGGCCGCCACGGGGCTCCGATCGCAGCCGTGTACACACATGCTCAGCGGGCAGCGCACACATCAGCGTGAGTGTAGACAAAGAAACATGTGGACCAACACAAACATTCTGGGCATATAATGTAACTGCACACAGGCACATGTGCACATGGTCACAGACAAACAGAGACAAATGTGAAAGTTCACACACATGCCAAGGTATAATTGATACCTCTTTACCCTTCAACTTGAGTTTGACAGTGACACTTATGTTTCTTCTTCACATTGCCCCTGCAAATGGAAGCAACCTCTGGACCTATAACTGGTATACAACAGCCAATAGCTGACACAGGATCAGTCTCCATATCAGCTGGAGTGATTTTCTTCACACAGGGCGGTCAGTGGTCACACGCTTCGACCTCAAATCTGGCTGCAATCCCTGCTGTTTTTAGGAATCCTAGTTATTTCACCCATTCCCGGAGATCTCCACACATGACCTGTCGCCGCTGGGAGCCGCGAGCCAGAGGGACAGGGATAAGCCGCATTTTTCTCTTTTTTCCTCCAACAATTTCAATTAAAAAGAGATTTGAGGTGGAAAAGCACATTTTCATAAGGGGCATGCAACCAAAATCCTGGAAAAGAGTTGAGAAAATATGCTTTGGTAAGTTTTGAGGGCTTTTTTAAGTGCAATGAGACATATCTTTGAGAAGATCGCTTTGATAGGTGCAGGGTCAACATGTGGAGTGGGCCGCCCACATGGATGCATTGCCTTTAGATAGCTAGTTTAGGAGAGAGGGAGAGCTTTATAGTTCCTGTATTATTATTATAATACTAATGTTTCAGTTCACCACTAAAACCTGTATTATTCCCATTTTAAATATGTTTGACCTGGATCCATATACAGCACCAAACTGGCTGATACAAAGTTGTCATGAGTCATATGGTAGATTGATATATTGGTAGATTGAATTGTTTTTGCATTATTGTCCTCAGAAGCAAAATCTTAATTACTTTGGTGATTACTGACTTTTCCTGTAGCCCTTCCATGAAATTGACTTTTGTTGTTTTGAGTAAAATGTTTCAATAACTTGGCTATTTGAGGGTTGCGATAAAATCTGGTACAGGCAGTAATGTTTCCCAGAGGATAAATCATGAATTATTCCATCTTCTGGCCTCTTCATCTTTCTTATCAAGTCTAAAATGTAGTTCAGTTACTATATATTTTTTGTTTCAGGGACAGTGCACATGCATTCACAATACCAAACTCTAATTTTCAACTTGATTTCCCTTTCGAGATGTCAAAAAGGCCATTAATGCAACAATAGAACACACAACATGTAATTAGAAGATAAACCGAAACATGAAGCAGCTGAACAAGATAAAAAGCTTGTTGGATTGAAGCAGGCATTGTGCAAGTAGGACAACGTGCTGGCGGTTGGCACAAATCAAAACAATCATTCAGTTGAAATGAGACAACATATAATCACATAACAGGTAAAACCAGAACGGTTAGCAAGTAAAACAGAGATAAGAAACACAATTTACAATCAACTTTGGTTTATGACTAATAACACTAAATACTTAAGGCTGATGAGACCTACTTAGCAAATGTTAACATGCTGACACACTTAACTAAGATGGTGAACATGGTAGACATTACACCAACTAAACAATAGCATTTTCAGCTGCAAGCATTTTAGCATGATGAGGCAGGTGCACAACATGTGTGCTAGTTAACAGATACCTATACCTATAAACGTCATGTTGTTGTTCCATGTCAAAAACATTTAGAATGTTTAGCGGAAATGTTTATTGCTATTTCAGCATTGTTAGCATGCTAAAACACTAAACTAAAATTTAAACTATAGCGGCTTGATGTCAGCATATACATAATTTTGATTATGAGCATGTTAGCTGAATGTTAGCATTTAGCTCAAAGCACCACAGTGCCTAAGTGCAGTAGTCTAGAGCTAACAATGGTGACTATTATTATCACCCTGGCATATCAAATCAATGTTGCTCTGCCACTTTTTTGTGTTTTTTGTGAAGCCCTTTGAGTGCAGTCATGAGTGTTGCCATTTCTAAAGTGATCAGTTTTATCCAACAAATTTTAAAATAAATGTATAATTTACTTAAATTTAAAAAAATTTGCTGCTTTTATGCCATCACATCAACCCCTGTATGTTTCAAATACCAGGCGAGTCCAGACCTGTCTGTGCTGATTAATGATAAACCCTGATAGACCTTTTTATCTCTTGATTGCACACACAGAGCTCTAGCTCAAACAATAATCCTGCCTACAGCTGCATATTGCACTCCAACACGTGTGGGTGTTTCCCACTGACAAGTGAATGAAACATGTTTTTGTTATTGTTCTTTCTTTAATTGACACCATTTATTGCATCGAGGCATGATTGCATTTTTAAACAGCTTAAAAAAGTACAAATGAAAATAACATGGTGAGATTAAAGAGTTCATATCAAACTTCATCAATATGATACAATATGAAAATCTGGCCTTTAAGATTGGAATTTATATCTACTTGCTCGTTATGTTTTCCCTAAAACCAACAGAGTTATACGTTGTCAAACACATTTTGAAATTCAGAAATTTGTGAAAATGAACGATACAAATAAAAAAGACACCAAAGTAATCAGTAAGGACAAAGGGAAATCCATCACCCAGTGACAGAAAACAGAACTTCTCTTTTTCATTAATCAACTCAGAAACAACAATGAACTGCATATTCCTTATCAACAAATTTGGCGAAATATGATCAAAAAATGCCCAGTTTTTATTCAGAAAAAAACAGTATATATAGAAAAAAAGCTGACTTATTGCAGTATTGAGTTCAGTGATCAAAATGAATCTGATATGGACAATTACAACATATGCATCACTTTCATTATGGTCAGTAAGCTTTAAAAAACATCATTTTAATGTGACAAAAAATAAATCTGAACATCCTGAAAAACAAAGCTGTCTTGCTCTCCTACAACTGATGCCTATCAAAGTGCATAATGTTTTATTTTCATGACTGACAAGAAGGCGGATGATTTCAGATCTCCTCTTTTTGCTTTGAAATACATAACCGCAGACAAATGGCAAATGTTCCTGCTCAGCTTCATGCTATATACTTTTGTTAATATATATTAAATTGACTATATAACAAAGTCAGAAATGACTGATTTCTAATCTCGGACTATGTATTTAAAGGTATCTCTTTTTCCTGCTCTGATAGCTTCATCTTTCATCATCACACAATAATGAGTATTGAGAAGAATGGCTGATTTTACTGTGTTAGTTAAAAAAAAGAGAAAGTTTAATGCTAATGTAGCAAAATTGACTCCTGCATGTCTTCTTAGTCCCGCGGTGACAGTGCTTTATTGTGGAGAGTGCTTTTGGTTGGGTTCCCTTCTGCCACTGTCATTATCAAAAATTCTGACAAAGAGCCAAAGTTCACTCTAGTTCAGCACTCATTTAAACACATTCTCTTATTGCCTGATATCTGAGCTGTTACAGTTTCAGCAAATCCAACCTAAAGGATTATCATTTGTCTTGTTTTCTGCACAGTCAACTTTTTCTTCCTTCTTCCACTTGAAGAAAAGCTTTGCTGCCTTTCATTCTACAGAGTGTAATAATCTCTAGTAGTCCATATGAAACTTTGATTTGGTTTATAATGTTTCTCCATTGTGTTGTCATTCTGTTGTGTTTGATGTATTAGTGTTGTGTCATGTTACCCACCGCTTCCTGTCATTCACTTCCCAGTCTATGCAAGGAATGAACCCTTATGCTGCACAAACAACTTAACAGCCAGATAAATGTCTTCTTAAGAGAATCTTTGTCAGCTTGGTTCACAGTTCCAGTTCAAGATAGGTTTAACTCGATCATGTTTGTGTTTAAACCCAAGGGCAAGTACATTTTACAGAAAATAAATTACAGCTGCAGTGAATTGCAGAGTGATTGGAGGACATGCAGAAGTAATCTGGCTGTAGATTTAACCAGTCTTATCCATTTTGCGGGGTCATTTAAATTTAGACCAACAATCAGAGATGTTCAGGTCATTAGGTGTAAATAATTAGGAGTCAAACAAGTTTGGGGTCAAAGGTCACAGATAGGCTTCCACTCGTTCCCATGGCTGCATCTCTGTGAAGAAGCCCTCACACAGGCCAAAGCCCTGATCCAGAGTCAGAGGAATGGCCTGTGCCTCTTCTTTGATTTCCTCCCAGGGTTGCAGCACCGCCTCCTCAGGCTGCTCAGGGAACAGTACAGAGGGCTCATCGAACTGCTGCAGGTGGTGGTGGCTTTGGAGCAGCTGATCCTGGTCCAGCTGCTGCTGCTGTGGATGCTGCTGCAGCACATGGAGCTCTCCCATATTGACCGTGCAATCCATGGAAGGGGTGCTTACCTCCATGTAACCGTAGGACTGATGGTGGTTCAGGTGCTGGTTCTGACTCATGATGTCCCCTCCTCCACACCACCTCCCAATCCCCACAGGGTGCTGCCTCCCCTGCATGGAGACCTCCATCTCACAGCCAAGGGAGCTCAGCGCCGTGTTGATGTCCAGATCCTCGAAGGTGCTACAGTTCCCGCTGAGAACGTCATCGAACACGGACGCCAGGTCAAAGTCCCCCCTCAGGATGTCTGCTTTGTGGGCCTCTGTCGCTAACAGAGGAGAGTCAGTCGCCCTCAATGCCTTGCTGTCGCTCATAGAGGCTGGATGCTTCCGTTTGCTGCCAACTCCTTGGTAAGGGAAGCCATTTTGGGTGCTGTGATAACTCTGAACCAGTTTGCTCTGTCTTTGGGTGCCACTGCTGCTGCTGCTGTTGTAGTGGTTGGCAGACATCCTCCTGCGTTTGAAGATGCCGTTGACGAACATGTCAGCATACTGTGGATCAATCTGCCAGAAGCCTCCTTTCCCTGGCTCGTCTTTCTGTCGGGGGACCTTCTTGAAACACTTGTTGAGGGACAGGTTGTGACGAATTGAGTTCTGTGACAAAAACAAAAAAAAAAGGATAATTAACAGGCTCCCGTTGCCTTTGAGCAAATTTAAGTTATTCATGCAAAAACTGAATCTGCCAGTTTGTGAAGGAGAGGAGAAGAGAAAGAGGGGGGGTTACATTGTTGTTGTTTGTATAGAGAGCAAATGTACCTAATGAGGCTTTCTAGTAGCAGGCAGCTCTGTGCATTTCAAACATGATCAGCTGTGCTTAGCTGCCATCTCTCTCAGGAGCCCTCATTAACACACACACACACACACACACACACACACACACATACATACACACACACAATCGCACAAGTGCTTTCTTCACTGCATCACGTTCCCCTCAGACAAAAACCCTGTGTGAGCACTCTCCTGGAAGATGGAAATTTCTGAGACCCTTGCATTTAAAAAACACTTATCATGGAAATCAGTAAAGGCTGAAATAGACTCTAATCCTTTGGACATGCTGCAGGTTTTCAGATTAATAACACATTTTATGATTTCTGTGTTCTTCCACTGATAAAAGCAAGGCCTTTGCCCTGCAGCATAGAGATGTGGTGTCTGATGGTGACACTGGGATCAATTGCTCCCCCCTTATTTTCCGCACCTCGCCATTTATCTGACTCATTAATTATAGAGGGAAAGTTAGCCGATCTCGGTTACCTGCCAGCTGGGCTCCGCGTGTCTGTAGTAGCAGAAATTCTCCGTTATCCAGTTATAGATGGTGGACAGAGTCACTTTGGGCTGTTTGCTGGCCTGCATGGCCATACAGATGAGAGAGGCGTAGGAATAGGGAGGTTTGACTTTAGGATTGGTTTTGTAGTCGACTTCCACAGGCGGGTTGACCTGGATGGGGATTTGTGGATAGCCGTTTCCTGGAAGTGCGCAATTGGCGAACTGCGGTGCAGCAGTGGAGTCGCTGCCGGAGGTAACGGGGCTCCCAAGGTACTGAGGCATCCCGGTGGCGGCTGTGTCCCCGGCCGGCGGGCTGGATGGAGAGTCGGTACCACCTCTGGGGAAGCCGAGCAGCTTGAGATAGAGGTGCTGCTGGGAGGACGGACAGCCCGGCCCGGCTCCGTTGGCACGCTCCGGGTCCGCGCTGAGGATGGAGAAATTTTGGAGCCAGTGTAGGCTAGTGAGGCTGTCGTCCATGGGGGCAGAGTCGGACCCGGTGACTTGATCCTCCGGGTAAACCGCCAGCCATTTCTCCTTAAACTTGTTGGCGATGTCGGGGCTCGTCAGAACCGGCATCCTTGCTTTGAGCGCACGGTGATGGCTGAAGATGGCCAAAAGATCTTCAAATCGGCATTTAAAGTTGTGTTTTATCTTAAAATCAAAGACAAAAGTAAATAAAAACACATTTAACCATAATTATCACATCGATGTCAAATAAATCACCAAGAATGAAATTATATTTGCTCAAAATATCCTAAACAAGTATTACATTGATCCCACAAAATGTCAAATTCAGAGTAATTTTCCTACCTCCTGTATTGCCTTTTTTGGAGGAGACTCTGCGTGCACCTGTTGCAGTCCTTCCCTGCCTCTCCTCTCCAAGGACTCAGCGGCGCATCCAGTCTCTGCGCAACAAGTGCGGCGCGGGGAGGGCGAGTAGCATCCAGCAGCAGCTCATATAGTGGAGAAAAAAAAGAGGATAGACGCCACTCAGGACTGATCCATGCCGACTCAGGCGAAACAGGCTGTTACTCATCCAAACGCTCGACTCTGCTTGAGTGTCTGTGGGAGGTCAAGACGTGAGAGTGTGTGGAGGTTGCAAAATAAGTCGGTCATAAAGCCCGAGAGACTGCCCACCATCCCTTTAAATGCCTGAGGGGATTTCTGATTGGCTGGCTACCCTTGCTTCTTCAGGTTTCACCTCTCTCTCTTTCTCTCTCTCTTTCTCTCTCTCACTCTCTGTCTGTCTCTTCCTCTATGAATGTAGAATAAGTGCACTACAGGTTTACCGCAGTAAGAACAGCCAGTCTGTCTTTTTAATCTTTGCCTTCATCCCGGAAACAGGCTGAAATGTGACCTATGTAGCGCGCGTCATGGCTCCACCATCCCTGCTGGTGCTGAAAAAGACGCGCCACAGGTCCCGCTGGTTGCGCACTTTTGCACCTGCAAAGAAAGCAGCCCCACTTTAGCTGATAAGCCTGTATTTACCATGGCTTTCAGTGGGTGTTTTTCAAAAGTGCACTGTTAAGAAAACAAATAATTATACAGTTGTATAAATTTATGGTTGAGGATAAACACACGCATTTCTGACGCAAGGTACATTAGATGTATCAGGAATAAAAGGTAAAGAAGCTGAGTCGAAAATGATACTTTTTGTTTGATACAATTTTTTTGTATCTTCACTATTTGGGCATTTTAGATCCCGTGGCAGTGTTAAAACATGTGATATTGCATAAATTGAATTAAAATAAAACAGCGCAAGCAAAACTGTGTAATAAAACAGGATTATATAATCCTGGTATATATTATGTAATCCTGTGTCGCATTAAATAGAGTTTAATGAGTTTGTCGATAAAAGAAAGTTAAAGTGTCATTAAACAAATGGCCCTTTGATCATCTTCTTTTGTTTGTTTTTGCCTTGATTGTCATTAAGTATTTTTTCATAAAGCAGCAAATGTAATTCTGTCAATAGGCCCTTCCCTGCTGCTAGTGCATCTAAACCATCGAGATTGAGTTGACATTTTTTTAAATAACAGTAAAAGTTTGCTTAGTATGCTACTGTTAAGGGTTTCTGCTGAAACAGACGGTAGGTCAACATTAATTTTGTGCATGTAGACATAAATATGAGAGCTATGAGTAATTATGAGGAAACACTGCCCCTTTGTGGATTTACGCTAAATTGCAGCAACTGACAAACTATAAAGCAAGACACTGAAGTTCTAGCGTGACAGGCAGTATGAAGGCACTGAAGGTAAGAAAGAGTTCAATAACCTGCCAGAAGCACTTTATGCAGGGGTTCATCAAGCAAACCAGACTGCAGGTCAAATGAAGAGCAACTTGCATGTCTCTTTACAATGCAAATACAGTAAGTCAAGCCTCTTGCTTAGTCTCTTTACAATCCAACTACTGCACCAACAGCAAAATTTATTATAATATTCACTGTAGCCATTAGGTGCATATTATTTGTAGTTGTAGTTAAATATTTTCAACAAAATCCTTTAAAAAATGAGATAAATACAGCTTACAAAGTGTGTAAACATTAAATTTAATGTAAAGAACTTGTAAATTCCCCTACTTATGATTCCTTGCCTACTTTAAATGTCAAATCAAACCCTTCCATTATTTTCCTTATATTTTTTAACTATAATTTTTAGCTAAAGAATTTAGCCATTTCAGACTATAGAATTCACTCGTCACAGCATTATATTGTTTGTACCCTCCTCCAGTTATATCCATACCTTTTGCTTTGTAATAGTCATAAATCCTTATCTACCACAACACTTGAGATGCCACCACTGCACCAAGCATTTGACTGAAAAGACATGGATTTACGACCTAATAATCACATTGTCATATGGTCTTTAATGTTCCCTGTTACATGTGGATTACACTAAGATAAAGAACGCCTAGATCAGTTTTAAGTCACATATTGCATGCCAAAACAGTCATGGCAACTAAACAAACTGTATGGAGAGAGGAAGCATTTACAGACGTAGTTTCACAAAAGCTGAGGCCCATATGCATTGGTGATGATTCTCAGACAAAGCCTGTGAGTATTTCCTACAGTCTGCAGTCCCAGCAATCTCTCTTCCTTCCCAAGCAGATTTTGTCAACACATCTGCTGAGGTTATAAAGATTTGGAGTATGAGGGCTGATGAGGGTTGGCATTCAGTGTAGGGCACCGAGGATGGATGAGATATAATCAATATTGTAGCACTCCAAAAATGTGGAAACGTCAAGCCAGCTGTTGCATCCTGTCAAGGAGGCTGGATTTTTTAAAATGTCTCCAGGTTTGTTCAGGTTCTTGACAAAGAGCTTGCTAGTGAGACAGGCAAATGTTTGGACAGCTGTTCTTATTGTTGCCAGGCTGTCCCACTGCAGGAACTAAGCACACATACAATATGGCTACAGTAGTACAGCTAATAGGATTGAAACGGGTTGCCAAGGAGGACGGTAACACCAGTATGTATTAGGGTATTATATTATTGCCATATCTGTTAAAAAAATTAAAAGGAATAATAATGCGTGTAAACCAATTTATAATTAATTGTGTTTAATTTTACTTAATGCATATTTTACTGCATTATTGTGCGTACTTTGTGTAAATATTGTATTTGCATTTTGCTGAAAGAATTGCTGTTAAAATGAAAGTGTCAGGTGCAAAGAACCAGGTTAGGTTACGTTTAATGAAATTTTCTGTATGATGGTGGCAACAAGCCTTTAAGTGCACTAACACCTCTACAGTTTTGAGAAAAAAATAGAGAATTGACTGACGAACATATTGCATGATATTTACACATTACTGACACTGATCAATAAAAAAAGCAGGTCAGAGATCAGAGACTCTGAACATTTTATATGATCTTTGCTTTAAAACTTAAAAGCTAAGCAGATTGAATTTTGACACACAAAACAGGAGAAATCTAAATGATACCCAGTGGAATGGTTTTACACTTATTTGCTTTCCTGCCAAGAGTTAGACAAATAGATTATTATCATATCATTGATATTATCATATTATTACATACATATTATTTTTGCACTTTATATGTGAGGCTTCCACCAGCTGCCCAGATAGGTTGGCACAAAGGGCAGGAACATTTAATGAGCTAGCCTGGGTCTGTCCAAACTTTTAAGTTTATAAATGTACAAATTACATGTCATTTGAATAATTCACAAGATGCAGGTTGGTCTTTACTGTTGGACAAATCCACACTGTTTCCTTGTTACCTCTTTTTGTAATACGCTAGTTTAACCAAAGATAGTGATAGTGTCATATTGAGAGTTAAAATAGGCCACAGTTAATGGAGTGCAAAATACTAAAAATAATTCTCATAAGCACATAAACACATTCCCTGATTTATCTATACAGTTTGTTAAAATTGCACACAGTAGCTATTTTCTTTGCACACTTGCTTTATTTTTATAACTTTTAGCCACTTGGAATTTGAAGTTGTTTAATTTTGTTGACAGTGTATATCTGAATAATATAATTTGTTGATCAACTTAAAGTGTGTATTGGGAAACTTCCAAGTCTTTGTGCAATATGAAATCATGATTTTATTACTATTAATGTCAATGACCTAAACCTTACCCAGTCTTACGGTAAATGCTGTTTCTCAGGTGCTTCCCTTCCACTCACCAGCAGGTGTCAGTATTTCAAATCTTTCTTTCTTTCGTCCCCTCTCAAAAAGCTGTGGCTGCTACAAACATGCCATTGATAAAAGAATGTTTACAATTTACAGTTACCCACAATTCCAAGCGCCGTGTGTTGATATCGAGGGCTCATTTTACATGCAGCACGCACTAAAACTGCTGTTTCTGCAGCCCGGATATTTCTTTCCTCCTTTAATGCACCTAATTTGGACCAAACGGGAGATTTACTGTTTAATTTAAACAATTTCAGTATTATTATATAACGGTCTAACCCAATAATACACGAGGGTATCTTAAGATTACGTTATTTTAATGTAAGTCTACTGTTACTGTAATATTATTGCTGCATCATATTTTACTCTTCATTCATTGTCTTAAAAGCAGCACCTTTGTTAGAATGACAACAAATGTCTGCATTCTGCTATCTTTTTACATACGCTAATTACTGCCATTCAACATAATAAATGACCCCTATTTTGTTAAATGATTCATTATTTACCACTCATTAATTTCAGAAATTACAGTTACAGGGTAATTAAGTCGTTAATATACGTCCTTATGGCCATCTGGATAAGATTGGGCTTTAGAGGTACCTCTCATCTTCTTTTTTAAAAACCGTTTCAAACCCTGTGCATCTAACCTTCTGCAGTGTCCTTCAGCAAGCCTAAATTTACTCTGCAGCCATAGATTTAAAAAAACCAAAACAAATTAATTTATTACAACAAAGAAGAAATCGAGATGTAATATCGCCGCAGTCTGCATTGATGTGTGCAGATAAGCTGCAGCACTGATGGGATACACAGAGTGGAGGAGACGTACGCAGAGCAGGCACAGTGCTTCTGAATTTGCACCCATGACTGTCGGCTGTCCCTAATTTAACTCCGAGCGATGTAATTGGCGATGGTGGATTTGTTTACCATATTTGGCAAGATAGTGACACAGCGCGCCTGGGAATTGGACGAGAGCTGCCGTCATTCACAAAAGTCTGCCTTCTGAAGCTTTACAAACAAAGCGCGAGCTCACGGGAGTTGTAGTCCAAAACAAACCCTTTTAGAGATTACTCAAGCGGGTATATACCTCCTCTGTGGGATATGTACGCCAAACGTGTACCAGAATTCAAAATACACAAACTGTAATTGACTATTTTTCGTGTAACATATATTTAAGCACCAAAATAAGCCGCTGTGAAACGGTTACAGACACGTCGATCCGAGACCCTCCGCTTGCAGCATACAAATACCACTGGCGATGCTCTCCTTTGATTGGCTGCGTCCTTCTGTCAATCAGGCAATGTTCCTTCCACTACCGCTCCTACAGTAAATATTTGTGTTTGCTCAACCGGCTGTAATGGTGGACGACTGAGGCAGAGAAACGGAATACAACTAGAGTGAAGAAAGAGAGGAAAACGGTCGAAAGTCTGTTCCAGAGCCAGTCGCCGCGAGTAGGACACGGGCTTCGTCGAAAATGGATGAACTCAAACATCAAGTCATGATTAACCAGTTCGTCCTGACGGCGGGTTGTGCGGCAGACCAGGCGAAGCAGCTTTTGCAAGCGGCACATTGGCAGTTCGAGGTAAAAGAAAAATAGAAACATGATAAGACTTCAACGTTAGAGTCGGTGGGGCAACGCTAGCTGACCGGCTAATGTTTATGTCTGGCCCGACCGTTAGTTTTGACTGGAGCCTGCCTGTCCGCCTCACTCCACTTTTTTATGCTTTTGAAATTCAACACAAAACAAAGCGTTGGGGTGAGCTATTCGTCCGTTATAGGTGGCCAATAGTCGGCCCTCTTTCAAACCCAGAACTTTTGCTTTATTTAAAGTACGTATATATGTGTTTTAGCCCGACTAAATCTGTGGGGACTTCACGGTAACGCAGTGGGGCGAAGCATACAGCTAGCATATCCAATTAGACTTTACTCTAGATTAAATACTATAATCCGACACATGACAGCAGTGTACAGGCGAGGCCAGCGAGTGCTATTACGCAATAAAGATGACCGCCGTGTTGTATCGACTAGCCTACAGAAGAGTAACGTTAGTTTTAATTGTTTTGTGTGCGGTTTGCCGGTCTATAGATCCAGCTTGCACATTTATTTTCAACGCCCGTAAGCTCATTGTATTGTTTGAGTTTTATTCAAACACAGACATAAGCGATGTGAAGACAATTTCTTCGCCCCGAGCTATTTTTACTGCCCTTATCTGAAACATAAAACAATGTCACAAAAATGTCATTCATTGTCTGTGTGTTTTTATTGTAGACTGCGCTCAGTGCCTTTTTTCAAGAAACAAATATTCCATATGGCCATCATCATCAAATGGTGAGTGCGAGGAGGAGGGTGGTGATCATAAAATGCTATTTATTGTTCTGATTATGTAATTATAACGACTTTAATTTTAAGATGATATATCTTTAAGGCTGCTGTGTTGTTTTGGGAGGGATGGGGAGGGGGGCAATAAGCGGCCCTTATAGGCCAAGAGGGATGATGTTGTACTAACAATAACAAAGCACATGTCGGCCATGTTGTGAGCTTCCAGAAATAAACACACAGGCAAGCATGCAGCAGCTACACAGAGGGAGAGGGAGAGGGAGGGGGGTGTATATGGGAGAAAGAAGGAGTGAGGAAGATGTATAAAATTACTCATTTTTCATTGTATCAGTTGAGATGCAGGGAGGCAGGAAGGGGCCCTCAATTTCTTGGTAAAACAGAAAAAAAGTCTCTTTCCTGTAAGAGGACAGCAGCCTCTCACAAGTAGACCCTCGTGCAGTTGCATTTTCCTTGGGTAATTTGGCTGTTTTGCCTTGATTGTGTTGCTGCTGCTCCCCGACACGGCGCACATTGGAGACCTTTAGGAGCAGACAAATCGGAGCAGAGTGAACTGGAAGGCGTTAGGGCTGTAGGAGACTCTGCACATGCACACACAGGGGTTGAACATTATGAAACACTAGCAGTATTTGGGCTTTTAGCAGCAGCCCACTTTGGCAGCACACAAGCCTTTGTTTGCAGCTGCATGCATGGCAGCATCCAGGAACAGCTGCCCTCTTGAAGAGCCTGATGTGGATATTGGGGGGGGGATTTTGAACAAAACTGTTAAACATTTTTTAAGCTCATGCTCCATTTGTTTGGCAAAGATAGTCATCAAACAGCTAAATGTTCAAGTTTTATTTCCAGGAAAAAGGGAGAGAGAGATTGTCATGAAAGAGGATTTGTTTTATATTGCTGTGTGTGTGTGTACATTTATAGCCTCTGAGTATCGCCAGTCAGCATAGAAACGGCTCACGCAGAGCTGAATCATGTTTATCACAGCTTTATTGTAAGAAAGAAAGCCAGACCTCCTTTATCATCTGATCAGTAAATAAGAGCATCTCAGTCCTCTATTTAGCTCATGAAATGTCTCACTTTAATTTAGAGAGTAAACAATCTGCCAAGAGCTGTCCTCTTCTCTCTGCCAAATAGGGCTGAGCTTGATTGCTGCAGACATTGGATAATAAAAGTCAGGATACACAGCACCTGTGTGTGTTTGCGGTGTTATTGTTTAGACATGGTCTTGCATAATCACACGTTCACATGCCCTGTGTCCTGTGTACGCCAGCATGTGCGCGTGTGCTTACGTACTTGACATGCATGCATGCATATCTGGTGCATGCACCGAGTCGGTGTTTGTGTGCATTTGAGTCACAACAGTACTACAGTAGGGCACCGTGTCCAACCTTCCTGCAGCTTATTAGGCCACAGTGTTCGTTGGTATACAAATCTAATCCACTTTGCTCTCGCTCTTACTCTTAACTCTCTGTCTTTATCTCTCTCTCTCTCACTCTCTCTCTCTCTCTGTGTCTCTCTCTATTCAGTTTAGAGTAACCATGAACAGCTTTAAGTTACAGTTTGTTGCACATGCTGTTGCGTTAATGTTTTGTGTTACAACACAACTTTAACTCATCCTTGAAATTGCTATTTTGGCTAGAGGCCCCACCTCAGCCCCATGGCCCTAACAGATAGCCTGTAGACATGCAGTTATTGGCAGTATGTCAGGTTAAGAAGTCTTGTAAATCAGTTTATGGATTGTGTTCAGTAAGCTGGTTCATGCTATTGTTTTTTAGGCCCTTAAACAATGTAACGGGCTGAATGTGAATCAATTACCTATCTAAATTTGGAATCAGGGTAGAGAATCCATCTTGGATACAAAAGCACTGCTGTTCAAAGAAATTTTTTTTATCTCTTAGCAAAGCTTTCCGGTGAGAATTTGCAGCATTCAAGTTGTAAACCTTGTTGAGTTTGTGAAGTCTGATTTTGTTTATATATCCTTAATTTGTACATCATTTTTGCATTGTGTGTCAAAGGTTTATGCTGTGTATCAAATATCAAATAGTGAAGTGAGCTGGTCTACTCATCAGTACTGTCTTGTATAATGCCTTGTATGGTGGAGGATTTAGTTAATGCTCCTGTCATTATTATTTCCTTTTGCTAGCAATCCCAAAGCCAGGGGAGTGCCTGTGCTCTGGCACATGATGTATAAGAACTACAGTCTCTCTACAGGCACACAATTAGGTCGCTTTTTGTTTTTGCTTGCATGTGTGTATGTAAAGTCTGTGTCAGTACAGAGCTGTGCAGCCTCACGATGTATCTTGAACAGATTGTCTGTTTGTCTCTGTGTTTTTTAAATTAAGCTATCAAAGCTTACATCTGTGTTTCATGATGAACACCAAGGCTTTAAGCTCAGTCCAACCCCTCCCAGACTTCTCTACACACACCCTGCCTTTACAAACACTGCCACGGCAACACATTGCTACAGGATGCAATGCTCATGCCGGCCCAAAATGGACCCTTTCACTGCAGAGGGGGTTTACTGAAAATATAGCACCTTGTGTCTCTCTGTAGTTGATACACTTCCCCTTCTCTTGCTGCCTTCCCTCGCTAGCTCTGTCTCTTTCTATTTGCAGATGCAGAAAGCTCTAGAATTTAATTAGTCATTTATGTTTCCTGTTAGAGAAGTTTATAATCAAGCCTTGTTCTCGTCATCTTCTTTTGGCACAATATTCAGTGCAGTTTCCTCTCCTAGAGAGACCTACCGGTGTGTTCGCTCACACTTGGAATGCATAATGCCATAGTTATATTTGTGTTGCTTCTGGCTGTTTGATACTAATCCCTCTTATGAATATTATTCACCAAATTGTGAAACCCTGTCATTTGTTTTAATACCTATGCTAGGGATGGCCCAAGATCACTGAGGCTTTTTTAATGCCTCCAGTGATCTTGGACTTTAATATTAAAGTCTGCTGTATTTTCTGGTACTCGTTTCACATCTGGAAACATGTACTCTTCTACATATATTGTCACCTCAATGCAAAATAGTGATAACTTGCAGAAAGTCTTTATATGTTTGTGGGCAAAACTACATAATTTTTCTGTGATTATAATTACACTTTTGGGAGCATTTTTTTGACCATTATGTTATTCAATGATTTGGACAGTGTGACAACTTAGTGGCGTAAAGTGGCACGCCATGTTTCACTGTAATTTTAAAGGAAAAAAATACGCTTGACTGTATGTTGGCACTTATATTAGCATTTCCATGATTAATATCTCTCCATGTGGGGCACGTACAACCTCAATGAAGTGAATGAATGAATCCTCATGTGACCACAGAGGAGGAAGTAGCCCAGCTGGATGATTCGTCTGCTGTCTGGGAACATGTGACCCTCATCATGTGACTAAGCCTGGAAACAACATAACTAAGCCACAAAGCCTGCTTCACATGTGTGCAATTTCTCCCAAGGTCTTGGCTATTAAAAAGAATATAGCGAGGTCCTCATGTAACAGCCCTGCAGTGAAGTCAGGACTTAAGAGTTGAAAAGGATGTTGTTTTTAGTAGGTCAGGCCAATAAAAAATAATCTGCTCAAGAAATATTTAACATTCTCCATATTCTTGTGAATCATATCTGCACTCTAACAGGGTAACCACCTAATGTTCTCAATCTGATCTGCTTTTATATCCCTATTAAAACAAAGAAGTGCTTCTAGTTTTTGTTTGAGCCCCTGTTACTTTTTTTTGTTCTTTTTTTTTCTTTCTCTCATTCAAAATTGTGTTAATCTGGAAAAAAATATTGTCTAAATTTTGTGGATTAGGTCCTTCTCTTTCCCCATTGTTCCTTTAAATTGAATAAGAGATTTTACAGATTCAAGCAGCATGTAATATTCAACTAATTTGTCCCACTTTTAAGCACGACCCCACCTGATTGTACGTACAGTAACCAGCACAGTCATGAAGAAACAGCTTCATGGTTTAAATGATCACCTCTTTTATTGTTCTGTAGTTGTTGTAAGTAGTTGGCAACACACACAGGGCCAACCAGTGTTTTATGGAGGGCAACGTTCAGTGCCAACTGACTAGGTGCGGTGACGTAACAGAACATTATTGGGCACTGCAAAGTAGTGATAAAAGTGGGCGTGAGGTTGTTTAAAGGCTGTTTCCTGGCAAAATAAACACCCTTTAGGAGAAGGGAGGAAGATTTGATGTGTGTGTTTTTGTGTGAGGCAGTGTTTCTGGCAGCTACAAACATTTGGTTTTGGTGTCTGGATGTGGATAAAAAAGGATTTTTAGAAATCCTAAATGTTCTATTTCATGATAGATCTCATCTCACTGAGATTTGTTTGTGGAGTGCCCATGTAGAAGAGCAAAGGTATCCTTTAATTACCTTCATATATCATGATGTGACAACACAAACGACTGTCTCATACTGTTTCTCTCTCCGCCCTAGCCTCTGTCAGTTTATCATCAAACTGCAAGCAGAAAGAAGTACATAAAGCATGCTTGGATTGTTTCTTAAATAGCAGTGAAAAATCATTGCAAACAGCTGAAAGGGGTGTGTTCTAGTACTTAAGGTGAAATAGGCTAACAGTAAGGCACTGCCAGTTATTTTCGTAGAAGATACCATAACACAGAGCTACTTTGGGTCCCTTCAGCAAAAGAAACAAGGTGTTCTCTGTCCAGTAGCACACGTTAGTAACAAAAGAGTATTACATGCAGAATGAGCTAAAATACTTTTTTTTTTTCTCCCATTGTTTGTGTATCTAAGTTTGATTTTGTGTGTATACGTGAGTGTAATATAATCCCCTGGGTGTGCATGCAGCAGTGTGTCTCAGGTTTCAGAGTTAATCGTGTCTCGATCTGTTAATGTTGTTAATGGGTGTGCATGGGACAGTGCTTAAATATGTGGTTGTGTTTGGTTGTGTGTGGTTGTCTGTATCCGTGTCTTGCACAGCCATGCCAAGCAGTTAGCCACATCTGAAGAGGCTTGGCCTGTGCCTTGCATGTTCCAGCGTGTTGCCCTGCATGTTTCCAGGAGCACGACTTCCCAGAACCCAAACCACACAGACAAAGGCATTTGCACAAGCATACACACACAGACACATAGGGACTTGGCTCAAGGGACTCTGGGAATGGGAATCCATGTGGTATGTCCGCGAGGACCAGATGTGTTTATAAGCAGTTGAGTTAGATAGGGTTTCACACTGATTCTTGGAGTCACTGAGTACACACATAGACACACACACAGGGGTTAAGCCTTTGGCTGAGGAAATACAGACAGCACATGGGACCCTTCTCTGTAGCATAAAGGGAGTGTTGTCACATTTCGTCTCCCTGGCCTCTTTTTTCAGGTTAGCTGTAGCACTGCTGCAAGGCTTAGTTCAGTGCACTTCTTTGCACCAGCCCTTTGCTACCCAGTCCTACTACTCTTGTGTACCCAATGTAGCCTTGTCCACTCCTTTCCTGCTTTCCTGGTTCACATTCATGACCCTTGACACATCACCAGCTCTTGTTTGAACCTCCTCTCTCTTAGCTCTAGCCTTCAGTCTCTACATGAAATTAATACTCACAGTGTAGATCGCTTCAGAAAAAGGAGGTCACATTAATTGCACAATTTCCTTATTGAGAAGAGGCAACAGTGACAGGTTTTGATTTGCTATAAAAAAAATGATAGCGCTCAGTTGTTCAGATTGAAACTGGAAGCTCACACTGGTTAGATAATGTGATATATGGGTGGCATTTGAAGTACAAGGAAAAATTACTCTGATGTACAGTGTATGTGCAGCCATAAAAAGAAATCTTTTGACAAGCATCATAATCATGTTTTGTTTTCACTCATGATGACCTTCGGCCTAGTAGTTTCTGTTGCCAGACTGTTAGCAGGCCAAACTCCTTTTTCTAGATACAAGCGAACCACTGAACATGTATTGTTAGCCTGTTAGGGACTGTTATGAGCAGTGCAGTGTGTGGAATTGGTCAGAACAGAACACATGCTCAACTCAGTCCCAGTTCCCCTATCTTTTGTCAGGTGCTGCTTTCTTTTCTTTCTGTTTCTGTGTTTCTTTATTTTGCCATTGTGCCTTTTTTTTTGTTTTTCTTTTTCATTCTCCTCCCTACAACTAACGTCATAATACACATGAAAAACTAGCCTGGTTTAATGATCAACTGGGTCCCTTGTGAAAATAAATCCAACCATGACTCTGTTTGTGTTGTGTGCGTATATAGTTGTAATTCATCCATAGATGGCAAACACAGAGCTCAGCTGCTTGAAGCTGGGTGAGGTCAAAGAAGTAAGGGGTCATGGAGAAGAAGGGGAGGAGGGGGACAGTCACTTGAAATGTTCAGCAGCACCTGTCAGTGTCCTTTATTTAGTTTGGGAAAGAAACATCTAGTTCTGACATCCAACCACTCCCATAAAAGCCTGAGTGAGCCATGTGACGGGATAATAAAAACAGAGACAGAGTGGTTTGTCTGGTTTAAAAGTGTAAAGGAATGGCAGCTTGTAGAGGATGTTAACTTATGGATGAAGGGACAGCTGTTTTGTTTTTCTCCCTCACTCAATACCTGAAGTATGTAAGCATGAGGTATCTCTAAAATATGTAAAAGTATTTTTTGCTTTTGTAGAAGTGCAACTGATTCATACAACTGATTAATTATTATGCATCCAAGTATTATTAGTTAAAAATCATCCTTTTTATGGTTTGCATAGTTGGCATTTAGTAGGTCATGGCTGCATTGGATTCAATTGCAGAGCTGCAAAAAGAATTCACAGTTAGGCAACATACAAACCATAAGACCTCTCCTTTTTAAACATTAAACAGGCAGAATCATGCACAGTTAATGCAATGTGGTTTGCCTTCCCTCTTTCCTTTGTCCTTTATTTAACCCCTTCCAACACACACCGTTTATACACTTTACTCCTTTCTACTATTCATTTAAATTTGTCTTGCACCTCCATTCAGGCGTCCTTCCAAAGCCCCCAGTTTTTCTTTGGCACAGACCATAAATACATATTTCATGGCATCTTAGTGCTTTATTTAGGTTTTTACTTGCAGATTACACTTAAATCAAGTCTTGGATGTAGCCACACATTGCTTGTTTACAGAACAACGTTTTGGTAAACTTTCATTTGTAAGGTTACATATTTGGGAAGCATGTTGTCAAAACATAAAATTCCACTTCCCGTAACCTTAAAAAATAGGATCAACTAGTCTGCACTCTTTGCCAGTAATTTGATATATTTAGGAGGCATTTCATATCATCTCAGAGCCAAGTTTGACCTCTGTTTGTCTCGTTCATCTTGGCTTAACCATATTCAGCTTTTTCCCATTTTTTGCTAGTTGCTCAAATTGCCTTGTTGGGAACCAGCATGTTGTATTGCAGTTGTATTGCAGTACTTTTCCAAGTGGACCGTCCTACATCGTCAGAGCTGTAAGGCTTGACTGTTGTTGTTCTCACATGCCCAAACGAACCATACAAATGGAATGAATGTTTCAGAATTCATATTAACTACTCCAAATGTGCACAATGTGAATGCACCCAAAACTAGTCCAGACCTGAGGCTGGTACCTGAGCATCCTCCCACTCATCCAGAACTTCCACCTAAAAAATAAGTTGCAGTCAAAAGTTTGCATCCCCTGTCTACATCTTGCTGCTCTTGCCGACCTCAATTGATTTACTGGCTCCATGGCCTTTATCAGTGTTGTTTAGTTCTATATCCCTGAACTGCTCCTTTATATTTCTTTACAGCATACTATATCAAGCCCTCAGTGGAAAGGCGGATTAAGGTCAAGTGTATTTTTGACTTTGTCCAGTGTTGTGAGGTCAGATCTAATAACATGGCTAGAAGACAAAATCAACATTGAGTTTACAGAATTGAGGGTTATGACATGGCCAAGTCATTGTGTAGCCAAGGAGAGGAATGCTATATTGTGCAAAACAATGTTGAGCTCTGATTTCAGGAATCCTACACATTTGTTTCTAATCATCAAAAAAAGAAACATTTTGCCATTTCATCGCAGTAGATTGTGTTAGACAGCAAACGCAAAAATTCCTAAATGTGTTTTATTTAACAGTATTAAAATAAAAGTAACTGGCAGAAAAATGTCAGGTAAATGAGGAAAGAATACTGGACCTCATGTAAGTATGTGCAGCTAAATATTTCAGGCTGAGCACAACACCATACATATCTTCAGGGTTTAATAAATTATGAAATAAATTTACAAATATTAGAATTGTGCAGCTCTGGTGGCTCAGCTGCAGTGTACACTGTTTTGTACTGTGAGAGACTTGTTGTAACGAGGAAGCATTTTCTGACAGTGACCAGTGACCAGTCACTGTCAGCATGTATTATTTTGAACAATACCAAAAACAAAGACATCAGATTCAATCATATCCATATTGTAGTGTCAAAAGTGGCTGTTTTTTGTTGTTAGTGTATGAAAAGTGTCACTAGTCGGAGTATCTTTCAGTTCAAAAGCTGTATACAACTGACAGCCATTTTGTCCAGCCACTGTAAGTATATATTATACTGAACGGCAAGTTAAATGTTACTGTCTAGTCAAAAAATACAATTCTAGTAAAACTGTAGGCCCGTGGATAACGATGTCGGGCCACATGCTTCACCATGATTTCTCACGTCTCACAGATCTCTCAGCACAGTTTGGTGCGTGTGCTGACAAAAACTGTGTGTGAACTGTATGCAACAAGGCCCAGGCTGGAGGGGGAGAGAGAGGAAGACGGGGAGTGGGAAGTGAGAGAAAGATAGAGAACGGAGAGAAAACAGACACATCATAAGTCGACATTAAAGTTCACAGCAGAGGGAACAAGGGATGGAGACAAAGAAGTTGTGGTTGTTAATGTTTTTAGGTATTAATGTAGGTTTGACCAGATTTGACTTTGGACATAGTGAAATAAAATTGCATGTCTAAACAAAAACTTTTTTCCCAGTTCATAATCCAGAAAGAAAGATGATATAGGTAATTTTTAATTATTAGCTTGTTGGCGAAGGTCATTTGGGGTCTGGATGTGTAACTGGACTCTCAGCACAAATATGCAAGAGGATAGAAAGCCTCTCTTTTCAGCCTGGCACACAAGCACTTGATATGTTCGAGGAATGTGGTTGGTCAGACTGGAAATAACTCCGGCTCATCTGTGTTTGTGGACAAACACACACACACACACACACACACACACACACACACACACACACAAACGGGGGAGTGTTTAAGGTTTGTGGAGCCTCACCGCAGGCCCAGGCCAGGCATGTTTGGAGTGGTCGCTGCCTGTCAGCCATGCGTTCCTCATGCCGGGCTCAGCAAACAGACTTGAAGAGAGGGTGGACAGGGCCGGGCCACTGCGACCACAGAGCCAGTCCTGCCCAGTCCTGTCGGCAGCAGATCTGCAATGCTTCCTCATAACAACCGTCCCCATGGCAACCTCTCTGTTGGCTCTGTTTTGAACACAAACTCACTCTGGCTGTTATTCCCCCGTCTGTCCATCTGTATATCTTGAATAAATGGTTAGACCTCCATGCTGTAACACACTCACTGATGTACGTGCTCAACTCGATACAACAGCTTTTAACACGGGTTTATGTTTCTAAACATACAGTTCTGGCTTTCTTAACAAGAACAGTGTGACAGTAAATGTCTTTGCTGTTCTGAGTGAAAGGACTTTGCATGTTTTTTGGATCTTGCTGGATTGTTAACTCGCTAACAAAGCTTAAAGGCGGCCATTTGTATGGGTTAACTGAGCGGACTAATCAAATTACAACTCATAATGTTTTGGAGAAGAGACAGAGATACACACAGAGCCTCTAAACAGAGGTTGTATTAGACTCTCCTGTTGTCCGTCATTTTGATGGACAGGGTTGTAGAAATTCTGTCATTGTAATTTTCATGTCACTAAGATAAAATATTGTTTTTCACTAGCATCTAATTTTCAAAAAACTCCATCCCAACAATGCATTTATAAAGGCATCAAGGGAAAAGAAGAACAGAGACACAGACTGTGCGGTCACTTTACATGTCAGCAACACCACATGAAGCAGATAAATGATTTCACCCCCCATACTAAGAGCTGAGGGCAATAGAAACAGACCTGTGTTGACTCACATAATGATATTTCAGTTACTTTTCAAAATCCACATGAACCACTCCTCAGAACGGCATTAATTTGATCTACAGCCCAGCACCTAATTAAAAAGGAAATATGTCACTGTTGAAGCTTGTCCACCTGTTACGCTGTTTCCTTCTTACATAAGGGTGGGTGAGGAACACCAGTAGCAAAAATGCAGGGAGTTGAATTTTTTATTTGAACTAAATTAAGACTGATGTGTATGCTGCATGTGCAATTTATCAGAGCACACAGTTATACTATGAAAGTTGCCGAAAAACTCAGCTTAAGTTAAAATGTAGTTTTTTAAATGGAGTCTAGCACTGTGCTCACTACGCATAAAACACACCAGGTCTACTTTACCACATCACTTCCAGTAAACAGTAAAATAGTATCACCAATATTAACCAAATGTTCTATGATCTAGCTTAGCAAAAAAAAACACAAAACACTTATTCTGCTTCTGCTAGCTTTTTTGTAACCAGCACCAACAGTTTGAACCATGTGTTTATTGTCCAGAATAGCAGTAAGTTCTTAACAATGTTACGTGACAATAGGTCGCGGTAGATTGCCCTCAGTGTTCTAATTTGTCAAAATGACAAACGACCGTCATATTTTTCTGTTATTCTTCACAAAAAATATTACTCGACAAATGTTGATCTCGTTATTAAAAAATGCCTCTCCAGACTCACACATACAGTGATTAAACCCAAATAAATATCTTTCCTGTCAGCCTGTTTTTCCTTCATATCAGATAACACCATTCCATAGCTGAGCTGCACGTAATATATCTTCCAGTGAATCTTTCATTGCTCTCATCCCTTGCAAGACACAACTGCGGACTGTCTGAGGGCATTTTGTTTGCCAGAGTGTGTGTGTATGTATGTGTGCAAACAGGTAGTGATTCTCTCAAATAAAATAGCCTTCTTGCTGCAGCCAGCATGCCCTGTCAGATGTCCAGCCAATTGGATTTGAACCTCAGTCTGCTCTTATTGGTCTCAGCAGATCCTGCAGTAATTTTCTGTCCTTGCCTCAGCGCAAGCGAGAGTTAATCTGCCACTAGGCTGCTTAATACACACAAAGGGGAAACTCACAGTAACCTGCTTCCACAGTATGTTTCACCAGAACAGCGGTTGAAATCTTTGCAAAAAAACCTTTTGGACTTCTGGTTGTTTAGTTTGCGCTAACAAAAGAAAGATCATATGATATATACCCCACAATTGGGTCTTATTTGTTTCAGACTGGCTGTGGTGTTTTGTTGTTATATATGTGAATCATCTGTAAGGATGAGCTGACAGGTCTGGGCTGTGCTGAAGCTTTTATCAGTGAGAAGGTGTGTGATGAGCAGTCAGATCAACATTCAGACAGCCTGGCAGAGAAAGACAGCTGCTGTGTCTTTGGATGAGATCCTCTCCCCTCTGGGTCGATACTGTCTGCGTCTCTGACTCTGTCCAAGGTCCCCTGCAAAGACAGACACACACACGCTCGCATACTGACACTTAGAGTTCTATTTATGAGTGGAGGAGTGTGAGGTGGGCAGTCGTGAGACGCTGATGTGGTGTTTGAAGTTGGTTTTGTCGTCAGCCTCCCTCTCACATTCCTCCTGTTTTAAGTCCACCACTGAATGTGAAACAAAAACAAATAACTAAAAATGAAATGTATTGTGTTTTTTGCTGACTGCAGGTGTATACGTATACCTGTGCATCAGTGTATGAGTTTATGGATGAGTAAGTCAAATGCAAAGGTCTCAGTAGACAACCTAAAAGGTCATGTGTCAGCATTTTTATCTCATTTTCCAGGGTAGTAAGCAAGTAGGCAAGAGGCCCTGTCTGTTGTTTTCTATGTGAGCACACAGTCACACAGATCCTCAACCAATCATGAGGTTTAACAAATCCAACCAGAAGCTTCCACTGCCAAGAACAGGAAGGATCACAAGGGTTACTTCAGCATTCCAGGGTGTCTCTTTACGGCAGGAAACGGCCTCAGAGACATGAGCCAGCGTTTCTTGTTAGAGTGCACACACTCACCTTTCATAACAGCGTGCCACTCTGTGAAGCTGGCCCCGGCTCTGCACACTCGCAGGGCTAACATGCAAGCGGCAGCACTTTTAGGGGGCAAAATGGTCTGATTACACCCCCAAGGCAGGAGCAGTGTTCCTGTCGCCCTCTTGTTTTTCTGACGGCTGCTTTGCTAAGGCAGCGTGTCACAGTCTGAGCATCCTGGGTGATGAAAGCCAAGGGTAGATTAGATACCACGGGTCAGCCGGAGTTCTGCTTGTCAGTGAGCAGAATGTTGTTTTCCAGCTTGTTTTTCAGCATGTTAACATTCTTCCTCCAATATTCATGTGTGCCGGCAGCTGCTGTTCCCCATAGCTGATTCATGGAGCCTATGACTCCCATTTCCAGAAAATTCAACCCCTTTTAAACAAACAGCTGAGCATTTGAACCAAACCTGATAAAGCATGTTATCCAGGCCGGATGCAAAACAGGTTAAATTCTGAAGGTGTTCAGGAAAAAAAATTAAGGTCTTAATCACAGTTAATACATTTGATTTATTTTGAATGCAAGCTTATATTATGTAATGTCAGTTGTACCTGAATCACAAGTAAATTCCATTAATCCTGGGAGTTGCCAAGCTGTTTTCTTCCATGGCGGTGGCCCAGTGATTTAAGGTTATTTTGTCATGTAGGTGCCTGCCCTGTTGTTCTCTCAGTCCAGGCTCTTTGTCCTCTCAGCCTTGGCTCTTATTTTTGGATGGCAAGCCTACCGGCTGAATGTGGCTCCACCTTTGCTTCCCTATGGAATACAGCAAGTTGTTGTTTTCCTAGTCACACATGGACAGGGACATAGAGCAGGAAGCTGAAGCAATGTGTCAAAGGCAGTTGTAGTGAGGATGATGATGAAGGCTTGCTATTTCTGAGCAGCCAAACATGTTGCTGCAACGTGGTGGGTTTAGTATTTTTTTTGGCATTTGGTGTGCAAGAAATGCGCCACTAAATGAACTTCTGGCAGCGGAACAACAATAACAGCCCTGCCACAAAGAAGGGTCGGGGCAGGTTAGAGCACAGAGGGATATGTTGAGGCCAAAGAGACTTGGTGTGTGTGTGTTGTCTTGTATGCGTGTGTCCAAAAAGCAACATGAGCTGTTATTCTCACTCTAACTAAGTGTATCTAGTTTACAGTGTCAAACTGGACATAATATTACAGTTGAAACAGGAAGTGAATGTAAACAAAGAAGTGTAATGTCATTATCAGGACCCTCTGGGGAAACAGAGTGCCTGGGATTCCCCTAACTTTCCCTTCAGTTATACAAAACAGTTTGCCTCTTTACAGTGATAACTGCTCTTAAATAGTGCTGACAACTTCTTTTTGAGATATTCCTATATGTTTATTGCTCCTGTAATACTGATAGTCGGTATGTACCCAGTTTTCAGTGCTTAGTATAAACCATGGTGAAGAGGCAAATGACGTGACAGCTCTTTAAAAGCTAGGCCAAGATGTCTCAGTTGCCCCCTGGTGTCTGGATACAGTATAGATCATCCCACCTCCTTTATTTTAGCAGATAGGGCAAGATCCAAACTAAAAACTAAATTTCAAAGTGTTAGCTTTTTCTCAAAAGTCTGGTTTTAGTTGGCTATTTGATGCTTAAAATACTGGGGTGCATTGTCATGGGCAGGACCTCGCTGAGGTAAGACTAAGATGGCAGCACCCATCAGGGATATTGTGGCGTAATTTTTTTGTACATTTGGAGGAAGTAGAGACATGTTGTCTGTCTTTTTTACCCTCAGTGGCATAGCATGGTTTTTCCACTACAGGAGTATTGGAGTTTGTCAGACAAAAACCTCTTTATAGCCTCACTAATTTACAGTGAAAGCCTTTAGCCATACTGGAATAAAGCCATTATAAAAGGCAAAAAGACACAAATTTCTCCACTGAAGATTTTCTCAGTGAAACAGTGTAGTGAAACTACAAGCTGTATTTTGCTCTTTAATCCTCTGAGTGCACTATAACCCACAGGTGGAAGTGGGTTAATTTCACAACATGACAGCTCAAAAGAAACTTTGTGATGAATAATATAAATAGGTGATTAATCTGCAGATTTTTTTTTCTCAGTTAAAAAATACAAAAATCTGAATATATAACATGAAAGAGAATGGTAAAATAAAAATTAATTCTGTAGACTGCTTGTTTTGTTAGCCACGAGTCCAAAAGAGATTCAAGTTACTATTATAAGCAGACCAAGAAAACAAGCTAGAGTTTACACTTGAGAAGGTGGAAAAGGTGAATCTGTGGTATTATTGCTTAAGAAAGGCAACAATTCACTGATTCATAAAATTGATTGTTTTGGATTAACTGCCTAATCTTTTCAGCTCTACATCTAACAGCTTGTAATAAACTTGTGTAAATTTGTTCAGAGTCCAAGTTGTCATAATCCAACCAAAGTTCTAAAACCCCCAAAACATTAAGTTTACAATTAGAGAATGAAACTTCAGAAAAGGAGACTTAAACAGCAAATGTTTGCCATTTTTGTTTAACAGATGCACCAAGTTTTTCCTGTGGGGAAACTTAACCCTGAGAAATGTAAAACACTCTGGAAATATTTTAATCAATCTGCTCTGGTTCTCTATTGTTATATTTATGTGTTTTCATACCATATATGCTTCATTAGTTAATTATTTACTTCTCCTCCTCATTCTCAGATGTGCACCCCTGCCAACACACCAGCGACACCCCCCAACTTCCCAGACGCGCTGACCATGTTCTCCAGGCTGAAGGCGTCTGAGAGTTTTAACAGTGGAAGCAGTGGCAGTCCAATGGCTGCCTCCATGGCCACCTCACCACCGCCTCCCCAGGTTGGCGGCTGGGGGGTCTCACCGAACGTACCTAATGTGCCGCAACCTCCACAGGGACTTTGGACTCAGGGGCAACCCCCCATGCAGCCCTGCCCTGCCTGGCCCACGGGCGTGAACGCCCATGCAGGGGCCGAGCAGAAGGCTAGTGTAGCGATGGAGGCTGAGAGATGAAGGGCAGCACGGGACTGAAAAAGCCCCCCTTCCATCCAGGAGGAGGGAAGGAAACAGGGAGGAGGGGTAAAAGTGGGGAGGGTGGGGGGTGATAAAGGGTAGAAATGGGTTTTGGTCATTTTTTTCCAAAAAAGGATGTGGAAAGAGACAGAAACTACGCAAACCAAGAAAAACTCAACGTGGACAATTTAAGAAGAGGAGAAAAACCAATGCAAATATCAATACAAAAATAGAAAGAAAAAAAATATACGCACACACATAGTAATAAGAGAGCCACTGAAATCTTTGTTAGTTTTTCCTAAGTAAATGCATAGATAAGAGAAATATTATTGAACTAAAAAAAAAAAAAAACTGAAATTTTTAAAAAATATTGTCACGCCCAAGGATTCTATGTGATGTTCAAGGACATTCAAGGCAGCAAACTTAATTTTCAGTTCTTCATTTTTTTTTCCCTCCATCGTTTCAGCCAGTGTTTTTTTTGCCACTGGTGTTCTGTGTTTCTGCAACTGTCTGTGCTGCATGAGGAGAGAGGGACTTGCAATGCAGTGTTTGAAATTGACTCAAAAATCAATGCGCACTTGAGTGTGAGTGTGTACGCATGTGAGCTGGTGATCAGTTTGTAATCAAAAATGTATACACACACACACACGCATACACACACATTGACACAAATACACATTTAGCGTTTAGAGGACACACCTCCATACTGTCATCCCCCATCCTCAAAGGTGGGGCTTTCTTACCTCACCTGGTGGTCACCTGACTTCTTTCAGCCAATCAGGGATTCTTCTTAAACTAACCGTTGCCGCCGCCGCCGCAGGACGTTTTTAAAGGTTTTTTCTTAAAGGCAGCAGCCACTCTGGTTTATGCTAACTGATCCTTGCTGCAATGGCTTTTCCTGACAGTTTTAAACCTGGACTCAGACTACAACTTTCCATTGTATACTTTTTCTGGAGATTTGGGTTAATACAAGAAAAATGAGAAATCATGGTTTAATATAATATCGTTTATAAAAGCTAATTGTTCTGTTTTTGTTGAGAGGTTAAGGGGGGTGGCTTTAAAATGGGTGGGACTTAAGATTTTTTTGTTTGTTTTTTGTTTTGAAAGAGTGAATCAAATGCAGCTAAAATGGCTACAGATGACAAAAAAACAACACGACTACTCCATCTTTGTAAACAGAATTGCCACTTTGCATGATGTGTTCATAACGTGTAACATCTTTTGTAGCAAACATACATGAGGTCGAGACATGTTAATGGAGGGGTATTGCGTTAAAGATGAGGGTGGGGTTGTGGGTCTCATTCCCAAAGCTAATAGAAATGCAATAGATGAGTGTTTTCTGCAAGGCTAGAGTTAATAAGTAGTGACTCAGTATCAAGGCAGAAATTGACAAAACATCTGGATGGTTTTGAGAAACAAAGAGAAGAAAAGGGGTGTGGGGTAGCTTTGGGAAGCCCGCCACAGGCTATTCGGGGACACTACAGACTACTTTCAGATATACAGTATATATTTACCCTCAGATACTGTACCACAGAGGGGTTTTTACAACATTGAGGTCTCTAGTTTTCGACCAGTCCCTGGTCCATTGATACTGCTGAGGGACAGTTCAGGGATGACCCTGACATACGGCAATATTTTAAATGCAGGGTCTGGCCCTTTTTTTATTTTTTCTTGTTTGGTTTATTATTTCATTTGATAAGAGAAGAGAGAGTAAGAAGAGATATTTTGAATAGCTGAGGGTTTTTTTTAAAGATAAAAAGATAATTTGGGAAATAATGGATATAATAAGAAATAAATAAGCAACTTCCTTTTTTATCATTTAGACTAAACTAATATTTGAGTTCAACCTTTCCATGCTTCATACTTTATTCGGTTAAATCAGAGCGTTTCTGGGTGGGCCTGTTCCTAAATGGTTTCTCATGTATGTTTCCCCACTTGTATGACTGTATGAGACCATTCCCACAATATTTGTGGACTACCTGATAATTAACTTATCATTTTTGTGAACCTAAATAAATATTGTATGTCAACCTAAACAGCACTGCAGTGTGTGAATATTGGCTTCGCAGTTGATGGCATATGAGGTTTTTCAAAGCGGTCTAAATGAATTGTCATTCGGGCTCCTGATCTAGGCATATAGTTGTTAATGTGTGTGTGTGTGTGTGTGAGAGTGTGTGAGAGTGAGTGTGTGAACTAGAAACACCAGAGCAGTGTGTCAAATAATGATAGCGCGGAGATAGATGCAGCATAATCTCACACTTGGCTACCTCTCAGCCAGGCGAATTTAATATAGTCACCGAGCCAGACCACAAAGTCACAGACCTCTCTGTCTTTTTCTGCTGTCTGTGTGTGTATGTACATCCGAGAGCTAAGAAAATCTGTCTGATGTTTTGGAGCACGAAGGGCCGAAGATGAAAGCCAAAAAAGCAGGAGAAGAGAGCGAGAAAGCTTTTGAAAGAGGGACTTCAGGTCTGCGGCCAATCGCCAGCCCTCGCCTTCCCGAATCCACCGCCCTTTGGATGTAAACACAAACACCAGCTGTCCACACACAGGGCTTTGCCATACATAAACACACATACCACACATGGCAGTGGTGTGGTGGTGGTTTGGTGTGGTGGTGGTGGCGGCATAGGAGGGGTCAAACAGTTCTCCATGTCCTTAGCTCACCTCCTCACTACATCCCGTCTCTGCAGGAAATAAAAGAGATTGCCTCTGCTGATTGTGTGTGCCACTGTGCCAGTTCTGGAGCTGCTGTGAGTGTGTCAGCAAAGTAGGGTGAATGCCAACAACTTGGCATTGGGAACCACGGTGCATCAGAGCATGTGGGATCAGCAATCGCAATTAACACGGGGCTTTACCAGCAGCAACCAAACACAAACCAGTATGATATGGAGGCAGTAAAATGGATTCCTGAGGCCACCAATTGCTCTATTCCAGCCTGTGTACATTTATCATCATAAGCTCACTGCTAAGAGCACATTAAATGGACAATTTAAATGATTTGTGTTTTATTTTGGTGATGTCCTTAGCCCATGATTTTGTGGTTATTGCATTATTGTGCTTAGTCAAAGCTTTCCTTCCATTTACTGTGAGCCAACTTCTGATATCAGCAAAACACAAATCACTTGGAAAAAGCTACCGCATCAGATATCTATTCATCTATCCACAGGCTTTTTAATTCATCAGTTTTGCGTAACAGAAACCACATGTTTTAACAAAGATAACAAAATGCAGCATTTATCATTAACATGCAAGTTGTCTTGCATGAGCACACTGGTGCAGAGTGATTCTGCTGTTCAGTTTATCTGCCCTTTAGAAAAGAAAACAGGACGTTGTTTTCTAGGTCACTGGATGGTGTGGACACAACACAGCCTCACAGATGGCACACCATCAGTACACCTGTCTCACTTCATGTGTAAACATGGCTATATTAGCTTGCTATACTGTAGGACACTTGTTGTCGATTGTTTGAGCTTAATTTTTTATGTTAACTTCTGTAAACAAAGGAGACCAAACACAAGAAGATTTCCAGCCTTACTTGACCCTTTACATCCAATTAATTTTTAACTACCATATCAGATCTTATCAAATCAGATAAACTGCTCCACTGCACAAATAATATGGAAAATGAGAAGGTAACCATGTAGAGTTTCAGACAACTAGTTGGAGTAATATTTTCATTAGAAGCAGCTGTGGGACATTAGAAGTAACACACATGAGTAAAAAAGTTTGTTTTCTTTTTAAGGAACAAGCACTTTTCATGTTCCTTATTTAAAATCATACTTCTGCTGTTAACTTGAAGATATCTTTAAGCCAGGAATCTACTTTTTACTTGATTCAACTGCATTTGCCAAAAGTCTTTGCTGCACCACTTGTCTTTTGACCACAATACAATGGTGATGGAGTACAGCCCAGAACATTAGGCAGCATCCAGCCACAATCCCGGTCCACATCTGGCCAAACTCTTTATAATAAAACCTTAAAAAGGAAACAGTTACATGATGAAGTGAGTGAGATCTTTGCTTTTGGAATCTCATCCTCTGAAATCCACAAACACTTTGGAGTGAGTCGCACACTCTTTGAGTGAAAATGCAGTTAGCAAGCTAATGTTAGCTATATCAATTTTCCATGTGTACTGTTAATCTTTGCGGTTGTCATAATGGCATTACCTTATCTTGAAGCTAAAGAGGTATTGTCGGGCTTTTATATAATGAATTAATGTAAAAATAAAAAGCAGCTTGTGCTTTGACTAATTTATAAACCAGATACTTTTGTATTTTTTAAAAAAGCGTTTTATTCTTTTCCTTGAGTATAAGTTATCAGTACTACACCCACCACTGATAAGCGTTATCATTATGTTATCATTATCATTACTATGTTTGAATACAGTGCGAGGACACACACAGGTGACGCAAATCACATCTTGCTAAGCTATTCACTGTATTTCAGTGATTAACAGTTGATGACAGATATACAAAAGACAGCTAGCAGGCAAACATGGATGCTAACAATGCACTATTTTAAATATTTTAAAGACGCTGTTGATTTGAGAAATACTTAACTGAAAAAGACCTTTTTTTCTGGTGACAATACAGCTTTAAATTTTAAAAATTGCTGCAGAGCTTTAGTTGGACAATTTTTTTACCTTTTCTGAATCATGTTACAAAGAGCCTTCTTCCGCTCTCTTTTTTGTAGCATGATTAATATACAGACTACTATCGTGTTGAAATGCTAGTTAGTCAATCAACAGCAAGTAAAATTTTAACTTGGACAAATACTTGCATAACAATCAGTTTTATTACAAATATGTGTATATATTCACATGTTAAGGGTCAAGGTTTTTCTCATTAAAATGCTGAGGTTTTCAAGTCGGATATCCATTTTAAAAGTAGGCTGAGTATGGAAATAAACCCAGTATAATGTTTTAGCTTTTAAGAAAAGCAGATGGAAAAGGAAGAGTAAATATAACTTTTTTTGCAGAGGCTATGGAGACCAGAGGCTACCTTAA
>JAQNCA010000017.1:18422996-18449496 GCA_029783725.1 Acanthurus tractus | reverse complement strand
ACACACACACACACACACACACACACACACACACACACACACACACACACACACACACACACGCACACAAACACACATGCACGTACTTGAACAAGTAGATGAGTGATTTGGTTTCTGAGTATATGTATGTTTAAGTGTGTAATGTGGCATGATGCAGTAGAAGTGAGTGTTCATACTGGCAGGAGAGAAAGGAAGAAAAACACGAGGCTTGTGTAAAGCTTCTTTGTATTTCATCTCTGTACACACACTGAGAGATGAATGAGAGAATAGATGGATGGGTGGATGAATGGGTGGAAGGAGGTCTGCCACTGCAGGACTTGTGACGTCAGCCTTGTAAACTAGGGACATAATCCTCTGTAGGTCTGACCTGCTCCTTCAGTGTAACACACTGACATCTAGTGGTCAACAATCAGTACAACACACTATGATTTCCAGGTTTTGCTTTCCTGCCTATTGCTCAACAGACTTAAAAATGTACAAACGTATAATCTGTTTCCTTGTTGCCCTGTTGTGTTACAACTATGTTGGCTCTGCCAGTGACCTTGATAACCTTCAAAGTACCACAGAAAAGCAGGAAAGTAACAATAAACACAGGAAAAAAAAACACACAGTGATGACAAAGGGTTATTAAACTATACCATGGTGTAAACACAAAAATCGGATATTAAAAGAGGTCACAGATAAGGCTCATGAAATACCCTCTTTATCAGTACGCACATATGATTACAGCCTGTTTGCCAATATTTAGACCAAAGAAGCATATATGATTTTGTGTGGAATATAGGTCAGACTTCATCTGCCCTGCTGATGTTATAAACTCACTCCAGGGGCTATTGATGCAATGGACATATGGGGCCAACTGCCACATTTCACAGTTATTGTAGCCGGCACACTATGTGCTACCATACACCACAAAGTTCATGTTATTTTTAGACCAATAACCTACCGAGACTGATGTTTTTAGATATGTATAGAGATAAGCTGTGACCTTTGAATGCTTTATCAGCACAACACGTGTTCTTATCAAGACATTCTGCTTGCTGAAACACATTGAAAGTGAATGTAAAGCCTCTCAATAAAGAGCACGTGAGTATGTGTTCTTGGGTTTAGCTGGTGGACAATGATAAATACAAAATTTTCATTTTCATTCTCAGTGAGATTTTTTCATCTTTAGATGATGGTAATAGAATAGAGGTTATTTTATAGAATATGAATGTTTCACAGTTGAGAGGACGTCTTGTCGTACATGAGTATTTGCAGTCATTATTCAGCTCCAAACAGCAGACAGATAAGTGCTCAGGTCAAACAGTAGTTTACCCAAACTATTTGATGCCCAATGTGACAACCAATTTGACTGCGGCCCTCTGCTGTTCAATGTCCCTCCATGTGACTTGGCTGAAAACATTTGCATGTTTTTTACACTCTCACCTGTTTGTGCAAACAACGTAAATTAAAGGGAACTATAAACCAAATTGAGTGACGTGTACATCAAAGCTACGTCATGTGCCGAAGCTGGCCAGTTGATAAAGCACATCGTGAGAATGAGTCTGCCTCGCAATGCTTTGGATTTTACTTTTAGAATTAGTTTGAAAGAAGAAAACTGTTTTTATTAGACATTCTGGACTTTGCTGGACTGCAAATGACAAATGGGACCTTAAACCCCTAATTTACCTTAGAGGGATTGAGCCTGGATTCAGTTTTTTGTTGTTTTAAGAGGATTTTGGTTTTTGGTTCACATCATTACAGTTAGAGGATCTACAGTGTGTGTTTGTTCCTGCTATAAAAACACTTTGATTCAGGTGTTAAAAACAGGATGGAGTTCTCAGACAAGGACATGATAATTCTTAAGTCTTTCATGCCGAAAAAAAAGAGTGTGAGGTTCAACACAGGCGCCAGTTTAGATCCAGAACAAGTTCAGCAGGATGACTCTGAACCTGATACCCAGTCTGGATCTAATCAGGGGACACGGGAGCCAAAGAATAACTCCTCACTGCTGGCCCTCATCGAGTTTCGCATACAGCAGCTTCACAGCAGGCGTCTCACTCTGCTGAAGATGCAGAATTTCAGGAAGGAGGCAGAGGACAACAGTGGTGGGACTACAGAGAGGAGTGAGTCATTCTCTTACTTTGATGGTGAAATCATTAAATTAGTCAACACAAACAAGCCTGTCATTCCCTTGTTTCCTAATCTTTTTGGCCTGTGATTCTCTTAAAAGAAACCCTTGTCCCAGGACAGCATTTTTAGTTAAACTGAAGAAAAAAATCCCCCTAACCCCATTCCTTTAAAAAGTTCTCATAAATATTAAAGGAGGTCCATTTTATTGCTTTATTGCTTTATTTTTATTCATTTTTGTATTTTAAATAAAAACTGGCCTGTTTTAGGCTTTTTTAAAATATTAAAAAAAGGAAAATGGAAAGTGCCGTGTGGGGATAACATGGTTTTGATAAATGTGGGCCAAGGAATTGTTAGAAATAGAGGAGCAGAAGAACTAAATGAGTTTCAGACACACAAACATAAATACTTTTACACATTTCTGAACTACTTATAATATTTACTGATGCATTCAGTGAATTTTTGACTTGTGGAATAACTTAGTTAATGGCTTCATTCAGTCAGTTTTTGCCACCCTAAAAAACTAGTGCAATAATCTCAACAGGTTAACAGATACCTGAGCTTTCTTTACATCTGTTTAAGCTGTGTAAACCTTCTCTCCCTGTGTGGTGTCATCAGCGACGACTGAGGACAGCGACAGACAGTGTGAGCTGGAGGCCATTCAGGAGGAGCTGAGGGAGCTGTTGGTTAAAAAGAAGGAGTTGAAGAACCAGGAAAATGGATTCAAACTCGGTAATGGTGCCCACTGTGGATACATTACACAAAGATACTGCTTACTGGTCTTACAATGTGACATTGAAATACACTTTTGCTCATGTCGTACATCAGGTCATCCGATTGTGCATTGCAATTTTCGCAAAACACTCCGTGGGGGGGTGTACCTGCTGCCACATTTGCATCAGGAGGATCTGACATTGCAGACGGTGAAAACAAGGATTGATGCAGAAATTCTGACAGGACCAGTTGTTTCAGGTAAGCTACACCTCACACACCTACACACACACACACACACAAAACCTTAAATGTCATTTGCATTTTTTTTACATCTGCCAGTAATTCTCCGTCTGCTAGTAAACGTTAAATCTGCCAGTAATTCTCCATTTCTCTCTCTCTCTCTGTCTCTCTCTCTCTCTCATGTGCAAGTGGACAGTCTGAGTCAAACATCAGCTGTCACCACGTGTCCGTCCTGTGAAGAGGTCGTCCTCACAGAAACCCACAGCAAAGTCGGCGAGGCTGTGTGGGTGTTCTGCTGCTTGTCCTCTCTGATGGGGTACGTCTTTCATCCCACCAGGTTGATCAGTCCAAACTAGTCTTTAATGAATAAGTCCAACATTCTGTAAAATATACTTATTCATCCTTTTGCCACAAGTCTTGTGTGTGGGCTATATGCTAAAGTCAATAGTCGATAGCTTAGCTTCACATCAGGACTAAAAAATTGCCCGGTGACACCTCTAAATCTCACTATCTGGACAAAAGTCAACAGTGTAACAGGAAGTCACTGCACTCAGACAACAGGCAGACCAAAACCAGACCATGTCTCCTGCGCTTCATTTTTTGTGAGGAAAAAGTTAAAGATTTGAATATTAGTTCCGTTGTAATACAGTTACATGTGCTGGCAGGCTAACCTTTGGAAATTTAGTGGAATATGCTTATTTGTCTCCATGTAAAGAGTCTTATGACTGTACTCTGGATGTGAAGCTGCAGCCAGTTAATATTAGCTCAGTTTCACATTAAGAGTGGAATTAGGGGGGAAAGTTAGCTTGGATTTGTCTAATTATTGAAGAAAGGGTTTTAGCTTTTACTATCGCCTCCGAACCAGTTTTTGTCTTTTTTTTCACATAGACCAATAACACTAACTTGCACTTTTTAATCTTTAATTTTTTTGACTGATGCATCTGCGGTTTGTAAAGGGACTTTTATCTGTACCTGAATCAGTTCTTTTACGTTGTCTTAAAATCAAAGATCTGATTAATGGACGGATTGGTGCGCTAAGCCTGCCTGACAACCCTGTCAACTGAATTCAGATTTGATATATCAATTAATAAATTTACATTATAACAGTTTTAAATAAATAAAGTTAAACTGATAGCTACTGAAACACACCACTGCTCATATAATTACACAGTCGGACAGCCTTTACTTGGTTTGCGGTGACTGATAGCTCACGGTGGCTGATGTTAGCTGACTACAGATATTTACAGCCAGTTTAAAAACAGACTAGCTATTGTAAAGGAGCTCTGACATGTTTTCTGTGGCGAAGATCGAACTTTGACCTTATACCTCCTTCCTTCCTATCACAAGGGGTGTCGCAGGCTGCTGTTTGATCCCATTCTTCGCGGACCGCCTGAGGAACGTCCACCACAAGTGTTCCAGCTGTCAAGCACATATACACACCTACAAGCCTTTTTGATATCCTGGTTATTATATAAAAGCCCTGTTGTGATTTGTACAATATTATCTACTGCTTTTTATAACTTGAGTGATAATTTCTTGTGGTGTTAACATTGTTTGGAGCTTTGTTGTCTTTATTTTTTTTTTCTCTAGCCCGTCATGAAAGGGACACAACTAGCATTTTGACATTTTGCCTTTTATCTGAAGAAAGACTTGTTTAACTTTTGGCCCTTCAGCTGATCAAGGAAATGTCTGTGGAATCGATGACAGCTGCAAAAAGTCTTGGACCCCCTAGGTGTTGAAACTCACTCACTCATGATGTGTGAGTCAGCCTCTGTTTGCTTACCAGAAAGTCTGCATGACCTAGATATACTCAAGCTCACGGATAGTAGACACAGCAGGCAATATCATTCAAAATACTGCCTACTCATGACGTAGAAGTATGTTTTAAATGATCCAGCTGTAAGTTTGTCTGTTGGTCTAACGACCTTTGAAACAAGTTTTTGTTGGTATAGGAAAAATATATTTGTGATGATTTACTTTCTGGAAGGAAAATGGAAATACATTGCTGAGAATATGCAAACACAGGTCTGACACCGGAGAAGGCAGACAAAGAACCACTTTTATAAAATGTGAACCAGATCACAAGTCAAAAGTAGTGACCTCATGGGTTTAACTGTTATTAATAACAACATCATTGTTCCTAATATTTGTGATGTATTTATGAAGATAGAACCACTGTGTTATTAACATCTGCAGAGGCGTTCACAGTACACCAATTTTTTATTGACACATAAAGGCATACAGTACTTATATACATCTTTTGAGTATTTACAAAATAGAGAACCCATGGATGTTACACATGTATAAAAATATGCATTACATCTATATAAATATGTACACAATGTGCAAAACATATGGCATACAAACAACAAGAGGCAATGGCATGGGTGGTGGAGACAGAGAGGAGCCCTGCGGCCACGAGGGAGGATGTAAAACAACTGATTAGGGCGAAGTTCAGCTCCACCGAAAAAAGTACAATGTTTACATGATGATAAAATGGCGCAGGTAAATGAGGATAAGCAGTAGATTGGAAGTCAGCGTGTGAAAGTCTGAGCCGACACCTGCTAACTCCATTATGAAAGAAAAGAAGCGGACAGGAACGTTGACGGAACCTTCAGGGGTTCATTAAACTGACTGTGCTTCCACAAACCTCTAAAACAAGAGGGTTATTCAAACAAACCCCCACACAACCACTCAGATATAAGTGCTTTTGAACTTTTAAACTGTATTACTCTGTAGTAAAAGCTCTTACATTAATAAAGTCAAGGCAGGATCTGACATACAGAAAAGTATATCAAGGGAAAGCAGCCATTATTGCTTTTCGCTGTCCCTGTCTGGCCAGTCAGCGACTATGATTCCTAATGGTAAGTGGTGTCAAATTAGATGTAAATCACATAATTTTGTGAATTTACTGCAGTGAAAAGGTTTGTGTACGTCTGATATGAAACATAAAATGGAAAAAAAACATCAACAATTCTGCAAACCAAAAATATACAAACACAATCTTTTACAGCTTTTACACAAGCATGAAAGCAAGATTAAATGTCTTTTACTTTTAAAAAAACAAGTGATAAATACAAAAATTGTGAGAAAATTAACAAAATGTTATAATATGTTCCACTGCCTTTTTTTGGCAACAAAATATTACATTTGATAGCCTTAAAGCTAACAGACTGAAGCATAAAAAAAAACAAAACACTATGAACTCATCACCTCTTTAAAGACACACATGAATCAACTAGCGATTCTTATTGTTCACCCTTTTCTGTAACACTCGCAGTAATGTAGAAAAAAGAACAGAATCTAACTAAAACCTGCAAGCAGGTAAACCAGGGTCCACCAACACAACTGTTCCAAAGGTGAACTATGAGAGTGACCAAGAGAGAGAGGCCTATTCTGAAAAGTGCTAAAACAGGTGGTTTAACATGTTCATATGTAAGAAAAAACAAAACTGAAACATAACAAAGCCCAGAGGCAGGTCTGTGCAGTATTTGGCGCAATTCTTCCAGGTGGTCATATGGTTTTTTTTTTTGTTTTTTTGTTTTTTTATTTGGGTACATCTATGTGTCTTGGCCTTTTCTGATGATCAATGTGTAAATGCAGCAATGGGAGCATCACACTTCTTCGACAAGACAGTAAAGGGCTCATTCAGCGCGCTCAGGTCGCCACATTATTGCTGATGTGAACAGCAAAAACAGCATTAAACAGGAAGAGGAAGGAAGAATAAGAGCCCCTTTTGAGCTTTTTTTCTTGCTAGAAATGACCCTGAAGAACCATTGCCACTGAAAATGTGCTGAGACCTCACAAGATAAGAAAGGCAACGCCCTCTAGTGCCCATGGACAAAATGACAGAATAAAGTGGTTAAAATGCTCTGCGATTCACTGGACATGACTGTTGTTTTTTTTTTTTAAATGACAGTTAAAAAAGCAATCTTATTTCAAAGTGCCATACAGTGAGACTCTATTACTCCTAAATTAATATTTAAACAGGTCATTTAAACTATTTCATTTTATGACGGCTTTAAAAATAGATAAGCCCTCTGTACCAACACCCCGACTGTGGGACACAACCGAGCAACGCAGATAAAAATGGTAAACAGTCATCAGAAGCTTTTTGAAGCAAATTTTTGAATATGTTGACAGGATAGCAAATGATTTTTTACTTTGATGGATATTAGCAAATTTTTCTTCAGACAACTTGTGGTCGACGGCTGAGAGGGGGGCTCGAAACAGCCCCGGAGATTAAACATGAATACAATCATGCACACAGACACGGGTGTACATGCAAAAGACAGGAAGACAAATACACATCTACAGACAAACACGCACGTCAGCATGCTTTCTGGCTTCTCACACACACCCAGGTGGTCAGGAAACAGACTTTGTCCACAGCAGCTGATGCATCACAAGTCAGACTATTTCACCAGCCGAATATCATTTAAGAATATTCTGATTCCTCCACATGATGGTTGGTCACTTGATAAACAGGCTGTTAAAATAGACTAACTTATCAGCTAAAGGTGATTGTTATCTAGCCCTTTTGTTGGCTAGCGATGCAGTAATGTCCCACCCCAACACACACATACACATAAACACACACACTGACACACAGACAAAGTGCAGGGATATTGTAGGACAGCTCGATATATGTAAAGCTCATCTTCTCCAGAGGCAACTTCATTGATATAACTTGCAGCACACACCATTCACACCTATCATGTGGGGGTGTGTGTGTTCATGTGTCATAAACTGATATTTGTTCCCTTTTCCACTGTTTTTGTCAGTTTACTATCAGGAGAAAAAAAAAAAAAAGCTGCCAACTTTTTGGATAAAGTCCCATTTTTTCCATCTTTTCTAAATGACATTCAAAGTCAGATACTTGGACAACAACTGCAGTATCTCTGAAGCGTTTGGCCACAGGATCTTTATGCTGATCACAGCCATATTAATCACTACATATTTACGATCACCTTGGATATGCAAAGTTCACATTTCCTTGTTCTGAGGTGAATGAGGCTCACCGTTGGAACGCTGCGCCTCTTTAGTGCATAGCTCTCACATAGGTGGAGGAGTCTTTGTTCTTAAGAGTCACTGGTTCATCAGCTTGACCAATGCGGTCATGATAGGTCAGAATAAAAACAGTCACATCTGATAAAACATATCAGATTAGTCAGCTAACATTCAAACTACGGTATGTAGTAGATGAGGCCAGTGTGAACGGAGGCTTGGCCTCCTCTCAGCTAAAAATCCCTTTAACATCTGTCTCTGTGACCGACCGAGCACATCTGGCTGCAAGTCATAAAGGGAACACATGAATCGGACCGTAAGCACCTCAGACAGGCTGAAGCAACTCCTCAAAGCATCCTCGGCCAGAACTCATATGCATTTTTTTATTGACAATCTAGTTATTTTCTTTTTTTAATTACAAACCCTATTTGTAGATTGAACTATCATTTAGCATGATGCACTTATTGTCCTGTAACAACCAGTTTTTTATAGTCTAGCATGGCACAGTATGCTTCAGTGAAACACAGGTCTTCACATGAGAACAACTCCAGAAAGATTTATGTAAGTTTTTACATTTAGTTACTGTGCTCACACAGTAAAACAGACGCAGACTTCACTGAAAGCCAACGAGCCAAACCTCCAGCAGAAACAGTCGTCATCAACACTCCTCAAGCTCTCAGGCAGAGAGGAGTTCAGCTGTATTAGTGTGGTTTGAAGAGTATTTACAAACTGCCTGTTCTGTATTTATTCATTTGGCTCGGTCTCTTTGTCTCTGTAAGTGAAAAATTCAGCTCTGTTTGAAACCCTTTTGTTGGGAATACTACGGGTGACCACAATCACCTTAGTGATGACGTTTCTTCGCTGTTTAGTCATAACTGACACCATTTTAAAGCTGTGCAAAAACCTGCCTGTAGTTCAACTTGTATCAGTGCACTGCCTGTACAGCGTCTCTTACTGTTGTATAGTGGGAATATTACAGATGCTATGGATGTAGTGGTGAGAGTGATATGGCACAGAAATGCCATGCTTTCTCCTCCTTTTTGCTTCCTTACTTAAAATGTTAAAACTCAACCTCTCTGTGGCTGTTTGTCCCTTTCTTCTTCTCTCTATCCATCCATCCATCCATGTTCTTGGCTCAGCTGCTCTGCATACTCCCTCAACTCAGTTTTTTCTTTATTAGTCCCAGTGCAGCTGCAGGTCATGTGAATCCAGGAAGTCCGTTGGGATCCCCAGGGGTGTGAGCGCTCCAGCAGGACCTGGTGGCATGGTAAGGTCCAGCCACTCCATATTGTCCAGGCCTGGGTCGGACAGACCCATGTTGAGAGAGGAGGGGGGTGAGGAGGAATCACAAAAGGACAGGTCTGATGTGTCCATGGGAGAGAATGGCTGCTGCTCCATCAGCTGGGCTTGAAGCTCCTCCATCAGGCCTTGTGTGCGCGGGTCTGAAGCTGGTGGCGTATCAGCCAGTGTGTTCTCAAGAAAGGCTTCGAGCTGATTGTCTGTGGCCAGTGAGGAGAGGCTGGGCATGCTGGGGCCGACAGCGGGGCTCAGGGTGGGAGGAGGGGCTACCTGGATCTGTGGAGGCGGCCTGGAGAGAGCGGTGTTCACTGGCAGGGTGGTGATGTTTGCTGTGACTGGGAGGGTCTTAGTGAGAGACACTGAAGGGTCCTGCTGGATAAATGGAGTAATCTCTGCCGTGGGAGGGAATTAAAAACATGGGTTATTTTGAGGGTTGAAGCACTGAGGGCCCCAGTTATCCATTAATTTTATCCTTCTGTTTTAGCTGTTTATCTGTGACTGAAACCGTCTTGTTCAGTCCAAGGTGAAACGTTAAAAATTGAAAGCACTGCTGTCTGCACAGCTGTGGGCTCTTTTTTTTTGAGATCAGAATGTTTTAAACTCGCTCACTCTAAACACAATGTTCTGGGTCTGTACCGTCAGCGCGCACCTCCTTACCTCCACTCTCTATGAGAATGTCGAACAAGTCATCCATTTGCTGGCTGGTTGCCGTGGGAACCTGGAAGGACAAGTCAACTAGGTTAAAAGACTTGACGCTGGTTCACCGAAAGAAAAGCGATTCCTCAAGGCTCGGAAACTGAAAATAAACCCATAGGTTTTCATGCTTCTTTGTATTTGGACAGATTCAGTTGCTGAGTGATGTGAGTGTGTGTGTGTGTGTGTGTGTGTGTGTGTGAGAGAGTGTGTTTGTGCTGCGACCTCTGTGATTCTAACCTGTGACACATTGTTGACGTGCAAGTTGCGGCTCTGTTTGACGGCCTCTTCATAGCGAGGAGGCTCTCTCGTCTTGGGAGGCTGAGTAACAAGGGAGGTGGGCTGAAGGATGAAGGTCGGCTGGGGAGAAGAGGACTGGATATTTAAGAGAGAGACGAGGAAAAGATGGGAATAATCAAGGACCATCTGTATGAAGCAAACACTTCAAGTTCAGTTTAGAAAATTGTTAAAATCAAAATAGTTCATGATTTCAAGTCGGATAGACTGAATCGCACTAAACGTCCTTCTCTACAGCAAAAACGCAGCACTGATACCTTATTTAAGGGTCCGTTGGAGATGTGGTGGTTAGGTGAAGCCCGTGGAGAGATCCTGTTCTCTGGGAAACACTGAGGATTCATCTCAGCTCTAGTTTTGTTCTCCAAACCAGCGGTGTTATTGCACATAGTCAGAGTCTGTCAAGACACAAGACAGTCAGTCATCAGTCCATCATGTGTCTCGGGATTTAAATCATACCAGCAAAATAAAATTCCACACTGGACTCTTGGAATCTGTTTTTAGCATTTTCTACTGTTTTCTGATTTTCTGTGGTTGAAATAACCAGTAAAAACAAACCATCAACAGAAAAATCAATGATCGAAACAGCAACAAAAGTACTTCTCCACTCAACATCATCACGGAGCACATTCCATTACTCAGGATTGTTTCATACAAGTCAAGAACACACAGGACAGTGACAGATACATGTTCTTGTTTTTTTTGGGAGGGCAAACTGACACATTAGCTAAGTCACTGCAGCTGCAGGACAACAGTTTTTTTAAGGAAATGCAACTATTTATGTGGTGTGACTGACCTGTAACAGTTGGTTGTGGTTGGCTAACTGCTGACTGGGTGACGTCTCCATCTTAGTGGTTTGCAGCTGAGGAACTGAAGCCTGGACCAGGCCTGGATTGGAGACCGTGGCCTGAAGGACAGGCTGGGGTAAGGGAAAGGTTGTGAGAACATGATTTAGCAAGTTAACTCTTAAAGTTCACATCCTGTTTTTCTATGACTCTAACACTACAGTTTATTGCAGTCTCACCTGCAGGCTGACAGTGGTGCTTGGCAGCTGGATCGCAGTAGCATTGTTAGGTAGTGAGACTGGGAGGAGGATCTGAGTCCCAGCCTGGCCAGTGGTGGTCAGAAGAGTCTGTGCTTGACCAGATGTGGTTAACAAGGTCTGAGGCTGTCCCAGCACCTGGGACATTCCCCCTGTGTGACTGATGAAAAACTGTGGCAGGCTGGGGGCTGCGGGTTGGGACTGAGAATGAGTCTGCAGCTTGGGACTTCTCTGCGTCTGGGAGAGTAATTGTGGGCTGGTGGTAACTTGGGGCTGTGTTTGCGGCTGGATCTGGGTGATCAGCTGGGTCTGGGTCGGGAGTTGGAGCGGCTTGCCGGGGGAAACAGTCACATCCTCCAGTTTGACCACTGTGGGCAGGGAGGTGAGAGCCTGGGAGCCCAGGATAGAGTTAGGGATTGTAGCGGTGGTGGATGAACAGTTTGACAGGACTGCACCCTCCATTTTTACTACATTTGAGTTCAGGACAGCAGAAACAGGGTTCATGGAAGGTACAGAAGTGACTTTAGGAGATGCGGAGACAGTGTCAGCAGTGCTGGCCCTCTTCTCCACCTCCAGCTGCATCTTCAGAGCCTCCACCAGCCTCTGTTCCTGCTCCAGTTTCCTCATCAACTCTTCTATCTGCCGTTCCTTCTCATGGAGTCTCCTGTCCTTTTCCTCTGGGACTTGGAAAGACAGGAAAGGTGAGGACCGCAGACAGGCACCAACAGAGCTCATCATTTGTGTTTCAGATGGGGCCTCAGACATGCTTGAATCTTGCAGCTGGGCGGAGGGATCAATGGAACTGGGTGAGACCGGCGGTGTGGGGTTCATGCTCTCTGGAGCTGTTTGCTGGATTGGGAGGACTATAGCAGGGGAGGTAGTGGTGCTAGTCACCTCCATGGGGACGGAAGAGAGGGTGGCGGTGGCAGGGGCAGGAATGGTGGCAGGTACAGAGGTGCTGGGATTGTCCTGAAAAGGCTTTAGTCTTTCTATCAGGTCGGTCTTTGTTCCTGACACAGGGAGGCCACGCAGCTTCAGCTCCAGTTTCAGCTCAGCCACCTAAACAGATTTACAGATCATCATATCATCAATTCTGAACTAGTGTCAGAGAATGAATGCTTCTGATTCTCATGGAATAGTTTAACATTTTTGCTTTTTTATCAAGAGTGGGACGGCTTGGCACAAAAGACTAAAAGCAGTGGGAAACAGCTAGCCTTTCTCCGTTCAGAGTCAAAATAACAAATAGAAAAACCCCTCCAGTGACTTCCTGAAGTGCAATCACTGCAGTAACCATGATCGAAAAGTGCCCAAGAAGTCACCGATCTTAGGAAAGAATGAGTCCTGCTCATAACCACAGGAAAAAAAACACAGCTTATTGTTTCTACACGTCAGTTTTTGTAGGGTTTTGATATGATTATTAGTGAGTTTGCTAAAATGTAGATTTTTGGTGGTGCCAGAGCATGGCTGCCTGTTTCTCAATGCTTTCAATCTTTTTGCTAAGCCAACCGCTTACCAGCTTTACTTTCATGTTTACGGCATGAAACTATTTTCAAAGTCCTTTTCAAAACACTTTTGCTTAAAAAACATGCATTTATATAAAAGCCATCCTATTAGTTAACAGAACTTCAGTCACAGCGGATATGTCTCACAAAACAAGTGTTCTTAAACACAGAGTGACCTCAAGTTTTCATTGCTTTATGAAACTTCCTGAATAACTGGACAAAACCTTATTAAATCCCATGTGGAGTTGTCAAATTTCCATAAAAACATTCTTGCACTGGCTGTTTAAAATCTTGATACAGTTCAGTTTAAACAGCTGAGTAAATTCTCTCTTTAGTCTACAATCATTACTTTGATTTCTAAGCTGCTGGGTTGTGCTGTTCCAAGCTACAAGGGTGAAGGGTTTGCAAGTTCACGTGGCTTTCCAAATACCTTCATCTCCTCCAGGTTGGCAGGCAGGACTCCTGGCTTGCGGTTCGAGAGCGAGTTGTTTGGGCGAGCTGGAGCCACGGGAGGCGGAGGTGGTGGAGCGGTGGGCAAAGACACCATGATGGAGGTTGGCAGGCTGCTGGCGCTGTTGTTCTGACCCTCCGCCACAGGTCTACGGAGAGAAAGGTACACAGAAATGATGATGTCATTGTTATTTCAGGAAATCACTTCTCTATCACAGGAATAAGAAGCAGAATAAGAGGAAGAGGAGGTGGCAGAAAGAAGGATGATACACAAAAGGGTATTATTGAAGAGATCACTGAAAAAAGAGAAAGAAAATCAGAAAGACAGGAAAGAGAGAGAGGAAATCTGTTCCCAGTATGAACAGACCATCCATCCTGTGCCCTGCGCCTCACACTAACAAAGCCAGTCGACCAGGCCACGGTGCACCCGCACAGTTCAAAGAGAGCCTGGCCACGCTGCCGTTGTGAGGACATGAATGAAAACAGCAGCTGGTGAAACAACATCCTGTTAGCTATTAATATGATTAGACGCAGAGTTGTTATTGGAAACTAGCTAATGGCCCTCTGGGTCGTTGAAAACAACAACATTTGGCTTGCTTTCAGAAGTTTTTAGATAAAAGGTTATGGAGGCCAGCCAAACCAGTTCAGAGGAAAAAAAGATGTATTCACAGAACAAATAACAATGATGAAAGCCTAAAAAACCCAATAACCTTTAAAGGTCCATCTCTATGAAAAAGGCAGAAATAAAACTAAATAGTTCTTACTTTTTCTATTAGTTAATTCATTTGTTCTAATGTTTTATATGCATACTTCAATGGTGCAGGTAATATGGTCTGGTAGTTGTAGTGCTGCTGTTGCTGGCTGATGATCTGCAACTGGAGGAACAGCTGCTGTTGCTGCAGTAATCGGGCATAAGAGGAGTCCATGGGTGCCTCGCTGGCCTCCTGCTTCTGGTCTGGTGGGACATACTGGTGGTACTTGAGCTTTTTCACCCTTGGCTTGGGCTCTTTGCCCTTCTTACTGCGACTCTTCTCCGATGGCGTCTTCTGCTGGCTTTGCTGTGGTGGGAGATCACATTGATTGTCCAGCAACGATTAAAATATACAGAAAGAGGTGATATTATATTAAGAGTTGGGAAAAAACAAAAGTTTTTTTTACTTTCACCAGTGTTGGGCCCGGCTTTGAAGGAGCAGCTGTGGTGATTGGCTGTGTGAGTGTGACAGCTGGGCGGCTAGCAGGCGGCTCGTTGGTAGAGATCACTTTCAAAAAGTCTGTCGCTGCTTGTGTAACAACTGGGATGGCCTGAAGAAGCACAACAAACAAACAAACAAACAAAAGAGACACTTTTAACCATAAAGCAAAGAGAAAACTTTGTAGATACATTACCAAGTCCAAGCTGGGGCTACGAGGGGAACCACACACGAAAACCGGTGTTAGCAGCCCTGGATCTAACCTGCAGCATGGTGTTAGGTAGTGTGGGTGGTGCTGGGGCTGGAGAGGGCGTCTCTGGCATTCTGCTCTCCACTGGAGACGGGACAGAACTCTGAGACTCCTGGCTGGCTGGCTGCTCTGGGGATAGGGCATCGCTGCTGTCCTCGTCCAGCACCTTAGGATAGTTCACTTGGCCCACTGGGAAACAGGAATGAAGTAATTAACTGATCACATTTTTCAAATATCAGTTTGCATGTAATAAAAAATCTGACAAACACCTTCCTGATAGTGTCCAATGAGTCAAAAATGCACAGAAGCCATTTCATAATGACAGTTTCTCACCAATGATGGCCTGTTTGAGGGTGGAGTCCACCGGCAGAATGTTCTTCTCCACCAGCTCCATGGGGCCAGGTCTCTGGGCGATCTTCTCATTCAGGTTGTCTGCCAGTCGGGCCCTTTTCAGTCTCATCTGTGTGGCCTGCAGTGATGGTTCAGCTCCGGTCTCTGGGGAGCAAAAGAACATGTCAAACACTGAGAAACCTCAACTTCTACTGCTTGTAGATTTATGTTGGCGTTTATGTATCTATTTATGTATTTATGTATCAAATGTGTAATACAGGTTTGTTCAAAGCACAGACAGAAAAAGAAAACATATTTCTCTCAAATTCAGTCTTTTTATTCAAATTCTTTATTTAAAGGTCAAATGGGAATACTAAATGAGACAGTAAGTGTACATAGTGAGATTTGAAGCAGTACCTTGCAGGATGTGCATCCTAACCAGCTCAGCTCTCTCTGGACGACTGCGAATCTTATGCTTGAGGAAATTCTCAGTCTGAAAAAAAAGACGGACACAGAACAGTCATCTAAATTTTCATGTCCTGTTTTTTTTCTGCTGCACTGAACAAAAGAGCAGTCCATGAGTGCATTTGCTCTGCCTCTCAAGTCCATGTTTAGCTTTTTTTGCTTCCAAACTGGGTGCCTTACCCTGGCTCTCTCCAAGCTGCGAATCTGCCCGTGGAAAGCTGCCGGGCTCTTCAGAGCTGCAACATAAAACATTTTCATTTGCAAAAAAATCTGATGACAAGTCATTTAAATAAAAAAAGAGCAAACATGTTTAATATCTCAGCTATTAGGGTCGTGATTTGTTATCATATTACCGCCCACATTGCATTAGCTTTTTCGGCAAGTGATGGGCAACTGGCAGTGCTGATACTCACGTGGCATGATGCCCTGATCCACCAGCTGCTCCCGGGTTCGCCTTTGCTGAAGCCTCAACTGCAGGACTGGAGACAGAAACATTCTGATTGTTATTTTTAAAAGAAAAAAAAGGAAAACATGAGAAGAAAAACATGAGAGTGCAGAGAGAAGAATAAAAAGATGAAGTATTGTATGCAAATAATAAGGGAAAATAAAATAGGGAAGAAGGGAATTGACTGTGAGACATGACATCAGACTTAACAAAAAACAAAGAACTAACTTTTCTGCACCCCAAATGTTTCTCTCACATCCTACTCTCCAGTCATTAGGTTGACAACTTCATATCATAGGCCAGCATTTTGCACACAGGACTCATTTTTCAGTTTATTCTACAAGTCAGCAGGGGCTGGACAACATACGTATACTTACATACTTACTTATACAGAAATATGAGCCTAGATGTTGCCTTGTATATCTGATATTGTTATATTGTGCAAGTGTTGTCTCATCCTGGTTGTAAAGGCTTCAGTACATTACAGTGATGTCATTTTCTGACTATGTAACTGCTTTAATGTTCGTCTTTATTTGCTTAGTCACTATATCTACGTAACTGATGATAACTTATCAAAACACTCACTGTGCTAATAGTTTGTAAAAGCATTGAAGCCATTGCTGCAATGTTAAACTAATATTGATACAGAGGTATTTGGTTAAAAATACTGATATTTAGTCAAGTCCATATTGTCCAGCCCTACTTAGAACTGAACAGTTAACCGCCTTAAAAAATATCGAAATACATGTTATGTTCCCCATTCAGCCTGTTAGCCCTCCAATTGGCCACAATGTTTAAACTGTTTTCCTAACAAATTTGTTTGTCCTGATTGAATTTGCAAGTTGTTCTAGATGCAGTCATCTACTGTTAACCCCATGTGGGTATATTCATTTTGATATTGCTGGAAAACACACTGATTAAGGGCATCTTGCCAAAAACATCCTTTTGGTACTATTCAGAATAGGGAGAAAGGACAAGTGTTACAATGAAGTGTCACATTAATCAGGAGGATGTGTAGATTTGCACAAATTAAAAACAAACCATGACTAAAGACACTTCTCCATTCCCAGAAGTGTTGTGGGTCAAAAATTACAGTGAATAAAAGCTCTCTTCCTCCATCAGGGAACAACTAGACTATTTAACTTTTTAACTTTTGTCTCTCTTATCTGTTTGGTGTTACAACATTTTTATCGCAGCCATGCTGAGGTGATAAACATAAGCTGAGTTTAACTTACAGGGCAAGATCTGCTTGGCATAAAAACTGTCGTACATGAAATTGTTCAAACCTATTGTGTGCTTAGACTGGCAATGCTTTCGTTTTAATTCCAGCTACAGCTGCACTGAGAGATTTTCAGAAATCTTGTGCAGAAAATCTACTCCAGCTCCTGTTTATATCAGGGCTCTACGATGACTTTCCCCAGGGAACACATGTACCCCTGCATGGACGATTTCAGGAGCGTACAAATAAGTCTAGGAGCACAGGGAAAATTGTTCAGGTAAAAGCAGAGCTTACAAACAAACAATTCTGTGAGTGGGCGTATATGCATATGCTTAACAAATGTCAGTACAATAGCATATATAACCAAAATGACACATCAGCCCTTACTGACTGGATGCAAAAGATGTTGGTTATCCAGCTGTTTTGTATGTTGGCCATCTGGCACACATTGAGGTCAGTCAGTGATCCACAGAAGGGGTGGAACTGAATTCATCATTTTTATTTAATAATTGCTATTTTTCCTTGTCTCTTTTTAGCCCAAAATAAACATGAGGGGTTTATATCAAGGGATGTCTGAATGTAGAGCCTAGGATACAGTCATTTTGGCTTGTTGAAAAGAAGATATACATTCCTGTGAGCAAAAAAAACAAATTGGACCCCAGCTACACTCAGTAAATACCAGGAGAATGGTATGCAGCAGGACATGTTTGGTTAAAGTGATATTGTATAGACTTCCAGTCAGTGGCATTGTCCTGAACTCCTCCGGGAAATGTTGCTCAGCCTGACAAACACATGCTGACCTGTGACCTCAAACAGGCCGAAGAGACATGAGGTGGATGACATGACTAAGCTGTTTGTGCACATAAAGACAGGAACGCTCATACTCACGCTCACACTCACATAATAAGTCAGCAAAGCAATGGAGGAAACACAGTCATTTAAAAGAGCACAAAAAACTGAAAACACTTATTTGCCTTCATGTTGAGAGTTAAACAAGAACATTGAAAACACTTTTATATCTGTTTGTTTGTCATGAAGCTGTAGCCTGCAGCCTATTAGCTTAGCATAGCATACAAATTGGAAACAGAATGAATGAGCAGCTGGTTTCGGTCCGTCTTAAGGTAAGAAAATCTGCCTACCAGCACTTTTAAGCTCATTCATGCAACACATTACATCTTGTTTGTGCAGTCAGTACAAAAACTGAGGTTTGAAAACACAAAAAAGTTCTTCATATGGACCCTTGTTAACCTGAAACTTGCTATTTCACATTTTAGATGGTATAATCACTAAACCACTGATGCACAGACACCCAGAGGCCTCACACCGTGTCAGTCTGTAATGTGGGTGTATGTGCGAGACAGTCCAATAAATGATGTTTCAGAGTTGCACATGAAGCACTAAGTTAAATATGCTGCTAACATTGATAGGTGCAACAGGGAGGATGTGGGCACCCACCATCACTTTGGCCTATTTTTTGAACCAAAGTCCTAAAATAATTCATACACAACAGTACAGCTGCAATCGAATTCCCATACAACAAAGAAAGTACTAAACAAACTAAACAAACTCTGAAATAAGTTACAGGAAAAATTAACATTCATAACCTTTTTTGTGAATACGAGTTTTCCTCCTGCTTCGGAAACCCTGTTATGGTCTTAATGTCTGGCAATATATGCGTAATAAACGAGTAATTATCTTTTGTTTCTTGCTGTGCACTTGTTTATTCTCATTGCAGGCTTTTGCTGTTATCAATAATCTTATTGATTTTACATCAAAGGCTACCTCCTACTGGCAAGACTCATTCCCTGTCAAAACAAACTCACTGACCTGAGGCCCATCTGCCTGTGCTGACAGTGCACCCCTTCAGTTCTTCTCTCTCCCTCCAGACTCTGAAACTCATCCTTCTGCCACACATACTAAAGCAGCCTAAGACACTCAGATCCGCCATGATGGTAGACAGATTAACACCTGCATGTTAAAAACCAATGTGAGAGACGGGACTCTGCGGTTGGCAGAGTGCTAGGGATGGCTCAGAGGGTGGAAAGTATGAGGTGTGTGTTCTCACTGGAGGGGAAATGACAAAAGCCAAGATGATGAGTGGGTGCTACTACTGTTGACATTCCACAAAAATGTTTCCACCGTTGAGACGTTTTACTGCGCTCTCCCGCAGGCAGCAGCAGCCACCGTGCAGCACAATGGCACACACTCTATTTCTCCAAAACGTGTTTAATCCAGCCAGGAAAAGTACTGGCTAAACACCCTGCATTTGTTGACTGTATCTGACAAATTAGATTTTATCTAAGAAGGGTGATCAATACTGCACTGATTGCAATGGACTGATCTCCCTACACCATCTAAGCCATGATTAAGAGCTGGCAAACACAGCAGTGAATTTAACCCACTCCTAAAGACTGGTAATCACTCGCTCATCCATCAGTGTCTGAGTCAGTCCCATGCAAATGCCAAAATAACACCAGCATCGTGAGGTCGATAAGAAGTAAACATTCAGGCTGGCTAACATGATGAAGATTTCCTCGTACACAGCACAGAAGAAAATCTGGTTGAAGTTTTAAGGGGTTAAGAACAAATTTCTTGGCCCACTTTGCACTTATGAGTTAATTCAGGGAGTACATGCCCCTGTGCATGTATACATACACATTCATTATTATTCTTGACTAAACTTAATTAAGTGTTTCTTACTTTTACACCCAATAGGAAGTGAAAATTTATGAATTTCTTTGGTCATTATCATTGTGGCCTGTTTAATGTTATCCTCTGTCCTGACATGCCAATGACAGGCCTGTACAGCATCACATCCTCACCATTTTTGCGCTCATTGAGCGGAGGCAGACTCTGTGTGGGCTGCAGCGACAGCTCCTCCATCTCATGGGTCACCGCCTCGCTCTGGGGACTGGGCATCAGCAGACTCATCATCCCACAGTCCCCCTCTGCTCCTTGCTGCCCCTGAGAGGCCTGGGGCTCCATCCTGCCTCAGGAGGCGACTGGGAAGGGTCCCAGGCGAACAACAGGGGTAGATGTCACTGTCTCTCTGGCAGTGAGGCGCTACTACCTGTGTGGACACGAGGAACAAGAAGAGAGAAGGAGAGGTTAAAGGGAAATCCATTTCCTCCCAGGAAAAAATATAACTTGAAGATATTTTGTGGGTTTTTATGAGCATCAGTAATTTAAAATAATAATCATCATCATCCTGTTGGTATGACTACTTCACCCAACTGGTTAAATGCTAAGGGTGGCATTTCATTTCAGCCATCTGGAAGAGCTCAGGCGCAGCCCAAATTATTCATTAAACAGGCCTGGTTGGCTATTATACGGAATAATCACTTCAAACCGCTGCTCATGAGAAAAAATGCCAGTTGGTGCATGAATGTTCTCTCTGTTCAGACGAGCTTCATAATCTAGAATATGACGTCGCTGTGGCGGATTCAAACAGAGGGAACGGAAACATTTCGGGGAGCAAAACAAACAGTTTAGTATCCATGGCTTCCCAACAGTCTCTTAACCAGTAGATGACAGACTGCTCAGGCTCGACATGTACGCTATTTATCGCTCTGCAGCAGCACCCACATGTATCCATTCCAGGGCATAAGCGCTCTTTACTTACCATCAGGATGTGTTGCTTTTGGCTGAGAACTACTGTGTTCCTATGGCAGCTTTTATTTCTCCCTGTAGGCTCTATCAGTGCCAGAAGCATTAGACGGCACAGAAAGACTGTGGAGGTTTTGCTCTCCAGTGGCTGAATGCTAAAGCCATGTCACGTACCATAACACAACAAAAACACAACATTTCACCATCTTTTGTTCTGCTTTTGGAGATTTTATCAAAAACCATTAAAATGTGCTGTTCATAAAAAAGGTATCTTTCAAACATATGCAATGAATTTCTCCTCTTTGTGAAACACATACAGCTGTGCATTTTTACTGGCTCATTTCTTACTCAAATGTAAAGTCCTTCAAAACTAAAAAGTAAACCCTGCAGATTACATCAGACATGGTCTTCTTCACTGACCTCTGATAAAAGAAAGTGGAAAGAGCAACGGAAAGAACCTTATGAGCAGCTCAGCGTATGCTGAAATTTGTTTCAAGTTGGTGAAAAAAAATAAACTTAATTTAATCTGGGCTTTTGCAATGCAAGTAGTACTTTTCAAGTATGTTTAGGTGATACATGACTTTAACATTTTCATCTTCTTAATCTGTTATTTTAATCAAAACAAATAGTTTAAAATCTGTACGACTTCAATGTATTTTGGTATGCATGTACTTTGTAGAAGTTGTTACCTGCTAATCAGTGAAACTTGGTCTTGGTCTCAACCCCATGAGTTTGATATCAAGTGTTACCATGGGAGTAAGTTCCTGTTTATGTATCATTTACTGGCGGCTTGAAGAGGGAAATTTTGAATCTGGCAATGCTGCAAAATGACTCCACTCTCCAAAACTTGGCATTGGACTCACAGCCATTTTCTGGCTCATTATTGATGACTGAGTGCCATTAAAACACTATGTCACAGACAAAATTATAACTTTGAAGTTTTAAACAGTTTAACCTCAGTGGTTTTCTGTTACAGAAGGGCAATAATAGATCTTCAGTCACAGCATTTACAACGTACAGTTTACTAGGCTGTGCTTTTCTAGTATTTATGCACCAATAGATCTGAATCTATGCATCCTGCACTGTGGGTAAAGGTGTATCTATTCATCGATTTGGACTGCTGTACAGATTCAGAAAATAAACCATGCTAAGTAAAAACATCAATAAATATCATCATCGTTAAAAAAAGCATCTATTTTGAAATTTCCATCTTGTTTATGTCAAGCACACAGAAATGAAGATGACATGAGGGCTTTCCAAAAGTAAAGCCAAAACACCTCAGTCTCTGCCTGGAGTCAGCTGGTTTAAGGTCATAAATTCCTCCCCTACATGTTAGCAGATGGAACATGGGCCTGACTGAACAAAATGTACACCTCGAATAAACTTTCCCCGAAGATGCCCTCTGTCATTTTAGGTAGCTCTTATCTTGTTGTTTATTATTTGATGCTATGAAAGGGAATGCAACATGACTGACAGCTAACCCTAACCCATGATGGTCAGGACCTCGATATTGCAGCTGATAAATACTACTCCAGCCCCAAATGATTTCACCCAAGCAAGACAACAATCTCTATATCAGGGATATTTTGGCTTCATTTTTGTATAGCGGGAGGAATTGGAGACGTGTTGTCCAATTTATTTATGTCAATAGTGTCATAATAATCCAACACAACCAGTCTGGTGGCTGCTCGAACACTCTCTGCTGGAGACTAGTGATGACAGAACAACATCTCCTGTCCTCTGTGACTGACTCTTTGGCTGACAGTGCTGTCGGCAGCACAGTTGGAAAGATGCTCTGTGGTCCACTGGAATTTTATAACTGAGCTATAAGCAGGACGCACAACTTTTATATTCTCTGTGTGGACACCTGATGTTTTTTTAACATCACATCACAGATGTTAAAGAAGGGCATTCAAACTTGAGTCTTACAGGGAAAACATGAGATGCATAGAGGTTAATATTAGAGTTAAGTATGATGCTGTAAACAAAAAGTTAAATCTTTGAAAAGTTAAATAAGATTTGCCTTAAAAAACTAATAGTCAGGTACAGCCCTAGTAATAAAATGGTTATAAAAATCAATAATAATAAACTTTCATACCTGTAGTAGCAGCGGACAGCAAGGGAGAGAAGAAAGAGATGTCCAAACTACTTGTTGTCAAGAGTCACTCTAAGCCATCGATCCAAACCTGGTGGGAGACAAAAAAGGAGCAAAAATTAAAATAAAAAATGCATCAATCAATAAATACTAAAAGATGAGCCCCACTAGGTCCCATTTACATCAAACGTTCAGCCCTGTAATGTCTTTTACATTTGATTTTCTGTTTGTTAAGTGAGTTTTTGTAGGCTTCTTACTTATTAAAGCCTTGTTAGCTATTGCTACTCCCTCCTCCTGTGTTTATCCCAAAAAAGACACATTTTTGATGGAAATTTTTGATACATACACAATAGAAACTATACTTCAATATAGAATATAAAAAATTCAAAGACAATCAGGAAAACAATAAAATAATGTCATGTTCTTAGATGGGATTGAGAAAAAAAACACACTACAATAGGTATAGAATAACCACAAGATGCTAAACAATATTTCTCTAACAATTTTTGGTTCATTTAAATTCAATAAAAACCACTTGCTAAACCAGACGCTGATACTGCTTCAATAGGTTTGTTTGAAGATAAGCAGAGAATAAAACAGATGATGAGTACCACTTAAAGATGCCTGAATGAAACTAGCCAACACTCAAGGCTGCATCAAGGCCTGAAAATGAATGTTCTCAAGTTGCTAGGAAAACCAGCGGTGGTTTCTATGACAATGGAAGTGGATTGTCAGTGTTGAGACAATAGAAAGTTTCAGCATTGCGAACTGAGGAGCTTTAATGTAGCATCACACTGCAGTCTGTTGGAGAGGCTCTCTGAATAAGAATCAATGAGCAGTACACACAGAAGCTTTCAGGACCCTTATGAGGATATGTGCGTAGTACTTCAACCAAAAAACTAGATAGGATTTAATTGATGCATCAATGTAGTAATACTACAAGCAGATTAGGGTCTCCTACTAATCTAACATAGGTTCCTTGCTGACAACAGCATTATAAAAACAGTGAAAAATTAAAAAGATTTTTGGTTAATTAGGTTACTTATCCTTGTAGGTCTTAAAAGAGAAAAATTTTGCGTACGCTTACTGAAGCTGTTTTGTAACATTTTCACCAGTATTTTCAAGACTCGGGGGTGGTCGTTGCTGACCCCTTGCAGGTGTGTGGCATGTTATTGTAAAAATAATCACTTACAAATCATGAAGTAAAATAAACAATAAAAGAAAGGAAAGAGAAATGAGGCAACAGCAGCAACAGTTAAGGGATCACTGACATGCAGTATGTGTTGATGTGTTTAGGGGGCAAAGTGAAAGGGACATTCAAGCAAGTGGGCGAAAAAAGGCTATGAAAGAGAAGGAGCAAATGACTGTCACGGCTGACGAGGCGTAGTGGGATAAACATCAGAGCTGCCACAGCAAAATCAAAGAGCAGATCCAGATGGCAGGCGCTGCATGTTGCTCTGCTCCGAACTGTTCTTTTAACGGCACGGGGCAAAAAGCACCATGTGTTTCATCAAAGGGTAATGCAAACACACTGTATGCTCTAGTCAACACACTACAAGAGTCCAAGGTGGGATCAACCAAGAGGGAAAAAAAGATGGGATATCTGCCACTAATGCTTATACTCAATTGTTAACAGTAATACTTTTTCATGCAGGTTTCAACAATGGATGACTTTCCATGGCTATAAAAAGGTTTGGGTAGTGCACTCATATATCACATGACCAGTAACAGCAGTACTATGTTGCTCTGCTGCCAGGCAGTGTTGTCTTATTCTGCCACCGGGAGAGTTTAGCATTTCAAAAACCTGGCAGAGGAAGTGTGCAGGGTCACTGCAGTGACCCGTGCTTAGGTCAATCATCAACGCTACAGTGTGCACTGTGCAACTACAGAAATATTAACAAATGTACCTACCACTTCCCTGTCGGCACATGGCCTGCTTTTGCACTAAACGTGATGTCAACAACCTGTAATCTGGTCTGGTTAACATGTCATATGACAAATTATGGAAAAAAGTCATCATCATGGAGAGAAGTTTATCAGCAGCGACAGAAAAGGACAACTCTTTACTGCGTTAAAGCAAAGTTTTACTCTTCAAACAAAACAGCACTGGTGGGAGAGTACACAGACAATGATTGTCAGGGGAAAAGGAGTTCATTTGAAATCTGTATTAGTTCATCTAGAAAGAGAGAGAAAGAAGTTTGCAGACTGCATGGAGCTCATCTGCTACTTAAAGATGGCATGCTGGGTTTGTTGTGTTGGTCTAATGCAGGTCAGATTTAAAAAGTTGCAAAAAAACTGCAGCCTGTGAGACATTTGACCAAAAAAACTGACTAACAAATTGGCTGGTGATGACATCTTCTGCTCCCAGCACTCATAAATACATCCACATTAAAAGACCTCTGAGTGAACTATTTTGTTTATGGGACAATAAAGCCTTCACTTTTACAGTGGCCTAAAACTTCAGTGCTTATGGTGACGCTGGAGGCAAAGCTAGCATCTCACACTACCTCAGACTAATCACTACCATATTTAGTCATATTAGTTCATATCATAAGCATAGGAGATCAGAGTTCAACTTGATAATCATTTAAGTAAACATATTTGTAGTATGATGACAGTATCTGGGCGTGTCTACCCCCTGAGGCTGTTCTTTCTTTCTCTTACTCTTACAACCTTATAAAAGGCCTTGACGTTTGCAGTGCAGGTGAGACATTCATTGTTCTACACAAAACATCTTTCTGATTGCCTGACAGGATGGAACAGAAAACACAGAGCAACTCAAGATGACACTATTCAGTCTGACCAGTATTTCACAATCATGTTTTCAGCAAAATGGTCAGCAACTTACATAGAGCTATGTAACCAAAACGGTAACAAACACTGAGGAGCCCCCACTTCCCTGTCTCTGCATTCTGACAAAAGGAGGTTAAGGGTCGACTTTACTACAAATAGGTATGTCTGTGAAGCCTTCCAGTGATGAAATACCAACAGGCACTCACATACACACACAGACCTGACAGTATGAGATAAGTGAAACTGCTCTGCCGACGAGCTAGTAAAAACTATGAACAGTCAAGGAGTTCTGGTTTTTGTTAAAGGATATAATAAACATACCACCCATATTCTATTAAAAAAAAGGACATGTGATGAAACTGCATAGTTGTAAAAAAATAACCAAGTAGAAGTATTAATTCAAAGCTAAAGCCTTGGTCTAAAACAAGACAGAAAATAGTATGATTATATCTTATGCAGTTTAAGGCAATGAACATCACTGCATATTAAAGGTTATAGCCTCTTATATCCTGCATTAAAAGTTATTCAAAATAATTCTGGGTTATCGTGGGTTTATTAATATTGCTTACATCACCTAGCCCTGATTGTGTGAGAGATGCTAAAACAAGGCATACATATGTGTGTGCACACACACACATACACACACGCGCGCACACACACACACACACACACACACACACACACATAAACACAGCATGGGTGCAACACTGTGCCAAACAGCAGTTTGAGTCTGCAGTTTTTCTGGGCCTTAAAT
>JAQNCA010000017.1:18369749-18384191 GCA_029783725.1 Acanthurus tractus | reverse complement strand
AGATCAATGCAGTAATGAAAGTTGAACCCATATTGCCGACTGACTTCCTGACTTCACCTGTATCATGAGGAGGATTTTTTCTAAGACACTGACCACTGAGTAAAAGAAGTTGGACATAGGATTGGTTACAACCTGAGTAACCACAAAAAAACCAGCATTTCCCACAAAGCTGAGGCTGATGAAAATTGCAGGTAGAATATCTGCAACATCCTCTTCCTGGATATCCAGGTCTGTACCAAATGTTATTTCTTACAGGTAAAACTTCTATTGAGATTTTTCCTACAAAGCTTTGAATATTTGTCTTTACATTTCATGACCTGTTGGTCTCATTGATCCCCCCATACAAGTGAATTTCAAATTGGACCACTGGAACATTTTAAAGTTGAAATGAAATTAAATCCTCTAACAAGTTTAACAAATTCCCCTCCACCCATCTGAACCAACAGAACAATTTTAAGTCCTGCAATATGCGTAAAAAACAACTGAAATCAGACAATTTTAATTCAAATGTCAACATTTAGGACAAGGGTTTGAAGCTTTAAACTATTCGGTACAGCGCTGTAAGTATCTACACCAACATTCATGAAAGTTTTGAAATATTTCACTCTCGACCAGAGTGATTAACCAATTGTTCACTGACATTTGCATTCCGGAAGCCATGGCACTACTGTTCATTAAAAAACATAGTTTACAACACTTTTTGTAGTGTTGAATCCTACCTTTATGATGTCAAACAGAAGCTTTGCTCAAGTTGTCTACATGATGAAGCTTAAATACTTTGCTTTTTTGAGACTTGGTAGCTTTCATCAGCCAGCAATAAGTTCCATTGAAGACCTTTAAAATGCTCTGAATAACTGATAACCCAGTAATTCTCCATCATTAAACACTGCAGCAGTTGATTTTAGGACTTGCTAACTTTTAACAAGAAAAGGTAACTCCTGAGGGCAAACAGATGCTGTATTTTTTGTTAGAGTTAGAACTCGAGAGCTTGTTGACTCACCTGCACTGCTGTAGGCAACCATTAATATATGACCTTAATTTGACAAGGAGAAACAAAACGGTACACACCTCTTTTCACTTATCATGAGTCCGATCAAAATAGCATATCTCACCCTCTGTACTCGGTTTTCCAGAGCACTTCAGCCTTGGTGGCCTTGTGGGACATTACTGCACCTTAACTGCAGTGATGTTCATGGAAAGAGCTCTCGCTACTGAGATACATAAAGAATCAAATCTTCCTTTCACTGACAATACCGTACTAAACCCATTCAGCCTTATAGAAAATGGGCAATATAACTGTGTTACGTTTAACTGTTTTGCTTTGCCCACTGAGATATACGCAGATGGGAGGCACAGTACGTGTTCAGAGAGTGTTAAATAAAAGTAGCGTGTATAGTGAAGGATTGTTAAATCCAATTTCAACCCATTTTAGTCTCTTGGCTATGCTTTGCCACAGTCTTCCATTTTCCCTTTCTTGCTGAGTGGGTGCCCTCGCGAAAAAACATGCTCTCTCTGTTCTGATAATTCCACGTCTTGTCTCAGTCTCTACGGAAATCCCATTTACCTGTCAGCCTTGAAACAGTGCTAGTTCTTTTGTGCTTTTCTTTGTGATAAAGACTCCCATCTGGGGACTGGCCTTTGCTTTGACAGACAGAGGTGTGGAGGGCTGGAAGGAGGGAGGGAGTTAGAGCGAAAAACACCCAGAGTAAGCAGCCAGAGTGATGAAAACATATTGAATGCTAACGGAGGAGAATAACCCACAGTCAAATTGATTTCTGGTCAGGGTTGCAGAAAAATACACAGAGAGGAGGAGCTAAGTTATATTTAATAAGAGTCGATATTGTGCCGATATTATTAAATGTACAATTTTCTATCTGCTGCAGTCATTTGAACTATGTTGCCTTAATTGGTCATGGTGTTTGAACATTCAAAGACATTTTTACCATTTAAATGCTAATATTGGTCACTGATGTAGACCGCAAAATAAAAGAAAAAAGGAAGTAAAGAAACGTCTGTCCACATCTGATAATGTTTGATGTTTGTGCTCCTTCCTTCAGTCTGCCCTCCCCCTCTCTCCCCTTCCACTCTTCATCAATTCCCTTTCATCTCTTGGACACTGATTGGATTTGCTAATTGTGAGCTAAGTTCCTATCTTGCCACGAACCCCCCGCCACCCCCCTTCAATCAGTGATTACCTCTAAGAGAGGCTGTTTTCCTTCAGACCTTTTCTTTCTCTCACGAACTCCTGATATGGTTCTGAACAAAGCTGTCATCTGCACATCTGTGCAGAAGTGAACATGCAACATGCGCGCTCAAATTAAAGGGCGGCTGTCATTAAAGTGCAGGTCTGAGAAATAATTCATCACAAAATGGTGGCTGCTGATAATTTGCATGACAGAGGGATACAAAATGATGTAGCGTTGTGAGGCATCTTGCAGCCCTGACTCTTCATAAATCACTCTCAGCCATCAGTCACTATGTGACAACCCCCTCCTGTGTCCTCAAGTTAAATACAAACACATGGACACAGTCACAAAGGGAGCGGTGAGATGAAAGTGGTCGGCATGTTATCTGTCCCTCAGAGAGCACGAATGCCTTTTGGCCATTTGGTACCCAACGTGGTACCTAATCATCCTGTATTCACCAAGCTATGATCCTTATGTTTCTCCAACTATGCAAGGCCTGGGAGCTATCAAGATGTCAAAGATGCACAGGGGTGTAGTAGTGAGGAGGAACAGTGGAAACCCTGGAGAAAAACTTTGCAGGACCTTAAAAAAATCCTGGAGTTAAAAGTTTCTTTTTATCTGTGGCAGGTTCAGTCCTCCATCAGTGTCTGCACATGATGCATTTAGGAACAGGACTGAGAATAGGTCACCAACGTTTTGGTAGTGCCTACAGCTCAATACAGAATCATACTGGTGATATGAGAGTGAAACACCTCAGAGCGCTGCTTAAAGCCCAGCGGGGAAGGAAGCGAGGTGAGATTTAACTGTGCTGAGTGAACAACAGAGCTGCCAACAATGGCAGTGATTTTTGAAGGAGTCTGAGAAGTTGCATCAGCTCAGCAGACGAACTTAAACCTAATACTGACTACACTTTAGTAGTCAGGGATATTAACAGTACAGTCAAGGCAGTGAGAGAAAAAAAAGGAAGAGGAGGAGAAAGACAAATAAATACAGGGGGGTCCATTAGCGGGACTGTATTGAACCAACATTATCTTTAAGACTTGATGTCACCGAAAACAGTTTTATAAGTTTGTCTCTTGTGATAGCAGCCTTACTGCTGAGAATGGGAACAGGATCAGTATCGTGATCAAGAGGGCAGGACATACTACTGATATCCTGGGGACCATCACAGAGATGGTTACTTGGTTACTTGCACTCTTACTGTCTGCATACTGTTTTCTTAGTTGCACAGTCTTTGTATTGATCATAGAATTCAGTTTCACTGATGATTTATTATTGTTGCAGCGAAACTATAAACTTCCCATAACTGAACTGGTTTTGTGTTGTATGTCTTTAGAAAAGCAGCAGCTTCATTGAAATGACATATGTGGCAGCAAACCAGTTTCCCTCTTGGGGATTAATAAAGCTCATCCTATCCAATGTTTCTCTTTCCTGTGTGTCCCTGATTCAGAGAACACAATGCCTGATTAGGCTTTAGATGGTCACTCCACATTAAGCAGGGCTTAAAGCTCACAGCCTTACACACCAAAAGCAAATCCTGATCTTTGTTGAACTCCATGCCAAGTGAGAAACCATCAATGGCTTCACAGAATGACTAAGTGCATTTACTGCATTTCAGACACACATTTGCCTTTGCTCTGCAGATTAAAACTTAAGCTCAAACCTTAATTTGTGAATTGTTATTCATTAAAACTATCCAACACATGTATATTAGAGTAGATAAAATAAGCTTCCTCGAAAAAAAAATACAACATTAAATTGCTGCTTTCATGAAAACGAAAATTAAAAAAATTACAAAACCTAGAACAATAACTGATAAGGACTATAGTTCTTTATTATAAGTACTTTCAATGCTTTTTGGAACATTTGGTTTCACTTCAGTCAGAGACTGGAAAACGTATGATTACAATGGAGCATTTTCTAGCATTTATTGAATAGAAGATTTGTGGTGTCTTACAGTTTTTCTGCACAGAATGTCACTTTCTCGCTGAGCATAATCAAATCAAAACCTGCATATTCTAGTTTCAGTCACATTATTGACAGAGGGCTAAGGTTTGAGGTTCCACCTGCTGTCAAAACATAATATAGAATTCCATCAAACCTGCACTGATCAATAATTTTACATTAGCAATGTAAAATAAAAATCCATTTGTATAATATGACAGAAGTCACACATCACAGCTAAGGTGCCAACATAAAAGACACAGGATTGTCTAAACCTGGCGATGCAGCACAGCGTCATCAGAGAGGCACCGCATGCAGCAATTTGCAAGTCTGCATTTCTGATATATTACTTTGAAAGGTTAACGGGGTAGCCAGTTATTTAATTGACTTTTTTTTTTTTGGTTTAATTAATCCATCTTCACACCATCAAATCTTACTGCGCATTTCAGCAAATAATAATAGATCAATTACTTAAACTGGCCTCCCATGATCAAATCGTCTCACTGCTACCTGAAAATAAATGCACCCCCAAACCCAAGTCCCTGATGCCCATGAGTCCCCCCACCCTACACCTCTGCTTGTGTTAGAAAGACAGAGACAAAGAAAAAAGACAGAGAATAAAAGAGCCGACACAGAGAAAGCAAAAGCATTATTCAGCCTCATCATTAAAACAATGGGGTTAAGGGCTTAACTTATCAAATCCTCAGTGGGTGATAAATGTGTCTTTGCTTTTGAACATAGTAGGACCCTTTCTGATAAAGACAACCAGAGGCAAGAGAGAAAGAGCGAGAAGGAGAGAGAAAGACAGAGAGACTCTGCAGGGCAGCACACGGCTTATCTTCTCCTCTAATTAGCTACTGTATGTACAATTCTACAGCCGATAGCAATGCTGGGAATTCCAATGAATTTCTCAGCTGCACTTTCGTGCTGTTTTGTTTTTCCCCTATACTTAAACAGGGTTTGGAGACAGTATGGAGGTGTGTATCTGTCTATATATCTCTGCATTTGTTCATTTTTTCTTGTTTGTGGGTGTGTGTGTGGAACATATCCTGTATGTAGGATATAAACCTTGGAGGAAGAGAACCAAGTAGAGAGCCAAGAAATCTAATTACAGTACTAGCATCTACGAGGAGAGAAGAGCCTGAGAGCACTGCTGGGATTTCTGCTACTCCACTCACCTCTGAGAGAGGAGCCACTGGTTCCCAGCGATGGGAATTCAATCTTCTCTGAAGTGATCCTGGATGTGCTTGAAACCTGTTTTCTCAAAATTCGACATCCTCAAGGAGCAAATAACCTACAATTTTTGCCCGTCTGTCATCCACTGCTTACAGTAACTAAATGCTGGTGAAAAATGGCTAGAGGTAGGAGCGATAAAGCAAGAGAGAGCGAAATTTACTGTGATTACAGGTATGACAGTGATGAGGAGTAGAGGAGTTCCTCCAGGGCCGTCAGCATGCCAACAAACTGGGCTGTACTGACTACAAAACGTTCTACCAACTAGTAAATATCCCCCCAAAAAAGACAAAACAATCAACTTACTGCTTTGTTTATTGCCTGTCATAACCGTTTGCAAAGCAACCAATAAATATGAAATGTATTTGTACATTTGAAACATGTCTTTTTCTAATCAGGGACTCGGTTTGGGCTCAAAAGATATTAAATACAGGGAGCAAATGCGCAATTAAAGGCAAGATTTAATACCAACCATATCACTGTCAAATCAGACATCATAGTAATTGCTTGTGCAATTAAAAAGGGGATTGCCTGATACTTTACTTGCCCGAGAGGAGGTCATCACACAGAGACAGTGAATCATTAATATGAGTTGGAATGCAGTCAACAGTTCCCAGGATGGAGCTGCTAGCTCCGATGAGCCACTGAAAGACTAATTGGTGTCACACCTTTCCCATGTGCGCCTGTGCTGCTGAGATAACATATAGATACTTGCTGCAGAATATATCATGCACAGAAGAATGCGCCACTGCAAAGTGATTTATATGCAAAGTGCATTACACATGCTTGTATGTGTACACACAAACAAAATAAAAAGTCATGCACACACATAACTAAAAAAAAAATCACACTTCCTTTGAGAAAGCGGAGAAAGAGGAATGAAAAATACCACAGTGAGGAAAAATCAATTAAATGTATTTCTATGTCTGCAGGGGACTACATTCTCTGTTTCCATCATATGTCCCTGCGGTGGTAGGGGGCTGCAGAAACCCAGCAGCAGTAATATCAACCTTGCAAATGCTAAGTCGAGTCCCCAGCTGTTCTAAGTCAACTAACAGCACAAAAAGACACCTTTAAAGTGGTCAAAGAACTCAGTTACACATCTCAGTGTGTACTTACCACTTTCTTTTTTACACTTAATTTATTGGTATTTGACCTCAAAGGAAAATATGGCAATGAATAAAATAACTTACAAAAATCTTCCTTCTTCCTCCACCTAGCCTCAACATCGAACACTCAGTGAAAATGAAAAACATTAAACAGAACTGTGATAATAATAATGTAGATAAAAGAGAAGTATAGTGCTTTTAAAGGTTTGTATTGTTGTTTCATTCATCATTTTTTTCAAATCTAAGCCAAATCGCTTTCCAGGAATTGCATGTCTACCAAAATTCCCTCAATTTATTTGATTTCCTTTGACCAATTTCTTTAATACTTTCCCTCCTTGACCCAATCATTCTCCTAGCCTGCAGGAAACACATATCGATCACTTTGATTATGTCAGTTACTTTGCACCAAGCTGAAACATTCAGAGCTTCAAGAGGAATCTCTATAGCAGCTATACATGGGATGACAATTGGACTTTTTGGTACTTCCAAATATAATGCAGCGTGCATAAAACTATAATTGTAATATGTACAGTTGTACAATGTACAGGGTAATGTTGATGAAGTTTTACTGGCCTACACATAATAACTTATTAGGACTGATTTGATGCTAAAGACACATTTGATCCTTCATCCTCTTTCTTGATGATCCTCCATCACCTACATTTCAAGGCTTTATGTACAATTAGAATAACTAGACAAGGAATAAGAAAGCTTTAAAAATCAGCCTCTTACCATAAGGCTGTTTCTCTTTGATAAAGTAAAAGAAGAAAAAAAAAAGGAGTCACTTACAAAGAAGAATATCCTTGAAGATTTGTGTTACTGGTACACAGAAAAACTTTTAGAGTGCCATAAAGAACTTCCCAGAGTTCTACAAAGCGATCTTAAGTTTGTGGGGGGTGGGGTGGGGGGGTTCTTCAATATAAAAACATATAATCTTTCAACTGTTGTTAATGCTACAATTTTTTTTCCAGCCGAAACTGTATGAGAAAAGGCTGCACAAACACAGATAGAGACTTATCTTTGTCTGCTGCTTAATTGAATGAAAATCTGAGAAGAAAACTACATTATTCTGTGCCAGTGCTCAACTGTTCCTGGCTGTAGGGATGTGTGTGTGAGAGGTTAATGATGCTGCCCTTTACTGTAATGACAGTAATGATCACCAGAGTACAAGAGCACATCTGGAGGCTTCGAATCACAGGGTGAGGAGGCGAGGACTGACCAACACAGGAGGGAGATGATGCGTTAATAACGCCATGCAAAGAGGGGAAAAAATTACTATGGCCAATCTAGCCAATGTCCAGAACAGACATGATTTACTACGGAAGAGAGGAAATATACAGCCCACACAGACTGCAAGACAAACTACACACTTGTGCCATTTTTTTCTTCAATATGCAGTGAAAGATAGTTTTCTGTACTTTCTTGTTCATTTTACTGTGTTCTCCTTGTAAAAGCCTGCAGTCTTTCGATTAGTATATTTTTACCCAGCGCTAGCTTGCCCTGCAGAAAACTACCTCATGCAGGCTCATACAGTTTCTTTATTTTGCGGCTAACATATAAAAAACCCCTAGAAATTTGAATTTCAATTAAATTTAGGTTTCTGCTAAGTTTCATCCACACACAAGTTCTTGTACTAGTAATGATATTTCCAAAGCAGAAGATTGTTCATAAGTTTAAATGTATTTAATGTAGTTGATTATGTTACTGCTTATTCACATGAAACAAAGAACTACTGAGGATAATGCAAATGTCATTCATTTTGTTGACATTTTGTTTTACAGTATTACAAGTATTAGTAGTATTACAAATTATTAGACAAGAAAAAATGGGAAAGGTGATGCAAAATTTTAAGGCAATTTGTCAGGCACTGCCAAAGAGATTAGAAAACTACCCTGAGAAACCATAAATGAACTATTAATTTAATGGACATTCTCCTCCAAATTATGCACATTTTGATACTTTTAGTAGACGCTGAGATACGCAACGGCATACATAAAAAAAACCAAAAACAAACAAAAAAAAAAAACAACAAAACATCCAACCTGATGTAGCATCATTGGCTTCATCATTGGCATGAGTGGCTTTATTCTCTGGAAATTAAGAATGCCTGTACTAAATAGCAAGGTCACTCATCCAACAGCTGCCATGATATTTAATCTAAAAAAACAAAACAAAACTTTGTGGTGGAGTACAACAGTTGCCCAACCCATATAATAGCATGGCTAAAACCCAAAAAATGCTTTTTGACCAATATCTGGCAAAAATGTACAGTCACAGCTCTATCAAAAACTGACACAGAGCGCAGTGAGGATCAGAGTCAGTTGGTCTCTTTTTACAATCTCGCCTCAAGGCCATATTCAAGAAGGCTTAGGGTACGACTGTTACAGCATCAGTCACCCAGATGCTCCTAGCAGGAGATGAAGGACAGAGCAGGAGCATGAAAGAGAAACCAGGGATCAGAGGAATGCAGAAAGAGCGAGGAGAAAAAGGCTCATTATTCAAGAATAACATGTTTGATTTATTTCTTTAGTGCAAAAGCTGTTGTTTTTCTGTTATTATCATTTAGTCATCAAATTTGAGTGTAAGATTTTGATTTTGAAGATTTTCTACACTTAGCTGATTTTTTTAAGAGCTACTATTGATAAAGTGGTACCATATTTAACAGTTTTTTGTAATTTCGTAAGAAACTAGAGGTTTTTCCTCATTATATATAGATTTCTTATGATCTAAATAACTGATTTTTAATTACCACAAAAATAAGGATTACTTAATAGCAACAGAAACAAACACATTTCCAGATAAATTCCAGAGACAGAGACTGACATTTTGCATTAGCCTATTGTTATGTATGGGATGGGATGGGACAGAAAGATTGCATGAATGTGATGGTAAAAATATGACAGATTGTGGATAAATCACAGGGAGCCTAAAATCACATCCCTTCTCATGCTGTCCTCAGAAGTGTCATACAGTATATTGCACTTACACACATACACATACAACAAATGCATTTCCATACGGACATGAGAAAGTCGTGTAGTGTTCACAGCTTTACAGTAAGCTGCAGCATGTCTGACATCAATTATTAATGAGCACGCACAGTACATCTATGTATATTTTTCATACATTGCATGTCCTGTATGTAGTCTACATTTATAATTGCTGGCAGAACATGTGTGAACAAGAGCGTGGATGAGGAAGGACACTTGCAAGTAGCATGTTCTGCATGTGCAGTAAGAATCTTGGTTCTTCTGCATAGAAAAAGCCTGTACGGATTGCCCTTTAAATCTTTAACCCGTGTTCCCTTAGAGAAGCAATCAATTATGACAGAGAGGGGTCATCAGACCAAAACGAGCCAACACGGTTAAATACATGCTGGAATAATGGCTGGATAATGAAATTAATATCATCCCCGCCAGTCACCTTGATGCATGATTGAAAAGCACTGTGGAAGTCCATATGAGCAGTCTTGTCAATCAGTTGTTCAGAACTGGCTGGATAGTGAGATGTGTGTGAGATGTGTATGAGTGTGTGCGTGTGTGCATGTATGTGTGTGAGTTTTTGTGAGTTGAGTCACTCCTCTCTTAAAAAGTCTTATTGTCCTTGTGAGAGTTTCCCAGCCTAATACCCTTGTATCAGACAACAACAATGGATTTTGATTATGAAATTATTATTCTTCTAAGGAGTGAATTCATTAGTTAATTCAATTACACTCGTTTTGTGTGTGTGCCAGGAGCTCCTCCTGTGGTTCTGGCTAATGGCATATTAATCCTCTGGGCTGGGATCTTAACTGTGCCTCAGTTAGATATGCTAGAAATGAACAGGTTTAACAGGAGTACCGCTAAGAAGCATTAGGACAAGAAATTTAACATCACTTCACGGACGGTCTAAATCCATCATTACAGAAAAAAGTGCTGATATTTTAGGGTTTTGCAGGAGGAAGCTGTATGGTTTTTGAAAGAGGAAACTGCTTGACTTTAGAGACATTTCTAACTTAAACCATTTAATGTGTGACTTCTTTCTTGGACTAAGTTAGAACTCTTTGGTCAAACAAAAATAAAGTACAAATCTGAATTGACCAGAACTAGTCGTTAGAAGTGACATCACATACTGTATGAAAGGTTTAAGACAGTTTCCTTCATCAGGTAACCAGCAGTTTTTTGACAGTAAAATCTGTTAAAGTCTCACTGACTTACACAGGCTAAAATTAAATTTCCAAATATCCTTAAGGGTTTGCTGAGTTCATCCCCATTTGATTTTATGAGTGATTTCTGCAATTTTATTCACTAATTTTACAGTCTTCCTCTAAAGAATAATAAAGAATCACTGACAAGAGGCATATTTAGTGAGTTAAGAGGCAAACAGCAGCAAAAAGGGGCAAATGGGACAAATAGCATGTGAATCCATATGTCTACATACCACTTTTTAATCCCAGCAGGTTAAAAAATAAACTCTTAACTCTAACACCTTTGAAAGTGACCATAAAGTTCTGCCTTCAGGTCTCTTCTTCAGAGCTTCCCATCTCTCCAGTTAACTGGAATTTCTTCCATTTAAGTCCCCTTAAGTCAAAGGCTGGACATAACCCCGCTCAGTTATGCAAGTTGGTTTGCACAATAACTAGAGAAAATAGTACGTTTGTGAGCACTGCTGTCCTACCTGCCTTCTTGAACCTGTCTATAAGGTTTTGTCTGACTCCTCTCTGCAGGTTGAAGTAGTCGTCCTCCTCATCTGGGGTCTTCAGGTACAGAGGAATGTGCTGGAACACAATGACGTGTTTGGGCTTGGCTTCCTGCGTGAGACAGATGTGAGCGATGAGTTCGGGACCAGTCTCCAAAATCAAAAAATTCAATTGTTGTGGCACGTGGCTGCTGATGACAGCACTTATTCAAACTGCCAGACACAGCAAAGGAAGATGCTGTATTGCTGAAATGTCATCATTAATAAGGTGAGAACAGAATCACGTTATCGATGCTGTATTACCTTTGAGGAGGAAGCTCTGCTCAGCTGCTCCTCCAGCCACATCTCCTGGGCCTCCTTCAGCTGAGGGCAGGCAGAGGCGTCGTAGAATAACTGGGAGTTCAGAACCAGGCAGAGGACGCCACCCACCTGGGGCAACAGGAGAAAGAAGAGATAGTTATTATTTTTCTCCTGTAGTAGTTCCTATATTTTTCACTGCTTCAAAAGCCTTACTTTCATCTTAGTTTAAAAAATCAATTACAATACACAGAATATCTCATGGGAAAAGTTGAGAGGCTGGAGCTGAAGGTTTGTTTAAGTGGGTAGGAATATGTAAAAGGACTTTATTTATGTTTGCAGGACTGAATAAGTGTTGTCAATACCTTTGAGGTATTGACTGAAATAACACTGGACCAAGCAGTTATAAAACTTCTCCAGTCATATGATTGCATTTGCATGCATTTAATTATTTTTGTAACCAGAATAAAAAAAGACTATTTGGATGATTTGCTCGAAACCCATCGTGTTCTTTAATTTAATGCGACATGTAAATAGCCCACAGCAACACCTTGCATAGTCTGTGGTGTGAGAGTGGGACACTGTGTTTGCAGAGTTAGTAGTTCAACATGCCGAGATGCCTCAAAAATGCTCAAAATTATGGCTATGCCGTGGACCTGTAGTGTCTGATAGAAGTAAATGCATATACTGCAGAACAGGGAGTCACAGTGATATGATCCACGTAATCTCAGACTTTAGCTTGATTAGTAACAGAAAGGTTGGGTTTTAAACTTGATGTGTGGGGTTTGTAATTAACAGATATTTGCAAAACTGTAAGGGCCTAATAAAGACCCTGTAAAGATTTAACAGGACACGTATGATTCAGTTTTTTTGAAGCTTGACCTGAGAAAAAAAAACAAAAATCAGCACATCGTGGGCTCTCTTGTGCTGACTTTGATCATTTCTTTGTTAATCTCTATCTTGTAAGCCCCCTAAAATTAGTGAAAGTACAATGCTCAAAGTACCCTTTCATTCATACAATAAGTATACTGTACATTTTGAGTGCAGAGCAAACCAGGGCCAGTGGTCACAGTAAGCGAATCTCGTTATAACCACTACTACTTCCACTACTACTGCTGCCAAATGTATTAGGTGTCTGCTTACCCAGAAGCTGAAATAATCATCTCCCCAAGCACTGCAGTACTGCTCCACCGTCCTGGGGGTGGGGGTGTTGCCCAGGTCATGGTTCCCACTGACAAATACCAGTGGGATGGAGGGATCTGTCCCCTTCAAGGCTGCTTTCAGGTCCCTCTCCTGACCTTCTCTAAATGGGGTGTCTGGGGGGAACAATGTGAAAGGCAGTTCAGTGACCTCGTTTGAAATTAGGTGCCTATTACAGACTCCTAGATAGAGAAATAATAAAACACTGACATGGATCAGAAAAATCAATACCTGAATACTAATATTGATAAAAACATATCAACTGGACAGCATAAAATGAGTCAGAGAGAGGAATGTACAAGATTGTTGATGAAAACTGCCAGATTGTGAGTGTGAAGGGTACTACAGGCGAGACTCGCCTTAGGGAAGGGGGATTATTTGGATGATAATGATGACAGCTCAGAGAATGATCAATGCTTTGTACAGCTCGACTTTATATCACCATGGTTACTGACATGATGAGTAGTGTTCCGGTGGAAGCTTCCCTGGTCCACGCAGCAAACCCAACCTTCCTGCTGAGCTGAGAGCGAACCACATCTTGTCAGCTTTATAGCTCCAAGACACACAAGGCTATGTTTTAAAATGTCTTTGCAATTTATCCATGTGTTTGTTTTGGTGAAAAGTAAGGCTGCCATGCTATTTAACCCAAGGTTCACAAACAGGAAAAGTATGAAGAAAGGAGGGCATTGTTTTTGAGCTAAATGAACTCAGTCCCAGCCAAAGTAACGGGCAGAGAACGGGTGGGATTCATGTCTTTTTATAATTTAGAATGTATATCAAACAAACCTATCAGCCCCTGCTCTTGAGTTATTCTTTTCTCTCCCTTCGCTTCTCCTCCTATTTCTTTCCCTCTTTATTCATCTGAGTAATTATTTTACTGGCCTACTTTTGGAGCAAACGTTTCCTTGGATGTTTGGATAGGACTCATTACATAAGAGCCTTTTGCGACAGAACATCTTGTGCATGACAGAGTGAGAGACTGAAGAGTTTAAAACGCATGCAGATAAAAGGTAAAACTCCATTTTCACCTGTCTCTCTTCTATAATTAAGCTAGCCTGTCAGACTTTAAATTGTCAACATAACACACAAACATGCACTCAATTACAAGGAGAGACACAAAGGCCCCTTCGGTTGCATGTAACAGATTCTGTGTGACAGTTTTATTACTGCATTTCTATTCAGGTTTGGGGAGCAACTGCTTTTGTTTTATCAGATATAATCTTATCATTTCCTCATGTTTAACAGGTTGTACCTTAAGAAAAATAAGTTTCAGTGTTTTAAAAATGATGGCAGACACGTGCTGATTTTGGTTGCAGTGATGCAAAAGGAGAAATGGATAATCTCCTTGTATTACTGAAGGGTCTAAAAATCTGAACCAAACTCTGGCCTACAGTAGCATATTTTGCAGAGCGCTGTCTTGCCTGACCCACATCCAATTTCTCCTGGGGACACAAACACAAGCCAACATGTTGGTCAGCTGCTAAGTTTATTTTCTTTGGTCCTATCCAATGGCTGTGTCCTACCAAAACTACACCATGCTAAGTAATGTTGGCTAAGGTTAGCCTGTGAAGCCTGTAAGGTTGCATTGTGATTGATGTTTTATGCTGACAGGGAAATGTATTTGGCTTGTGGGGTGTTAAAAAAATAAACTTAAGGCAAATTTTACTCAGCACAGTCTGTCAGATATCAAAACCACTGATGATGTGTGTTTGCTCAGTTAAGTCTAAGCTGCATGTAAGGAGCAATAGGCTGGTTGGAACTACACAGATTCACTCAGACTACATAAAGGTAAAGAA
>JAQNCA010000017.1:18338681-18369649 GCA_029783725.1 Acanthurus tractus | reverse complement strand
AAGTCTAAGCTGCATGTAAGGAGCAATAGGCTGGTTGGAACTACACAGATTCACTCAGACTACATAAAGGTAAAGAAATAGGTTTTATTTAAGTCTATGTAAAGTTAAGGGTAAGATGATACATAGCAGTTTGCTATTCATGATCTTAACAACTTTAAGTTTTGTACAGCACATTTCGGGGCAACATTCACCAATTCATCTACATATACTAGTGGCAGAGGTTACCATGCACTTACTACTTACATATCAATACACAGTCTTACTAATAATTATCCATAAATAGATTAGCATTCTGTGCAGAGGTTTGGGTTGGTGATGTGTAGGGCAGCACAACACTGAACATGTAGTTTGGCCTCTGGGGAGCTGACAGCTTGAAGCAGAGTCCTGATGAAAATGCTGACAGCTGAGACCGTAACAATGTGGACTCATTATTCCACAATCACAATATTTGACCGCTTCCAAAATGATTTACAAACAAAGGCAGCCGCTCTAATTAAGGTGGGTTGCAGAGTAGGGGGTGCAAAGGTTGTCATGCTGAGGCAATGGCTACAGCTGCTAGCTCACAACTAAGCCTGCTGTTACAGAAAATTAGAGCTTACCCACTTGCTCATGAGTGGAGAAAAATCCCTGTTTTCATTTCGATAAGGTCATTTTTTTCCTAAGTATTCAACAATCTTAAAAATTTGTAAGGTGGGATGAATGAGAAGTGCTCTCAATTCTCATAACCACCATCTTTGTGCCCTTTAGCACAGCACCTGACCTTGGCCTGCAGCTAAAAAGAGAAAAAAATGTTTTAAGCTTGACACCATCTGAGTGTGAATGTGTGTAATGAAGTGAGTGTGAAGCAGGGTGGGGCTCAATTTTCTTTAGATAAATAAATATGAAAATGTGGCACTGTTAGCCAACCACAGTAGCAGGGAAGCTGCGCTGCCTTCTGCTTCCTCACACCTACGGCTGCCTGCCCTTAACTACACCCATCCACTAACATGGCAATATCCATGAATCATCCCTCAGCAGTACACAGAATAAACCAGTCCTCAACCATACAGCACCCCATCAATCTGCATTTGATACACCTTGCATTAGATTAATGGAGAGTGCTTACAGGCATGACACCATTAAGGCACAAGGCAGTTAAACATTTGTAGGTTGTTTTGATACATATGTCCTGATACAGGTGGAAAGCCTGGACTGCTTGTTTACTTGAAACTAGAGTCCTACATATCTGGTTACAGTTTTCAGTTAATATGTCCTCCTTTAATTCAGCTTTAACTATTGTTAATACTGGCTTACAACATTATGCAAATAACCACTTGCTTGGCAAAGGGTAGGATACAAGGGGGGAGGGGGAATGAGAACCCATTTATATGAAATATGTCTGATATTAAAAAATGCCAAAGAACATGCATCATATGCTGCAAATAAGTTCACTTTTAGATATAGGTCATTCCTCATGTACAAGAAATACTAATAGATTTAATAAAAAATGAATTTTTGTGCACATTTTTCCTCACCCTGCTTGTCGGTTTTGGAATATATGTGCATATTAAGGTGTATGGAAACATGAACACAGTGTTACTCTCCTCTCTGTGGAGCTTTGACTGAAAAGCCTTGTTCAGTTAATGAGATTGCAACATTGTGCTTCTCAAACATTGTCAGGAGACTTTGGCAGCCTGTCCAACACTATAAGCACTTCTCTCAATTTCCTCTGGAGACTGGCTGTTGAGATTGGACATAAGGCTTAGCTGCTGGGGTCTTGGTCTTGCATACATTTTCTGCACTTATGCAACTTTCAGCGTGAGGGGACACTTAAATTCGTGTCAACCTCAAGCATGTACTGGCAGTGACAAGCTAGGGTGATGCACAGCCTAGAATTTTTAAAATGAAGATGTCAGCCATCAGTCAGTGTCTTTTGCCAAGTTTTTGCAGTGTGTCCATTGATGGCAGCTTTTCAGTTGATTCAGCATGCTGAATCACATTGAAACCACAGGTGAGAGAAAACACTCTGACTGGCTGTTCCCCTATGGAAGTATAATCCCAGCCAGTGTTTTGCCTTTGGATGACCAGACTGATAAGTTCCCTCAATATGTGGAACTAGAAAGAAAAGGGCCAAGCAAAGTTTTTAATATCAGAGGTTTCAAATAACTCCGGTTCTTGACACAGGTTGAGAAAACCCCTTCAGCTATTTGCTTTATCAGTAATTTCAAGTGTGATTTCTTCTTGTTTTTCTTGTCTACCTCTTCCTTTCTTCCTCTTCAAAAGTAAAAGACCAGGGGTCGACAACCGCTTGACAATGCAGTTTGATTTGCAACTATTTTATCTAAAATATTCTTGATTAGGAGCAGCTGACTACAGTTACAAAACTAACTAAAGGGCAAGAGTGGCTTGATTTCTAGTTCTAAGGTGCAGAGCATATATTATAGTTGGCAGTCGGCTGTAGTTTTGTGTCATGCACAACTTTTTGGCCAAGACTTGGGTGACACTGGCTGGCGCAATAGTCGTCAGTAGTTCTTTGATGTCAGCTTAATGGGTCTTCGCCCTAAAACGAGAGATGTTCTAAAGGCCAGCTTGGTTAAGATAAAGCCGGGAAAACTCTCTGAGATGAATGGGGGACTTTACTTGGTTGTCTTGCAGGGTCAAAGCAGATCTTCTCACGTTCACATTTTGAACTGTGTATCTCCTGAGTGACTATTGAGAGGAGTATTGAAGTGTGAATAATAACAGGGAGACAAACTTTTACATTCCTTGGAGACGCATTAATACCCACAAGTGGCTAGATGATGCCATTAAATAAACACATACAAAACCTCTCTGCTCATACATCCACACAAAAAAAATCCAAAATGCTTCCATGTGTCACAAGACGTATTCTCCCTTGACAGTCTCTTCTTCCTGCTTGCCTCTTTTTTTTGGTTCAGAATACCACAGAGAGGTCCATTTTATCTGCATCCACTGGCAATTAAAGAGGTTTCCACAGTTCCAGAGAGGGGACAGGGAAGTCCCAAGGTAACCTCCACGTCACCTCTGTGAGTTTTACACATGTGCATGCACATACGCAGATGTGCACATGTACTTGAACAGTTCTCCCCACTGTATCAAGCCTAACATCCCTCACGAACCCCCAGAGACATAGCTTGAAACCTTTGTAGTGCTCATTAGGGGTGTTAAGTCCAGCATGTTTCTCTAATCTAATCAGCGCTGTATCTCGCTCTTCTCTCCCCTCTCTGCCAACGCCCCCTCCCTACTCTTTATCCTCTTCATTTGTCAGCTTTGAAAATAAGTGAGAGAAAGACACAGGGGAGTGAAAGTGAGTGAGGGAGAGGCAGAGATAGGGCGCGACTGAAGGAAGTCCTTGAGATGAGAAAGTGTCTCTTGGGATTCGGCATGGAATGGAGAGGGGACAGGGAATTGGGATCAAGGAACATTCTTTAAGTAAAGGTCTGGATTACACAATATTGAGGGAGCAAATGCTGGTCAGCATGTCTTTAAAATGCATGTTTTCAGTTTGTGTCAGGTTTTCGGGAATGGGATTGTACCTCATGGACCACTATGACAGAATGCAAAAAAAAGCCTTGGCGTCATGAGGGTTCCTCTTCATCTCATGTGAATAATGTATTCTGAACTTCACTTTCAGAATGAATCTTTGATAGGGAGGGGAATTTATTAAATGGAGACATCATTGGTTAGCCTTTACTTTCCCTGCAATGGTATCAAAAGCAAACCCAACTGCTTCCCTCTTACTTTTTTTCTTATTTTTTAAACAATTATAAGAACAAACAGAACTTTTGATGCCTCCACGGTACATGCTTCAAATGCACTCACAGGAGAAAAGAAAAAATGTGTTCGTATTTGGTGTCAGACTTGCAAATGAAGGTTATACAAATAAGGTATGGCATGACTGTTTACCAAAGAGAAAAGACAGACGAGAGAGAAAGACAGAGGAAAAAGAGACTGAAAGCAAAAGAAAATGTGAGACTGACAGAGAAGAGAGATAGAAAGTGAAATCCGTGGGAACAGAAATACAGTTGCCAATTTCCTGTCGCCGACAGGCAGCAGTGTTGACAATGCCGGTTGACAGCCAGCTTCCCCTGGCCGCTACCCATTCATTCTGTATTGTAAATAAACAGTTTAAGGGGAAATGTCAGCTGAGAGACGGAAGGAGCAGCTCCAGCTATAATATCTCTTCCCTCCTCCCTGCCGATGCAGCAGCCCAGTTGCCAGGCAAGTGACGGACGTGGTGAGTAATGAGGATGGCACACACAACCTGCTCTGTTGGGGCTGACGGTAACAAGGGCTGACGCCATGGCGTTTAAAGGTCCCCGAGGCCTTGTGGTTTAAACCCCATGCTTACACTATCTATGGTCCCACTGGGCATCTGAAATAGATCTTGCTGTGGCCTAAAATGCGACTGATCAGAGGGAGATGGGGAGGGATGTAGAAAATGGATAGAGGCCATGCTTTGGTCTAAATCTGTGGTCTCAATCAAACCGGGAAGCGGGTCCCCCTGGAGAGGTGGGGGTGACTGTTAGTTAAATTAATATGATTCATGTGGGAAAAATAAACAAACAAGATTGTACCGACGCTTTGGTGCTGACCTTTATTTCACCAAAACACAACTTTTATCATTATGTATTAGTTCCTTCCCCTTTGTCTTTGTCACTGATTAATAAAAATTGGGGGTAGTGGACTTTCTTCTGTTTCCAGAGGGGAGGCATGCCAGAAGGTGTGAGAATCACTGGCCTAAATGGTGCATTCATGTGGATGATAAGGATACTTGAACGCCTACGGCAAGACTCTTAGACGATAGTGGGAGACAGCTCCAGGAGTGCTCATGACTGTCCCTGTTGCAGCTAAAATTGGTGGTCATTATGACCCAAAAGAGAGGAAGGCAAGAGTTACTCTGTGACTAAGCCAAACCAAATCTGTGTTGCATATAAATAGTTAGCCTGGAGTCAGAGGCTTATTTTAGAACAGGGGCCAAGGACATTTTACAGATGGTATACTGCAAAAATTTCTACTTGTGCTGAACAACGAAATAATCTCCAAAGCAGGATTTAGGCCAGAGATGCTTTCATCACAATCTAATCAAACATATAAAGAAAGGTACTGAGAACCTCATGCAGAGACGGGGAGAGAGACGGGTTTGTCTGCTGATTTCTTTTTCCCTGCTAATTTCTTCAGATCAGGCAGCCATGCAGGCAGCCCATGTTGCTCTCTAATTGAAATGCAAGGGCAATTTTATATTGTTTGGTGTCTTGTGGCTCTTGCTTAACATTAACCCTGCACTGGTTCTGGCCAGCCCATTCCTCTTTCCTAGTTATTAAATCAGGCAGCTGGACATCGAGATACATGTATACCACACCTAAGTAAGTTATTTCATTGCTGCTACATGGTTATGTTCTACTGAGAAGCATAAGTATTGTCTACAGCTCTAAAAGGTCTTTTACCTTTTGTGGAAATGTGTAATGCAAGTGAAATTGGTCCGTTTATGTTTACAGGTTAACATTAATCATCACATCTCTGTCACTGAAACAGACAAATAGAAAGACAGAAGGGAGCACAATTGAACACAGCATGAGTCAAACACAGCGTGTCAGCTCCAAACAAGGTGGGAAATGAGCAGCAAAATGTTTATTTTGTTTACTCAACCAGCAATTTTTGGAGGTTTATGGGGTTTTTTTTCTACCCAGTTCTATTCTGAAAATCTATTTGTCTGGCTAGACAGTGAAAGCATCTGGTGAATTGGGGAAACCAGCTGCCACCACGGCCAAACAAGTCCGCATGCTGTCCTGATTCCAGCACATCCAAACATGTCTAACTCTCAGCCTAAGATTAATGGAGAGAAACCAACATACACTACTGCTTTAAATGATTCACAAACTAAATTATTGAAAATATATTCTCTATTGGCAACCACCATTCAACTGTTGAACTCTTTCCACAAAGCAAAATTCATACAAACAGCTTGAAGGCAACCAGGTGCTTTTTATAGATAAATACTGCATGCTGTCATGGGGGGGTCTGATGTTTACAAACCAGGATTTATGAACATGTCAGACAACTTCCCTTTTCTTTTTAACCTCTCAGTTAAAGCAGCTGCAGCTCCCAAACCCCCCATCAGCCACTATCTCATAAAGATTTTTAAAAAATGGACTGGAAGTGAGGCTGGTTTAATCAATAACCAAAATCTTCATCAGTACAGAAACTAAACTTTTCTGAGAATAGCCAGAAGCCCTGCGCTATTTCATAGATAAATATCAGCTGCTGTCAGAGGGGAGTTAGTTGTTTACGCACTCTGGCTGGGAAACAGAGCAGGCTAATGTTCAAACCTACCTTAGTGAGGAATATTCTGCAGCTGAACCATCCCAATGCTGATATCCTTCACAGAGTGCATTTATTAGATTAGGACTAACTTAAAGGGCAGTTGATACATGAAACACACCTCACACAAATCTCAATCATCTTCTGCTGACAATTTATCTAAATATCCCTTTGTCTTGGCTCAGAAATAAGGCTCAGAGAAAGGAAGGTTTAAAAATTTGCTACTTGCATCATTCTTGATATTCACATACTCCTGACAGCTTTATGTAAATAGCTCAAATAATTCAGTGTAACAAAACAGCTAATCTTTTAAACATGTTCTTTATGGATACATTACATATTTTGGTCAATTCCATTAACTGCTGATGGAGGTGCATGCATGCATTGATTTCGCAGGGCATCACAAACCTCTCCTGCCTGCTGCACTAAGCTAGCAAAAAAAAACAAGCTTGCCTGAGGCTCATAAATAACAGCCCCATCTCCCAATAAGACTGTGATTACACTGCATGCCTATTTGGGATATATATGACAAAAAAAGCTTGAAATTTTAATAGCTTCCGACAGGAACTTTCCATCAAATTTTATTATTATGACAAATATATTTGACATTGGCATAATAGCTCCTTTCAGAGCAGCTTTCACATCCAATCAGAAAGTCATCTCATGCTGGGCAAGTCAGAAACTAAAACTCACAAAGCAGGCAGAACAGATTTAACAATGCTGATAGATATGACCTCTGCACATTCTGTTATTTTACATTTTATTTAATGTTGTTTATTTACATTCTGTTATTTTGTTTTTGTTTTTTTTTGCACAATAATACCATAGCATTACCTTTGCACTTTCCTCATTCCCACCTATGTCTTATGTCTTTTGGACTTAAGTAATTTAGTAACCATAAATTTCCTCTTTCTTCATACTCATTCACACATTTTGGGTTGTATTGCCTTATTTGTGGTTTTAATTCTATTCTAATTTACTTTTTTGTTGAGACGTGTTCTTAGCTGAGGTCTGTTAGTGGGTGTGTGTGGAGGGGGGCTGGTGTAACTGCATGTAATTGTACTGTATAATGGAAATGAAGCTGAACTTGAACTTTTAGTGCCAAAGCAAAGGAGGTCACATTTATTACAATTTATGGCAGCTTTATAGTTCTGTGTGATGCTGCGGTTGCCATAAAGTCAGCACACATAGCTCCTATGAGCCTCCTAAAATAATGTTGAAACATGTGGGAACCAAAGTGGCTACAGAGATAACACATGGCTATGACATAAACTGCATCCGTCAGCTTTGGCTTGTAGTCGTATTATGAGGCCTGGGTAGATTTTTAGCAGTGAGGACAAAATTAAGCAAGTTAAAGAAAGTGTATCTAAGCTGTTTTTTTTAGAACATCCACACAGAAGTAAAACATGATGTTAATTGTTTACCTGCAATTCCTCTGTGTACTGTGGTGTTGGTGAAATATGATGCTGGACTGTAAGTCAAGCGCTGACCCACTGACCCCGTGTGCTATGTATAAACCTATTTCAAGCTGATGGAATATAGAATATACTGTATAGATCAAGAAATCAGCTGAGACCAGCCAATGATCTGGGCGGCATCAATGCTTTTGCATACATCTACAACACTCTGTACAATTTATCCAGATTTAAGTTTTCAGCATCAAACTTTGTATCACTTTATAATCTTAACAAACCTACTGATGAATATAAAAAAGATGGCTGTCATGTAAAAAAGCTGAATTGGGTGTTTGAAAGCAGAAAACAGTCATGACCTGATTAGGAAACTATGATGTTCACACTTGCCAAAAATCTAAAAAAAATAGCAGGTTTTTTTTTGTGTGTAACTTGGATTAATGTCTGATCATATACCACTACATCATTTAAAAGTGTTTTGAGGCCGGCGTTTTATCGTGTCTAACTCCGTCACAACATTCATTTTATCCCATATGAAAAAAAAATCTGCACACAGACTGTGCATAAAAAAAAGTTCACTGGCAAGAGGGTGTTTCATGTGTGAAATCACAGCTTGTGTTCCTAAATAGTTTTGTGTTATCTGTAATTTGGGAAGAGCCATTTCAAACACTTTGAAGCAAGTGCATCATTTGCATGAGCCTGTGTGATGTACCAGATGCCATGAGTTAACGCTCACGGGACAACTGCTGTGTCATTTAAGGAGGCTGAGCAGAGTTAAAGCTCATGCAAGTGGCATCTGTGAGTTCACATCGTGTCCTCCAACATTAGGCGGGTAATTGGCAGCTACCCTGGTTGATACAAATTTCTTGTTTTCACCGTCCATACGGCTGCTAGCTGACTGGGAACCTCTCTTTGCTGCTGTGGTTTGTTTTCAGTAGTGAGTGTGTGCCTCGTGCTCCGTACTCAACATTTATTTATCTTTTCAAGGAAGTATTTTAAAGTGCAGCTTAAAGGCAAGGTTCCCAAAACAGTATTTCATAACAAACAGTAAAACAAAATTGGTCCTTCCCCTCAACATCTATTTAGATTTACAAGCTGAAAATATGTTTATTTAAGGCTGCGGGTAAGACTTTGCCAGGTGAAATGATAACTCTTCATTTTGAAAAGAAAATGGCAGCTGTAATACTCTTATGTAAATGTTTAAAACCTGTCATTTCTTCCAAAAGCTTTTCAAGTGCAGTGTGTGTCCTTTGTGTGATTTAGTCATACCTGGCATGGCATGAACCAGGTCGCCACACAGCGCCATGAATCTTGGCCTGGGTGTGAGCTTGTTTACAGCTTCCACAGCCTGTTTGGTGAGCTCAACCTCCTCAGTCCACTCCTCCCCTCCGCCATCACAGTCGCCATCCCTCCAGGCCTTCATCAGCCCCAGTTGGGGGTCTGCTGCCTGGATGAAACAAAACGGTCCCTTCCACTCTCGCTCCGCATCTGAAACAGGAAGAGACAAAATTTGGACTCAGCAGTTGTGCAGACAGATACAGATACTCGTTATTATAGAGACTACTATAGGAAAAATACTTTACATTAAGCTGCATCAGGCAACTTTAAGTGTACTGTGCAAATGGAAGCAAGAAAGACATAAATATCACACATGTCAACTGCATTTTAGGTCACTGAAAACAGACCTTTTGTAATCTCTTTCCAGGGTAAGAACATTAAGAACCTAAGTTGTTAATGTTGATGCAGACAGAAAGTTTTTGAATTGTCTGAATGTGCTAACTTATCTTATTTGTTTGCATGGTAACAGTTTATGTGATGCACTGAGGCCAAAACTGACTTTAAACATGACTTTGACCTGTAAAACTGTGGATTTGAATCATTCAGTCCAAGTGCATTTGAAAAGTCTAGGGCAGATTAAATCAATTTAACCTTGCACTAACTTAAATGAGGATTAAACTGGAATTTAGCCAGCTTGGCCGCTGGATCTTCGGTACATCTGCTCCATTTGCCCTAGAGTATGGAGGCAAAATCACAGTGTGCTGAATCACACTGAAGTCAAACTTTTACGGCTCCAAGCTTGCTGAGGTTTGCCATGATCTTTTGTTCTGCTTAATTGTGGATTTGCATTTCCACTCAAATGGAGATTTTTTTTAAAAAACAGTGATTGTGGGCTTTTTTCTCCATTTTTTAAGAACAAAGGAAAAAACAATCCCATTTTCAAAATTACCAGACTATTTTGCTTTACAGGGTATTGCACTTTCCTCAAGTAGAAACAGAAAAATCATGCAGAAATAATACTGAAATACATATCACAGTGGGTTATCAAATATTTGAAAATATTGACTTTTTTTATTGTGTTAAATGGTGAGTTAAATTGTTTTTAGGTTCTGTAAAAACTTTATTTCCAGTTTACACCACAGCAAAATGTAATTGTCAGTTTTTACAGTTTGAGCACTTGTGGAAATAATTTAACACAAACTGCCATGAAAAATTGTTTTCACAAAGCAAATATATTTAGAAATGGGAATGAATGTTGATGTGCAGCATTAAATTTCAGTTTCGCTTTCTTTTTAACAGTGTCCTTATCTATTAATTGAATATGCACATGCACCAGTCCTTTCACTGGATATAAACTGATTCACACACTCATTTAATGGACACATCTCACAGCAGCAGGTCTTGAATATATCTGTTGGTTATTAAATCCAAATTCTGACAGGATCGAAACACTTTCATTTCAATATGTTAAGGTCACAGGATGCTTACACCAAACACTTCACATAATAGTGAGCAGAAACATAAAAGCTTTAGGGATTAGGTGTCATCACAGCATTAGTCATTTGGCAGTACAGAGCCTGCTGTGAAAGCTTCATGTAGAAGCCCTTATATTCATTCTTAAGAGTGAGAATTGCAGCTCCATGGGGGAATGTAATGTACATCCTTTTGTTAAAGCTGTACATGCTCACTCCATGAGTAACCAGCGCTAAATAATTAAACAGTTACATGTTGGAGCATAAATGAACAACAGAGGACAACAGTTTTACATAATCCTGACATTACATAACCAAGGGGCCTTACAATCTAATCACTCTCCAATATTCATTAACAACCACAAACCACGCTTGGATTTCCATGTAAAGAATGGAAGCAGACACTCTGCGCGGCTTGGCTGACGGTTATGACACAGTTGGGCATAAAGGACACAAGAGAAAACCTGGCTAAGTGAAATGGAAATGGAGTCCCCTTGTTGTCCACAAATTGACAGATGCTAAGAGCAGGTGTAAACAACAGCTTTCTGCTCCATTCATTTTAGCTTCCAGAGGATGTGGAAGCAGCACTGTAGTAATGTACTACTGTCAATGTGGAGAGTCTGCATCTGCATTCTGCACAAATCCCCTCACTTACACTCAGAGGGCGGCTACGAGCTGTTCAGCATCCCCCTGTGTTTAACATGCTCTTCATGTCTCACTCTCCCAAATGAGTTTATGATAATTCTATCCTCCAGAGAAAGGTAGCGCAAAGAAAGCAAAAGAAGGAGTGACAAAGAGTGTGTTACTCCTGGGAACATTACAAGTGAAAGCTTAACAATGATCCCCTCGTTGTAACTGGCATTTATGAAACGATGAAAAGCAACACACTTTACTTTTATGATTCTCATTATCATCTCTTCCATCAAATTTCTTAAGAATGCCTTTGGTCAAAACTGGCCTGGCCTTGATCTCAACTTATGATTACACAGTGGGGACTGCAGACGAATTTTGCTGCTGATGTTGTTGATGATGAATGTTATATTCTAAAGAAGCCATGACATTGAAGTAAAAAGTTAATTGCTGCGGCAATAGGCTTGGCTTTAACTGAGTCTATGACAATGTAGTGACACTTTTTAGAGAATGCAGAGTGGAATTATCTTAAAAACATTTACCAGTACATCTTTAGCTCTTTCAGCAGAACAGTATCTAAACTTGGTTCCAGCTACATAGAGTTTGCATATGGAAATCATTTCCTAACAATACACATCTCAGTCAGTAGATAAGATCTGCTGTTTTTTGCAAATGAATGCATGTGTACACAAACATAACCAAATAATGCCAACATGAATATACACCCCAACGCACGTGGATCCTATACTGAGTTATTTGCCATCCTCTTTGTGTGTACCCAAACAACAGTCACTATCTGTGCACATTTCATGAGGCTGCAGGGTGCACTCACAAATCCTGCAAGCTTTTTGTTACTCTGAGAATACTTTATAGTACAATGTCTCTCTCTGGAGTCAGATGAGTGAACTATTTTGCAGGAAAAAAATAAAGAGAGAGAGAAAAAAAAAAAAAACACAAGGACTTGCAGAAGCCGGCAAAGCTCCCATGACAGGAGATAAGAGGCAGCAGCCTTGTGTGGCTGCCGCTGGTCAAGCACAACTTCAAACATAAATCGCACAGATTTCTCTGGTGGCAGATGGTGCGCTTTAAACAAAATTAATCATCATTTGAGTTGAAAGCACAAGGGGGCTTGTTTTTGTGGTTATACAAAGCAATGAACATTCTCATTTCTACCCCTGAGGAGCTTTTTGCCCCTAGTTTCCTTCAGTAAATGCCAAAGAACTGCAAAAACTTGTGGGCATGTTAGTGTGGCTGTTCTTATTTGAGCCTTGCATGTCTCGACTGTAAGACTGATCACACACTTAAGTAAAGATACATGCTACACTAACTTTATCTACTTGAACAAGGTCTGTCACAGTGACAAAACTTAGTTGTGCTACAACTCCCTCATTAAAAGGAGAAACGTGGTTAAATGTTGCTATACAAATAGTTTCGGTATTTAAAATAACAGAAGTGGACTAAACAAGAGAAAGTTTGAATCGTAAGCCCACTGTCACTATTACATATGGTCTTTAAAGATGCCCTGCTCAACTTCTACATTCATTTCATTATTGAACGCAAATGTTACTCATAAGCTTAACAGTGAGCTATAAGCTAGCAGTCTAGCTTTATAATAGTTGCTAAAAATAACCCCGCTATTCAACCAAAGCAACACAAAAGCTGTCATGTGACTTCATTTGCTCTGACAGGTCTTTAGCCCGCAGCCAGCAGGAACTACTAAACTTATATGCTAACAGCTAAGTTACAACCATCGTTAGCTAATGCATTAGCATGTAAGTCGGCTAACCGGGCGGCAGTAAGGAAGCTAACGCCAGTCGGCTACCTTCAGTCAGTCCGCTGAATGTCCGATGTTTAGCCCTGAGAAAAATGTCCTCACTGTCAGCCATAAGAACCAAGTGTTAAAACGAGTTGTCCGAGCAGAGTGAGGTGTGACTTGTGAGCCTGTCAGCGAGCCTTTCAGCACAGGTTTGTTGTGAGGCTGTGGGACGGCTGTGGCTGCCTGTCGGTGACTATCTGTGGTCGACTACTCTGCCTGTCCGTTAAGCCGTGTGGGTGTGGCTGCAACACACAGGCTGTCCTCAAAAAACAGGCGGGCAAAAAAAGCACACTTCTGTATCCTAGCCCAAAATTTTAAACCATTGCATTTTTAGCCTACAAAACATTTTAAATATATATAAACTGAATGAGTCTAATGCTTTTAAGTTATTTCATAGTAAAACCACAGGGAGGTCCAGAGGTGAACATAAGGACATGGCCTAACCAAACTATAAAAAAATATCATTGATTTATTTTTACTCCAATCATTTTACACATTTTACCACAACTAGATGGAGAAGTGGTAGAAATAAACAGGTACCACACTCCCCTTTATGAACTTAAACAGGTCCCTTTGGAAAACAAGGAATTTTTTTTAAATTGGGTAAACTTCTGCAAAACCTGTGTTTACCCAGCTCCTTGTTGGCACAAAGGGAAGGCACATTGAAAAGAAGAAGGAGCTACAGATAATCCAGCATCACCTATCCATCATTTTTAAAAAAAAAATCTTACTGGAAAAATTGCTTAACTGGTTGCTTTCATATTTTGTAATATTTTAATGAGTATTAATGATTAGTTTTGCTTGCTTTCACCACATCCAAGCTATTCAAATGACCCTGGAGGTCTTTCAGGGGTCCTCTTTTTAACTACAATATTAATCAATGTAGACTGTTTGTGTTACAGGTTTATAGAACAATATTTTGCAGCAGGAACATTATTTTTACATTTTTATGCTTTTTAATTCAAGATAATTCAGCCAGTTAATTAGTTTTGCCTCTTTCTCTCGTGGTCCCCTTCAGACCAACAACTGCACTTAAGATATTCATTTAATATGAAACTTCTCATGCGCTATGTGTGTTTTGCTTACAACTTCAGTCTGCTGACATTTGTTGATGGGGGCGGGGGGGTGCAATCCCCCTTTTTAGCATAATGATTACAATGCAGCCCCCTTTTTAAACCTGCCACCTCCACCCTTCATCCCCAAGTAGCTGAGAGTACAGGAGCAGAAGAGTTGTTTGAGTAGTCCACCTAACTGTTTGACCCTTAAACAATTTGTGCAAGTTAGAATCTATGGCAATGACAAAAACTTAGAAATATCATTTGCCCAACAGTGCTGTGAATAGGTAAATCTGTGGCGCTGTCCATGGTCCTGAAGTAACAGACGCTGAAGCTGAGAACTTCGAAGGTTGATTGCACTCTTTTTCCATCTCAGTCCCCACTTCTGTCAGATTCACATTTGATATATTCCTTAAACTATATTATTTATTTCTAAAGGTTTGCTATAATTTATAGCAGTGTCATGATCAAAGTCAAAAATAGCAGCTTTTTGCCACAGGAGAGTAAAAGGATCATAGAGACAGACATGCTGCTGCCTGTAGTTTTCCTATAAAAATCCTGTGTAATCTTTTTATTATCAGTAGAAAATACACCTGAGACCAATGGTACCACTTGGCCACCCCCTGATAAAAATTAACAGATCATGGACCGTCTTAATTTATGGTGATAAGGCTCATGACTTTTCCAGCAGAAAAAATCTGTGTCAAACACTAGATCCCTTGTTTTAAGGATTAACTCATTTTATTATTTGGTTGCCTCTTTTATTTAGGCTGCAGACGGGTCTCCTTGGGCATTTCTGTTTGAGAGCCCCCCCTTGGTTTCAGAGTTCAAGGGATCGAGTGTCCATTACATCCTGGGGCCTTATTATTGGAGAGGGGCTCTTTCTCAAGACGCACCCCCTGCTTTTGGAGGCTCTGCCAGCCACTGCCTATTGTAGCACATTAAGCTACTTGTGATTACAGGATTTCTAAAACAATGGCAACCTACGACAAAAATGCCTGGGGGGGGGGGGCTCCAACGCCTTTCCTCGACGACAAAACAGAATGTTTGTGCGTATTTCGGGGCTTTTATAAGAATATCTCACAAGACTCCCTCTCTTTCTTTATCTCTCCCTCTCTTTCTCTCTTTGTGTGTGTGTTTCTTGCACAGTCTCACTCCCTCCCCATGTTTTCCTCCTCCTCTCCTTTTGCGCACTAGGCTCTCCCACCCTCGCCTCTTCTATTCGCTCACTGCGCCCTCATCCTCGGTGCGGCTTGTGTCTCAGCCTACTCCTGTGCGTAAGAGCGCACCGATGGATATGTAAAGTGATGTACTCCTGAAAACGCGAAATCTGAGCCTGTAGATGCCTTTCTGGAAAGACGTGCAGATGCGCAGCAGAGGAAGCGCATCGGAGAGCATTTAGTTAGACTATTTCAACTTGATTTCAACGAGACTGTTTTTATTCTGCGCCTTTTTGACGATGATAAGGTCGTAAAAATGTTCATCAGCGCGGATGACGGTGCGTTGCTATTTGGATGTGTGTTTCTGGACTTTTCAGCATATCATGACCGCGCGCCTATCTTCCTCTCCTCAAGTCTCTTCGTTTCTGCGTGAAGTTGAACGGCGGAGAAAGCACGATGAGAGGGAAATACTTTCTCCTCGGCTTCTTGTTGCTCAAACTTATGGCTCTTGTGTGCAAGGCTGACGGGGAGCCTGGACTGCTCGGAGGATTCGTAATGATCTCCACCTCCAACGGTTCAAGAGAGGAGGAGAGCGTGTCCGAGGAGACCCCACACACGGAGGACAAATGCCGGGGTTACTACGACGTGATGGGTCAGTGGGACCCGCCGTTCATCTGCAAAACGGGCAATTATCTGTACTGCTGCGGCACCTGTGGCTTCCGCTTCTGCTGCTCGTACAAAAACTCGCGGCTGGACCAGAGCACCTGTAAAAATTATGACACTCCGGTGTGGATGAAGACCGGTCAGACTCCCTACAAAAAAATGAACAAGATGCACGACAGCACCAAAGACAAGACGAACTTAATTGTTTACATCATATGTGGAGTAGTGGCCATTATGGCTCTTGTGGGGATTTTCACCAAATTGGGGCTGGAGAAGGCGCACCGACCACAGAGAGAGAACATGTCCAGGTAAGAGTCTCTCTCTCTCTCTCTCTGTCTCTCTCTTTCTTTCTCTCTCCCTCTCTCTCACACACTCAACACGCACACCCCTCTCTCTCCCTCACTGCCTCTCTCAGTGCGCTTGTTTACATAGACAGTTGCAGTAGTAGCCTATCCGCGCGCAGTGATCTAGAGCGCGCAACGTGTCGGTCTTTTCTTCATCCTCCTTTGTGCATTTTGGAAGTACATAATGGGAATACAGTGCAACACAACTGTAAAACATTATCAACTTGCATATTATGCATGAGGCATATTACATTTCATAAACAGGCTGCGGTTTCTCGGCAACCGAAACAACTTATGACACCTTTTGTATTAAGACTCTTTATGATACTGCACGCCCTCTCCACTTCGGTCCAGCTATCCATTGTGATATAGCACAACATTACGTGAGCCACTCTTCTCTCATCTGGCGGGGGCGTTTATTTTTCCACTGAAGTAAGGCGGCATTGCGCTCCATTGTGCTTCATTGTGTATCTGTCTGAGTGGAAATCAGTGGAATTGCTTTTATACACCTTCATAGTCTAATAGGCAAAAGTACACAGTATGTGCAGTGATCTCATCAAAAAACAGGCCAAATGAAACCAAATCTTGTCCATTCATCAGGGAATCCCGTTTTTCTTCCACTCAGCTGCACCTCACAGTCTCATAAAAAGATGCTGTACAGCGGTGCAGTCCAAGTGAATAATTAAATTAACCATGTTATGCACAGTTCCTCATGTCTGCACCCCTCATCCATCACCGCCTTTCTGTCTCTCTCCCCTCCTTTCCTCTTTTTTCCTCTTCTCCTCTTCTCCTTTTCTCTCTCTGTCTGTCTAACAGGGCTGTCGCCAGTGTGCTGCAGGGCGGGTGTCCAGGTGAGCAGTATCGGGGGGAGGAGGCCCTAGGGATGCATTCACAGCACTTTGTTTCCAGGGCCACAAACCTCCGTGAGTTTTTATTTCTCCTTTTTTTATGTCCTGGGAGTTTTGGATGCTCATGGCTGGCTGCTGTGAACTGTGTGTATAACTTAGAGCAGCATATGGAGCTGTGGGTGGGGCGTGTGTCAGCAAAACAAAAAAAAAAAAGCTGCCGAGCTGGAGCGACTTAAATGTGTCCAGGTTGCTGTCAGGGGCTCTTATGAAGTCATCTGGAGTGATGTGAGTGTGTGCCAGTTTGGAATCAAGTCACATATCTCAACTGGACTTATAAGTGTTTTTAAAACCAAACTCATATCTGGTTGATGGTGCAGAGACAGAAAATCCTAAGAGATCAGGTATAAGCACAGGAAGAGCACACAAACACACACGCACACACACACCCCTGCAGGCATGTTCCTATTTTGTTTCAAATGACAGCACAGGGTATTTGTTTTATCTTATGCCGGCCAGATATCCATCCATTTCATAACATGCTCGAAAGAAAAGATCTGCCTGCCTTTTCTGCAGCTTTTCAGATCCAAACGTTATTCACTGTTTTATTTTGGTTCATGCCTACATGATATAATGAGAGAGAAAAAAAAGGGGAGTGGGAGCGTATGTGTGTGAGTGAGTCGGTAGGAAGTGGTGGTGTTGGTGGTAGTGAGCGTATTCGTGTGTAGGGGGATTGGGGGTGCTGGGAGTCTGAAGGGTGGTGTTGGTGGTGGTGAGGGTATAACACAGAGTGTATGAATGCCATCTATTTCTGTTGTGTCCCGTGGGCTGCTACAGCACCGAGCTTCTTTGTGTTTGAACACCAAGATCAAACAGATGAATGCACACACACACACACACACACACACACACAAAAACACACAGAATATGTACAGGCCAAAGCATACAGTATACCCCCCCCCCACACACACACACACACAGAAACAGTCAGTACACAGCATTCAGATTTCCCCAAAGTTGCATCACCAATCTGCATTTCTTGTGCCAAAACAAAAAGCAGATCTAAGAGCAGATTACCATAAGTGATATGTTGGAGACGCACAGTGACTTTGCTCACACTCGTCTTGTTTGAGGACTTTCTTTCCCTCATTTTTTTTACTATCAAACTGTATGTGAGTGGCACCCTGTGCAATTCTACCTGACTATGGTAAAAGTTTTTGCACATTAAAAAGACCATCCACATTTTTGGTGTATTGCAAAGAGAAGGATAAAGTTATTCATGCCGGAGTTACAGCACTAGTATTTGAAAGTGAAATGTTTGGCAAGATTCATTTAGCAATTTTCCAATGTTATTTAAGTGGGATCCAGATTTTTTTTTCCTCTTGGCACTTTGGTTTTCCCTGGGTTAAGAAAAGGACCAATTTTTGCTCCTGAAGACAAGATTAAAAAGCTAGCCTTGCCTCTTACGAGTAACACTTTCCAATTTCATTAAATATCATCCCCAAATCCCCAATTATGTCCTTGCAGGTTCCAGTCTCTGTTTGGAAACTTAGAACACAGTTCACAGTTGAGTTCAAACCACCAACACTGAGAAGGTTAAAAAAAAAATTGGGGGATTTTTGGGAGCTGTTAAGCACCATAACAGGCAGGAAGTGTACATGTAAGGAAGTGGTGGGGGGATTGAGTAACTACTCCTGTTTGCAAGAATGAGATAAATATGTAATCCTACAACAGCTCCCATGGCTAACGACAAGGTGACATAACCCTACTCAGTATGAAGCACTACGCCCACAGACACCATCAACATCATGATGAGAGCACAGCTCATGGAAAGGGAGAAGGAAAGGTTGCATTCATTAAAATAGTTTGGTTTTAGATGGGGGGGAGAAAGAGAGAGAGAGGAAGGGGGGCTCAGTTTTAAAAAACAGTGCTGCTGTATGAAAATAGATAAATAACACTGTCAGTGGGTATTGGGGGTCCGTTCCAGCCTTTTTACCTTCCCTCACTGTAGGAGAGATGAGATAACGGGCTGGCCTATCACCTGAATGGCCGGAAGGACACTGCTGTGAAATGGCGATTATTATTTGCAATGTGGAACCTGCTCCACTGAACCCTCTAATCTCAGGGCTGGTGGGTGATCATGTGGAATGTTATTAACCTTTTTGATCTGGCGGGATCCTCCCCCGACGGCCACCTGATTGGTTTACGGGTCCCTCCGCTGGCGAGGGAGACGGTTCATCATTCATGGGGCAAAGGGAGGCGTTGGAGAGGAACTGAATTAGATATGAATTTGCTGGATATGGACATGTTATTCTTGTTTTAAATGATTAACAGACGATAAATAGAGTGAAAAGGGCAAGATGATTCTTCATTAGGGCGCCACTGTGAGTGTGAGAGAAGATGAGGAAAAGGAGAGATGAAGTGTGAAGAGGGAGGCAATTGCAATGTAAAGATAAGTGCTCAGGTTAAAAGGGGCCCTGTACATTTGCACAAGCTGATGCACACAAAGGAAATTTACTCTGATAAAGTGTGGGATTGTGCTGGAAAAAAAATCTATTTTTAGTGCAAACCACATATTGATTATAGCTTATGGCCAGATTGCCCTATTGCTAGCATCAATTAATCTCATCTGCCAGGTCTGGATTGCTCAGGAGGACACATTTCCTTTGGGCCATGTGCCACTGTCTATCAAAGAATGTTTTTTTTTTCCTGAAAGAGAATCACAAGTGACTGCCTCTGCTTCATCATATGATTTTCTTGCGGCACTCTGTTCAATGCATTTGTCAACAGAGGTTTAAAAAAGCCTGTGTGTCTTGATGATTTGTAATCATTATCACATGTACCAGACAAGTGAGAATCACAGCATCAATTAGTAAAACAAAAGGCTGGAGGTTTGTGTTTATTTTGTCGTGGGCCCCTGTGCATATCCAGCAGAGGCCCCTGCAAACCTACTGCATATTATAAATGGACACTGTGCTTTGTGAACCAGATCCAGCAAGCCCACCAATGGCCAGGTGGGCTGGCTGGCAGACTTTCATGTGATTTCAAAACCCACATGTGTTGACCTGTAGAAGGCTAAAAATTTTGTGTTTCTTCACTTTCTAGCATCATAGAGCTGAGGAGACAAAGAAGGGAGGGATGGAGAAAGTGAGAACGGCGGAGGGAGAGGAAACAGTGCAAAGTGAGGAGATCGTAGTGGCAACACAGGCTGAAGGCAGCAAACACTTCTCAAGCTCTGACGGACCGAGCTTTGAATCTGTTACAGGTTCCGTGTTAAGCAGCACAGAAGCTAAGCTAATGTTTGGATTTCCATGAAAAAGCCTGAAAACATCTTGAGCCATTGCTGCTTCATTCAGGGTGACTTTCAGAGCTTTTGGCACTAAAAATGGGTGGACTTAGGATTTTCTTAAGTGTAATTGACAAGCAGCAACAGCTAATCTCATTGTTACAACACTCGCTGTATAATCTAATGAAGATGTTAGTTGTGAAATTTCATCGGAAAACAGCATTTATCCTCATAAATTATTACACTGAACGCTTCCTCTAGACAAATATTACACTTCTTTTTCCTGTAATTGTCATTTGGGTATCATACTAAGAAGCTCTAGGTGGGCAGCGCTATTAGTTTTATAAAGACAAAACACACACAGCTAAGCACTCACACACACACACACTCACACACATACACAGCACTCTGTATTCACAACTCAATTCACCATTTGCAGGCTTAATTACCTCCCCAGCAGTTATAATCTTTTCCTAAACATTCTGAGATGGGAAGGATGAAATTTTAATAGGTAATTGCTTCTGAGATTGCACAGGCACGAGAAAAGGCCCTGTCTGCAAAACACTCCTGCTCCGCCTTGTTACTGCGTATGTGTGTACAAGCCTGTGTGTGTGTGTGTGCGTGTGTGGGAAAGTGAAGACGCCTGTGCACAGTGTGTGTGTATGTGTGCATTTGTGGACGGTGCAGGCCTGTCAAAAGGAGCTGTGCATATCCTTCTTTAAAAGTAGGTGACTGTGTGACCTTGTCTTCCCAGCTGTCATCTGAGCCTTCAGTGTGTCACATCTGATTGCAGAGTGTCAGAGCGGAAAGAGGAGCTCCAGCGAGTGAACCTACACACCGCAGCACAGGCCATAGAAACAAGCAAAGAGACGCTGTGAAAGAGAAAATGACAGAGCTGGAGGTAGTTATCTGCGAGGCGTCACTCCAGCTCCGGCTCCGTTTGAAGCTCAGCTTCTGTCCTCTTGTTCAAACAGGCAAGACAGCGGGTGAAGTTGAGGTTCCATCCCTGAGTTTGTCTTTCAGGCTCGCGGCTCGTCAGAAAGACAGCAAAGCTTCTACTATATCTACAGCTGGTTCTTTCATCCAAACCACTAAGGAAAATGCATGTTTGATTGAATTTTTGCATTGATGTGATATCAAATTTACTGGTCATTGTTAGAAATACCCTAAAAAGTTAAATGCCTAGGATTTCAGGGGGATCCCCTGTAGAATATGGTAGAAAATAATCATAATTGATCATAATCACGTGAAAATAAAAATCGCTATGTTTTCATTATCTTAGAATGAGCCTTTTAGTATTTACAGATGGTGCAGGTCCTATTCCACAGAGTCCACCATGCTGTAGCCCAGGAGCCCAGATCAGACAAACCAAACACTGCCTCTGAAGAGGGTCTTTATCGTTTCTTTGCTTGCTTGGAATGGCAGAATGAGTAAGGGGACATTCTGCCCTGTTCAATCTACAACTCAACCACTAGATGTCACTAAATCCTACATGCTATAGCTTTTAAAGATTTGTTTGACATTTTAGGACATATGCTCAATTTCTTTCTTGCTAAGATGAGATGAGAAAATTGATGCCCCTTTCATTTCTGTACCCTAAATGTGACGTTAAAGCTAGCAGATCTTTAGCTTAGCCAAGCATAAAGGCTGGGAGCGAAACTGGCTCTTCTGCACTTCAAAAGCTCACAGAGATAAAACTGCGCAAAAGTTGAAGCATGAAAACAACTTGAGCCGGGCTAGCTGTTTCCCTATGGTATGCTAAGCTAACCATTTCCTGACTCTGAATTCATGTTCAAATACATGTGAGGGGTGTAAATTAGGGTTGCCAACCGTCCCTTAAAAAACGTATTTGGAAACAAAAGTACGGGTACCGTATTGAGCTGAAACGGGACGCACTTTGTCTCGTATTATCATGAGAATCAACAGTAGTCTGTAAAATGTCAGTGGAATTAATGAATTATGGGCACTTTGTATTAGATGTTACAGCAAATGTGTCCCCTGCCTCTCCTGCTCTGTGACCAATGAGCTGACAGCACCCCGACAAACGAGTATGATGACACAGAATCAGACTCATCTCATTGGTCCAGCTACTGTCGCAAAAATACCGGCATAACACAACTAGGGTTGCCAAAACGGAATCGTCCCGTATTTGGAAACAAAAGAACGGTCCCGTATTTTTATGTCAAGCAGTTGGCGACCCTAGTGTCAATCTTGTCATGTAACTTTTGGCAAGAGAAACTATACCTATGAGAACAACAAAGAAGTGGTGTCTGTGGCTTCACCAATATGTTTCAAAAAGGACGCTTGGAGGCCTGAATTCATATTTGCATTTCTCCATTTTGTATTTAAACTAAAAAAAAAGCAAACACATTAGAAAAAATTGAATTAGCTTCTGATACCCCAATACCCTGTCAAATGGTGATTAGAGAAATATATGTTCAACTAAGACACCACGAGACACTTTTCATCATTCTGCCAGCTGTCAGACATCAACATCTGCCTCCTCATTACACCTTGCATTAAAGAGGATTTAGTTTGTTTGAAGACCCTGTCACTCCTAACAAATCACTGCTTTTCCAGGTTCGCAGACACCTTAGTGCAGTGATTTGATGCCATAAATCACAGTTCTTGCATTGTTCTCACCATACTAAAGGAGTAAATCAGGCTTCAGTGAGCAACAAGGCAAACAGACAATAAGTCAAAGGCTAAGATTCTCCAAAAGTGCAGAGGTGTCACCTCTTCCTCTCTAGGGCCCCATCCCTGCACCCTCTCTCTGCCTAATTAATCTTAATGTGAGGACCCTCAGCAGCTTAGGGATGCCATTAGACTCCTGTTTATTTTGGCTCTGGGACCGCACAGCCTGAACAACGGCAGACATCCATTCTGTTTAGGCACAGAGGGAGAGGTGTCAACAGCCAGGGAAGGAGGGAGATGAGCTGAAGAGTGGAAGGAGAAAACATGCATTTTAGAAAATAGGCAGAGAGAGAAATCCCAGAGAAGTAACCTAGCAGGTGATGCCTGGCTGCACAACACTCCTGTTCCTAGGCATTAGTTTCTTTGTGAATGGTAATGTAAATTGGAACAAGCACTCATTCTGTGGACATTTCAAGAAATCAAACAGTGCTTTGATGGGCAGAGAGAGAGAGGTCTGCTGCACGCATCCCATTCTTTTCCTCCTAGTGTTTTGAATTACCCAGTGTGTAATTTCCCATCTTGTCATTGTGGTGTTTTAATAAAAGAAGCAATAGGGACAGTGAATATCTTAACTTCTAATCAGCCAAACCCCCTCCCTCCCTCGCCCTCCTCACGAATATTAATCAGTTCATTTACTCTCAGGAAGTCACATCTCGCGTTTGACAGGTAATTACGTCTTTGACTGTGTGCGTGTGTGAGGGTGTGCACTTGCGTTGCAGTCTATATTCACCTACGTGCTCATGATACACACCTGTGCATCTAGACGCATGCAAACGAAAAGCACATGACCTGTGTTGCGCTTCAGTCAAATCCTGAGTGCACTAAGTAATTTTTTTCGTCCATCTATCTGCATCTATTTTAGTCTCATTTACATCTGACTATCTGTAATGTTACAGCACTCAAAGGCAGCCATGGGATAAGCAGACAGACTTTCCATCTGTATGTTTGAACAGGTGGTTATCACCACTGGTTTCTAATTAACTGCTACACCGACTCTCCTTAATCGACCATTCAAATTAATGAGTCAAGCCTTTTGCAAACATTAGGATTATTTTCTGTCAAATGAATTTGGACAAAAAAAATTAATTATTAACAAAGATAAAAGTAAACACATTTTCTAAGTCAAGGGTTTTTGTTTGCAGTTCTGGCTGTGTTTAACATTTGAGAGATACTTGACTCAGTGCAGGAATCTTCATATTTGTCATTGCAGAAGAGGAGCCATTAAGAAAACAGCTACACTCCTTAAAGAAAAAACATGCACAATGTCTGTTGGATTTACATTGTAGAAAGCAAAATAGTGGCATTATAATTCTATTTAGGTGTCCAACGTGTTGCTGTGTTCTGCTGTGTGAAATCCCCTGTAATCTGCAGCTATTGTAACACAGTTTTCCTATTGTACAGTTTCTAATGGGAAATAGCCTTAATCTTCTGTATTGCTGACAGCAATAGTATATGCTGCATATTCCTACCACTTCTCAACAGTGTTCTAGCTGTGTTTTAATAGCATTCACAGTAGAGGCTCTCATCTCATGGAGTACCTTAGTGATTCCCAACCAGGGTTCCTTTGAGCACAGCAGGGGTTTTCTGCTTCTGCAGTTGCCAGGAGGGGGTATACATGGAAAGATTGACTTAGTTCAATAAATTTGAAAGACAATACATTAATAATAAAAGCATAGTACTTTATAACACCAAAACATCTCGGGTTGCAATTGAGTGTGAAAACTGGTTCACAGGCCAATGGTCAAGTCGAGATTAAGAGTAATTAATAAATGATTTGCTCGAGGTAATTGGGTTGAAATAGTTAGCTAACAGTAACAGATAAACAGTTAAAATTGTTAGCTAAAAAGTATTGCTAGTGAATAAACAGTTGAAATAGACAACTAAGATTATTGAGCAAACAGTTATCAGCCTGATTCAGAAAAGGTTAGCCTTTAAGTAGGCTAATGAATAAACTGTTATAAAATGGTTAGCTAGGAGTAATAAGGAGTATAAAGGGGATATATTCCTCTAATTTTTAGGTTCATATGTATTTTTTAGGTGTCTACCAAAATATTTTTATTAAAGAAGGACATTGTTTTTTTTATTGCTGTTCATTTCTGAAGCATTTCTATATAAGGTACTTCCCTTTTAGCCAACTCCTCCTATAAGCCTCTCTCCCAAAGAGTCCATGCACCTGCTATCTTGTGTGCATAAGTGCAGTCATATTGACAAGTATGGCAAAATTCAGTGCACTGTGAGTTAATAAATGTTGTACTTATAACTGTCAAAGTTATGAGTGAAAACCTGGACACTTTTTGTTCTCAGAGATCAAAATCTTTCCCACCAAGCAAAGCAGAAGGACCAGCAACACAGTGGAACAGGCAAAGAGTTGTTTTTTAAGTTTTCTTGTTGGACTGTAGATGTGTATTTTATTAGGTTTCATTCTTTCAGGCCGTAAAGTAACCGTGTAGATTCTAAATATGTGTTCAGTTTCAGGCTGATTTGTACAGCTCTTTGGTAATTTAAAGATTGCTCTAATGCATCTGTGGCACTTTGATGTATGACATAATTCTTTTTGGAAGATAAATCTAAGTGATAGAATCTAATTAATGTCACTGCCACATTAGTTTGTCAAAATGTAAAGTGAAGCTTCATTTTTTCTTTTTCTTTTTTTGTACCAGACAGAACAATAGCACAGCCTCTGGACCTCTATATCTGTCACCAGTTTCTGATAAATTAAAATGTGTTAATATGAACAAATCACTCTTGTGATTTTGCGTTAAGGCGATATTTTGGCGAGCAACAATTGTGGTCAGCTGTTATTAAATAACGAATAATGCTCTGCCTGGTTGCAATTTGTCATTAACGAGAGAAGAAGGAGAAAAGGAAGCGTTCCAATTTTCTAATTGTTATTTCTCACGGGTGCAGTGTACTACGTGGAGGAGAGAAAATAAAAGTATTCAAATCGATGGCCAGTCTGTACATAATAGCATAACAAAGCCTCTTTAAAATATTTAGATATGTTAGAAAATAGTTTAAAAATGCATAAATAGTCCACATAATTAGCTAGAAGTAACAGATAAACAGTTGTAAGAGTTTGCTGAAAGTAATTGGATTATGGTTTTAAAGTCTGTTTTGTGTCACTAGTAGTACAAACTTGAACAAACCAACCTAAACATTGACAATTTAATTTTATGAAATAAAAATGGCATACTTTAACAATAATTATCTCATAGGAAACACATTTGAAATATGATTCTTGAGTTTATCTGACAAGTTTGTGGTCACCTACCAAAAATTGGTTGGGAACCCCTGGAGTACAATTCACCTTACCACACCTGGAGTATTATAGCAGCTAAGCTGTGTGTTGGCCCGTCACTGTTCCATGTGCATTTTGACGGACTTGGCTTTAAAAGAGAACAGTCTGTTTAGAATGCACTGGCCAAAGCAACAGATCCCTTCTCATGTCCCCAAGGTGCTGGAGGCTCTTTTTCTTTGCTCTTCCTTGTGCACACACATGCACATGGACACCAAAAGTCACCCACACGTGTACAACCTCCACATACACACAAGCATTCTGTTCCAGGCCTGTGTTGCACACAGCCTGGGGGCAGGCAGCAGATTTGCTTGGCTAGCTGACTGATGCCACCAGCAATGTTAAATCACAGGCAGCTTACACTGGGAGCGCATTTGTGAAACCCACCCTCCCCGTGCACCATCCATGCCACCTCTCCCCCCCCGCAAACAACCATCAGCAAACTCAGGGTGGTGGTCTTGGGAGAGCAAGCTCCACCACTCTCTCTCATCGCCTGCGGGCTTCAGTATGGCCTGGCTTGCTCATCAGCCTGCCCTGAGGAAGCAGGGACACATTGGCAGCCTTTCCGCAGCTCACCGTCCTATCCTTGCACTTACATATGGACACACACACGCAAACACTGAAACACACAAAGTCATGGACAGGCTTACAGCCCCCGCCCCAAACACCCATCCTGCTGGGCACTGGCCCATGGATAGGGGACATGTGGCTGGGCGAAATGCGTCACGATGCTGGGCTCTTACTCCAGATTTTGTGCCTGTCTGTCTGCCTGCAAATTACCAGCCTGGAATGACACATAAAAACAGAGAGGGAGTTTTGTTTTTCACCCTTCTGATTGCAGAAATCGCCCTGCTCTCAGCTTTCCTCAGCTTCTGGTCACTGTTGCCTTTTGTCTTTGCATCCCTCGTCTCTTATGGAAGTAGTTGGTTGCAGAATTTGTTATTCCTTATAGTTTCTGTTGCAGTTTCTAGCTGACATTCTCATCATTTTCCCCAGACAGACCAAAGTGTGTTTCTATCTGTAGCCATTTACAGTAAATGCACGCAACAGGCTTGAAGGCATTTATAAACATGTTACAGTGACATGACATGAGAAATACTGTTACATGTACTGTGATATAGGGAGTAAGTATAGTGTGCAACTCAGTAGAACATGTCCCTCCTTGAAGGAGAGACACAAAGAGATCAGACTCTTTTGTTTTAGGAGCTTTTCTAAAAGGTCAGATGTTGTCTTTACTTATTGTCCCATACATAACCTGACATTGTTAGCTAAAGCTTTAAGCTGCCAGAAACACCTTAGTGTCAAACAAGAGGGTCAAGGAGAACACACTTGCTGCATGAAAACAAAATTATCACTGAGACACCTCTTATTTAAAAATCTTTTTCAGGGCTGATCGGCTGAAAATTATTTTAAGGATAAAAGGTGGCCCTGAAAAGTTTGCAGTTACTCCTTCAAAAAGCAGAGAGACCTCTGTGGTCAACTTGAATTAACAACAGTTACTATGGTGACCCAGTTTCAAACAGCTTCATCAACAGAGTGGCTGGAAATTTAGCAAAATATGCTTATTTGCTTTTTTGCACAGACTTAATTAAAACAATCCACTCAAATATTAAGTATAAAAGCCAGTCAACAGCTACTAAACTAAGCTTATGTAAAGACCCCAAACAAAGAAAACACAAGAAATGGACAAGATTTAAGAAAGTCAGTGCAACCAGTCGAAGGGATAACCTTGCTCAAAACCACAAATTTTCAACTTTAGACTTTGTTTTTTGAAAGAAATTTAAAAATTAGGTATACCATGGTACATAGCGAGGTTTGGAAATGCTGGTAGGTGAATTTTGATATCTTTGAATGGAGTAGGGCTAGCTGTTTCCTTCTTTTTCCAGTCTTTATGCTAAGCTTAGCTAACTAGCTGGTGGCTATGGCTTCATTTAGTGTATGAACATGTCTATCTTTTCATCTAACGGAAAGATAGACAGCAAACTATGCTTTTTCACAAAATTATGATATATTTAGTATAAAAAACATCCAATTAAAGATCTCAAAACCAGCAGTATAATCTACTTGTCTTTTGTCTCTCTGTATACTCAGTAACTTTTAGTTTTAACTATAATATTTATGAATATAGTTACATACACAGTTTGCATTTAATGCTAGCAGAGCTATCGGTTTATCTTCAGCTTGCAGTTGTAGTTGCATAGTGGTATATAATGATCATGAGAGATACTAAGCGGTCTAAAACAAAGTAAGTGTTTCCAAAAATTATTTGATAATTCACTGCTTAAAAAAGTCTGGGAGGGAAAAGTGAATTTGATGCTTCTCACTTATCAATAATTCCCGCTGAGATGAACTTGAGCAAGATAAAAAATCTATAACAGGTACTGGTGTACTGGAAAGCTCCAAAATCTGTATGTCATAGGGAAATTCAAGCACAACACTGTGAGAAAAAAAAACATACTACGCATGCCAGCAGTCCTTCCTGAATAAATACAGATTTATGCACATAAGCAATTTGAAAGCTACAACACTGAAATCCTTCCTTGCCAAAAGCACGCTCATGTTGGTGTAGTGGACCTGTTGACTCAGTATGGAAATTTGGATTGTTTTCCTGCCCTTTCATTGGCCGCTGCCTTTCGTCTCATGCATATATGCAAATGCACCATTTTAGTATCTCCTCATCAGATCACAGGCAGCAGCATGGCACTGTGTCTGTGCACAAAGCGACTTAATGAGCTTCATAATCCCAACAGGCCTTACCTTATTGGAAAATCAGAATGCACATTAAATTAGTTGGAAGCCCAGTAATGTATAATTTACAGTTACTGTGGCTATGATGATGCATTCAACTTCCACTAAGCTCTATTATTTTGTGCAGAGCTCCTGCATGCAGATTTAATACTTCCCTTGAGTGACTACCAGCAGCCTATTATCATGCAACTGTATATGTCTCTGTACAAATGATAAGCATCTCCAATCACACAAGAAAGGCACTTTTTCACTGTAGAAAGGTGGCAATTTCATCGAGTGCTGCAGTGGTTAGAGGAATTGGAATTCTAGAGAAGCGTAAGAGACAGGCATCCGGGGGGAAAGGTACCTTTAGATGTCACTGTCAACCTCACCAGCAGGCAGCGATTGAATCAGTCCCCCTCAGGAATCTTGGGAAATGGAAGCAGAGTGGATCTGAAAGTGCCTTTTTTCCCTTCTATTCTGACATACGGAGTCTGACGGAGAGTAGGCACACATGCCAAGTCTGAGAGATAGAGACGGCGGGCAAGCGAGGAGAAATAAAGTGAGGGTACAAAAATGAGACAGATAGAGTGCAAGTGGAGGACGAGAGATGAGAAGCGAAAGATTGTGGAGCAGAAAGAAAGGACACAGTGAACAGAGGGGAGGCTGAGAGTGTTTGCCGAAAGCTGGAGTGAGGAAATCTATACCGAGACCATCGATCTTTCAGGCATCTCCTGATATGAAAGTGGGAAGACACAATGCAGATAGGATTCAGACAAAGCTCCCCATGGCGTACTGCCTCCCAGCACACAATGGCAACATTCCACTATTGTGGCAATGGGAGCTTCTGTGTGCTTTGACATTCAATTTAGTGTCAAATTGCTCCAAAGCTCCTCTGTGTACAAAGTCTCCATTTGCTGTAGCATCGGCGATTTTGTTAAATGGCATGTGTGACTAAACAGTATTGATGTGAATGTGGCAGGTGCATCAGTCTTGCATAGGTCACAGGCGGATGATACAGATTTCCTGCCTTTGCTTATAGACAACAAGGAGACAGTTGATGAGAAGGTGGAGAATTGAATGTGGCAGAGAGAAACGGGTTTAAATTGTGTACGTTGTGTATTTGTATGAATGTAAATGGACTTGTTTCTAGGATAATTCTGGTTTATTACTATGTAGGTCTTATTTTTATGAGTTCATTCTTGATGGTAATAGTAACAGTTTACTAGACAAGTTCACTGCTGAGATGTAGGAATAAGGCAGTGTTAGCATGTTGTAGGAGAGTCTAATGAGGAAAGACAGGGCCAACTCTCAAATAAGATTTGAACAAAAACCCAGGTTAGCTACACTTATTTGAAAGAGAAATCAGGATGTCCTAGATTTGTAATGAGTAACTTTCTAAACAGGTTTTTGTTTGTCCAATCTGAAAAAAAGAGGAAAAAAAAGCCATGCATACTTTTGAAAAGTGAGTTCTGAGTCCTCTCCCACAACGAAACACACACAGACACAGAACAGAGGAGCTGTTCACAGCTGCAGAGAAAATGGTTGTTGATAAAACAGCCTTAGGAAAACCTCAGGAAAATGACCAGAAAACAGCACTCTGGAAAATTATTTTTGCTCTCTTTTTGTGATGTTTAAATTTTAGTTTATTACCCAGCGGATTAAGTAGTGGTCTTGTCTGGTCTCAGCAGTGAGAACATTGCCATCATAAAATGGATAATGTACCAAGGTCAAGTCTCAAATCTTAGCAAAGGTCACAAGTCAAGTTGCAGATATTTCAGATCGCTGAATGCTGACCATTTCAATAACATGGCATCTGAACCATTTACTGTCAAGGTTGTAATAGTGTTCAATGTAGTACATAACTGAGACCAGTCCTTTAAATGCACAGGGATAATAATAAATTAAAGCTGCGAGCAGCGTTGGACGGGCCCGAGCACCTCTCCCCGCCCGTCCCAGCCGGCGCCAGT
>JAQNCA010000017.1:18304830-18338581 GCA_029783725.1 Acanthurus tractus | reverse complement strand
ACAATTACAATAGGGCCTTGCGCCTTCGGTGCTCGGGCCCTAATAATAAAAAAGAAACGTAACAATTACAATAGGGCCTTGCGCCTTCGGTGCTCGGGCCCTAAATATTCAAGGTTGGTGGCTTGTGGTTGGTGCGCAAAACCTGCCCGATGCTGATTTATTAATGTTTCACTGCTTTGGGATTTGGAAAGGTCAGAACTCGATTTAAGCTAAATCTTCAGGCAGTCAAGTCTTAAGTTGTCATTTTTGTATCTGAAGTCCAACTCAAATCCAAGTTTTTTGGTCTACGGCTCTAAGATTTGCCCAGTTCATATTGTAAGATCAACTACATGCTCATATGAATGTGTGTGTGCTTTCATGCATGTTTGTGTGTAAGAAATCTAGACTTAAATGTGACTTTTTTCATGCATGACCTTGATTTAGCCTTCTCTCCTTATTATTTCAGTATCATTTTAAATTTCATCTGGTTCTACCTGAATCATTTAGTCCAGGCATATATTTGTTTTGACTTCAATCTGCATTTTTAACACATCTCACCTGTCCCCTCTGCTCATCACATACTCTCATTGTCTCATTGTCTCCTCCTCGATTGTGTACATTGTTCAACCAGCTTCTGCATCGCCCTGAGATCAACAGTCAAAAGCCATTAATGATGTATAACTCATTCCACGCAGCACTGCCCGTGCAACAGATTAGATTTATGTATGACTGCCTCCTCTGACCCACAATATCCATCTTCAGGTACCTTGCTAAATTAAAATGCATCTCACAGTGTTCCAAGTTCTTTTCTAAATGTGAAAACAAGCTACTTTTTCACCAGGTGTTAGAAAAAGGAGGTAATGTCATTGTTTCTTCAATATTTACATTTTAGCCTGTAATAAAGTCTTACAGCAACTGCTGTAGTGGATACAGATATGTCGTAGAATATGGAAAGTAGCTCCCTTAAAACTTATGAGGAAATGCTGAATGAGAGATTAGATTAGGGTTACATAAGTATGTCAATCACAGGCGAACCTGAACATTATGGTGTTATACCTTTTGGTCTCTGTAAAGGCAAAAATAAGAAAAAGAGGCATGTTCTCAGTTTGACCGGATTAGCTTTTATGGTTTCAGGTGACGTCAAAAATTCCAATTAATTCTTTTACACCCACGTTTTTGTTTTCTACATTGTGTTGAAAAAGGTGTGAATGCTAAAGAAGGCCATTGCTAGCAGCCATCAGCTGTTAGCAGCTGTTAGCAGCTCTGTTTTGCTCTTTACTGAATATAGAGAACTTTGCATTAGCTACCACAGCCGGCTATCAGAGATACTGTTACATTCAACAGAACTGTTGATTAGTCCTTATCTTTTTTTGTGTGTGTGACTAAATGCAAATTTTAGGGCTAAGAACCAAACAGGGTTATGTTACAAATAATTGAAAGTCTCCTCTTACGTTTTTTCTCTTGTTATAATGCTGGAACCATCCAGCTCTACATTGCAATGCAGGAACAATGCCTCTTCCTTTTTCCGTGTCTATGTTGATCATCAGCTTGTGAGGATGCTGATTTTTTTTGCCTGGGACCCATTAGCCTTAGCTTGAGGCCTTTAGCATCATACATATTCAAGACTCTTCTACTGAATTCTCCTTTTAAAAGGATTCAGCCAGAAACATTAAAAAGTCAGCCGGAGGCAGTGTTTTCAAACAGCTTATGAAGCTAGCGTTGACTCCGCTGGCTAGCTCCAGCTGAAAAAAATCTGCCAACGACAGTTGTCATTTCAGCCTGCAAAATTGACGATTGCAGACCAGAAATGAGAAGCTGCTGAATTAAATTTTCTGTTGGACTTTCAATCCTTTCACATTGCAGCAATGCTATTAAAGCTTTTGTGCTGTAAGACAAGTTCCCCTGCAATAAATTACAACAACAAAATCTATACTAGTGGCAAATAAAGCAGCCAAACAGAGGCTGCTAAATGATAATCTGTTTGTTTATGTCTTGTTAGGTTAATGGTTTATTGATGCTAAAAGGCAACACCTTTAATAGCCTGTGCTGTTTGCCAGAAATGACTCAATTTGCAGATTTTGTTCAAGCTCATATTTGAAAAGGGGATTATCATCATTATCTTCAGAAACATGTGTTTACAGTGCAATTGTGCAACCTGCCAGGCATGTCTCAATATGAATTTGAAGAAGAAAATCAAATCCAGGTTGAATTATTATTCCCTGGCTTCTACCTCACCGCCGCAGTAACTCTGAAGTGAAGGTTTTAATACCAAGAGTTGGACCTCTGATTAAATTTACAACACATATCTTAAAATTTTATAGAATACTATTGGTTTGAATATCAAAATAGTCATGAAAACTGCAGCACAAGCTTGCTTTTGCAACTACCACTCCGGCCAGAACCCCCATTACCATCCCAGTATCGGCGTAGTCCTAAATTATTTATTGTATTCTGATTGCATTTGCGAACTGACATCTCAGGTTTCTCCATCGCCGCGTCCACACTCCTACACTGTCTACCCATCTGTGGTGGATGGAAGTCCAAGGCTGCTTTATTCCACGAGTATTGCCATCGCCGCACCATTTGTTTATAGCAGTGCTTATTTATTTTCTGGGATGATTTGCTAACAGCAGGCACAGGGCACGCAGGTTGATAAGCAGGGGAGAGAGAAAGGAAGAAGGAAATAAGAGAGGAGAGGGAGAGCGAGAGTGATGCTAGCTAAACTGTGTTTTTATGGAGGATAATTTTCCTCCCCAGAAGGCAGTGATTGGCATTAATTACCTAACAGGTGCTAACAGCGATGAATCTCATAATTAACCAGTTTAGATTTAGTTCATTTGGGAAGACATGAGTATGAGACAGTGGGTGCACAAGAGTGTGTGAACATTTGTTCGCAGTGTGTGTGTGTGTCTATGCAAAAGACAGAACAGAAGTGAGAGACGAAGTGAAAGATTATATCAGAGACAGTCTCCATTCAGTACATATATACAGTAAGGATCTGTGAAAGAGTGTGTGTTCTTTAGTTGTACTTACATCCTCATGGGAACCAGTTTCAGATGTGGATTTTTAGACTGAGATCATTTTTCGTCGCACTGAGCTCCATCTCACAGCTTTGGCATAATTATCAGCAATTAGAGCTCAGGCTTTGTCAGTTTGCATGTGACTAGAATTGTGTTGAGTGGTGTTAGACCAACTCAATTTGCTATCAATAGTGACCATGAGAAGAATTTTTTTGCCTAATTTTCCTCTGAAACTGAACAGGTGAAATGAAAACTCCTTAATGAATAATAATAAAATAAGATTAAACAACAAGATTAATAATAAGATAAAAGTTTTTCATGAATCTGGATTTCACTGTGGAGTGTTCTTGACTTCGGTAATCTAATTACATTTCATGAGATGCTTTCAACCAGAAGAAAGCTAGTCTGAAGAAAATCTGTCAAGTTCAGTCAGTGGAAGCCAAATGGTTGAGCAGGCATTGATTGGAATCACTGAGTAACATAACACGATACTATCAGGATATTTTGTTCACAATAACTATTATATCACAGTGCAATGACCCTGTGATGCCTGACACCAACACAAGACATAATCATATGTGATACATGATGATGTCTGTGTAACTAGAGAAGAAAAATTCTACCAGAAAAGGCCAAAAGTGGGACTTACGTATTTCATCACTTCACTGTGGTGTTAGTTTCCTTAAATTTAACAACTGAGATAAAAAACAATGCACAATACACTGCTCAGAGTCTTAGCCTTATTTCCCTGTATAACACACTGAATGCAACTTGTCAACTTCCCCATGTGCCGTTATCGATGTAAAATAATAAATTGGCAAAAGCTGAACTGCCGGAAAGCCAAAATATAAGAATATATGTCATGACGCAGTGTCTCTGGCACGTCACACTGGCATGAGAATCCATTTGGAGCGCCTGCATGTTTTAATGAAAATATTGATAACGTGGACTTTTCCATATCATCCCAACGCTGAAATGGGTTCATATCTGGGGACTGTGCAGAACTCTTATGCAGCCCTTTGCTGACAATACATATTTTACTCCATGGTGTATTATCAAACTGGAGGGGTCATTCTAAGTGTGAAGAAACTGCAGTGGGAAGGAATGAACTTGGTTTGCAACAATATTCAGATGTGTCATCCTGCACAGACCTTCTTCACTGATATTAGGAACCTTAATGGTGACCAATGTGCCCTGCATCATCACGCTGCCACTGTTCAAACCAAAAAACATGACTGCATCCACATATGATGTTCCATCCAAATTGTGAACCAGAATCTAGCTCATACATGGCCAGTTGTTTCTCCATGGGAGCCACATGAGAAATCCAGACTGTTCCTAAGGGCTTTGTTCCAAAAACAAATTCTTAAATGCTGACAACTTTAATTTTATCATAGATTAAATATAAAAAGCATTTTTTTGCACTTTTCTTTTTGATGTATTAAACTGAAAATCACTCCAAATAACATTTTATTAGGAGAAAAATACTTGAAGGAGTCTTAATATATAAGACTGAGCAGACACTTAATTTATATGACTGAATGTACATTATGGAAATGTTTCAGTTTGATAAATTAAACTAAACAAATGTCTCAGATTATCAAATGATCAAAATATGCTCTGAAGATCCAAAAAGGCAGATTCTACAATAAAACCAATCCGTGGCCATACAATGCCCAAACTGATCCAGGTTAATCAAATGATTGAGAATTGTGATCAGTGGCTTTTGTTTACTCCATTTCTGATTTCATTTTGAAATACGCTGTAACATCAGTCATTTGGGTGATGGAAAGCAGCAGGCTTATTTCCGACATTCTCACCTCATTAACAACCACACAAAAAATTACACCAAGTGATTCATTTACACTGACTAACACTGACACAAGAAACACTGGTCTTGAACGCATGTGCTCACACATCACATGACATATGACTTGTTGGAATGTGCAATCTGTTTCATGTTCCCTATAAACTGAAAAGCCATTGTGCTTGTAGCCAAGCTTTTGTCTCCTCCATGCCTCTCGCTCTGGGCTCTGGGTTAGTTTTGGAGAGCTGCTGGCGGTGCAGGCAGTGCCCAGAGGGACTGGGTGTAGGGTGGGGGGTCATTCATATGGGGGATTTCCTTATGACCCACTTCTTACCCCCATGCTGTTGCACAGAAGCCATCTCTCGCCTTGCCTGCCTCCCTGCTCTGCAGCATTCGTTAGGCAGAAGGAGGTGTCTTTGTCTGCTCGCACTGGTTCCCTCACACTCCCTGTTGCCAAGACACGGAGCGGTGCAGAGGAGCCAACACTTACACTGGCACTCTGCAGGACCATTGCCTTGCACAGACCCTCACAGGAATGCTATCACATAACATGCAGCGTTTCGTGCCGGCATTTATATATGCATGCACCAAAAGCACATGCACAGGTATTCAAGTGGAAAGCAGGGCTAAACTGTTGCATAAATGGGCACTTAGTGCAAACAGCCATTTGAGAAAATGCACACGATCAGTACAGCAAACACGCCGACTTGCGTGTGCACTCATACAGTGCATCTACTCACATGCATCGATATTTCCCACCCTTTTATTGTACAATTCTTTCAGTCACAGTCTTTCTTACAGTGACACACAGGCACATTCATACACAAAACACAATGACGCACGCTCACACACACACACTGTACAGTTTGCACACTGCCAGTGTTTGTGTTCTCCTGCTTACAAATGGAGCAAGGCAGCCGGTCTTTCTTCAGTAACCTACTTTTTCTCTCCCCTCTCCTTTTTTTCCCTGCTCACATCCTTAACTCTCTGAGGGAGTATAGATGTCTTGCTCGAGTCGATTCCTGAGGCACAGGCCATCAATAAGCACCGCGTTTAGTTTATATAGCTAATAATAGAACGTCACAGAGGCATCTTTTTGGACAGATAGACAGGTTGCACGGTAGAGTGTGGGATTCAGTCATGGGCTAATCTGTCGCTCTTAGTGTGGAGATCCCTCAGGGCCACTCTGTGGTTCCTGAAGGAATATTCCTCTCCCCCTAAAATTTTGCATCTTTCATGAGCTGGAGGAAAGCAGGGGAAAGGTATCAGATGCCCCTCCGGTTACATGTTTGAGTCTACACCGGTGCAGGGAGAGTGTGCTGACCTGCTCTCTCCTCTCTTTGAGCTGCAGCTAGACAGGAAGACAGAGAGACAGGCAGATAAATACTCAGGATGCTTTTGACAGCAGATGGACCGAGGAAGCGGGGGGCTGAGACAGAGAGGGTGCACACAGAGAGAAAGAAAAGAGAAGATTAACAGGTACACAAATAAACAGACACTGGAAAAAAAGTGTGTTGCCGACCATGTGCTGATATCAGACAGGCATATGGCAGCAACGCAGAGGCAGAGAAGAAATCACTCTATGAACCCCAAGCCTCTCAATCTTGCCTTGCAGAAGCCTTTTTTTCTCCTATTAGTAAACCCATGGCACATCTACAAAATAAAGCACCTAATCACAATTAATTAAAGCAAATTATACTTTTACCGCTCAGTGAGGAGCACAAACAAACACACGTTTCAGAACACAGCGAAGAAAAACAAGCTCATACAAGAAGCCAGCAGGCTTTTGAGGAGGAAAAAAACTCCTGTCAAACTGCCCCAGAGAGCCAGCAGAAGGCAAAAATCACACAGTTTTTAGCTAAAGGGGAAGAGGAGCATGAGACGGATTACGTACAGCACAGACGGAGCGATGTGTCGGATGCAAAGCTATTGTGCAGCCTCACTTTGACTCACTTCATTGATGTGTTGTCATGTGGCGAGCAGGAGAACATAAGAAAGACGAAAAAGTGAAAAGGATGCTGGTTTGAATGTTGTTGTTGAGGAAACTTCAAGAAGTCATGAAGTTATGTGTCCACAAGCAAAACAAATTGTGTCTGTTGATTGTGTAAAAGCAGATAAGGTAACAAGAGGATTTTTGTTCTATAGCTTTCTAGACATACACCTAGAGGCCCTTTCTTTGTTCACCAAACACAGAGAGCTTGTTAATTGCAGTCTGGAATTGATTAGATTGTTCTGATGCCGTGTGAACTGCATGCAGCTTAAGCTGTTACAGCTCACATTTAACTCCCAGGTTTTGCCTGCATTCAGCAATTATTGTCAAGCATTTCTCATCCTGCTGCTTCTGGCTGGCTGGCTGCTGAGGGATGAGCGAGGGGAAATCTGCCTACTGCCCTGTCTTCTCTTCGCAGGCCAAGAAAAGCCCCTCACAGCTGTGCTCCGACACTTAAACCTGCCAGGGATTCAGCCCAGGGGCCAGGTGCAGCGAACTAAAGCTTTTAAACATAAAGCTCCTTTTCAGCAGAGCCAGATGAACAGACTGTAGGTCAAAGACTGCAGGGGGAAACATTCTGAGGTTACAGTTAACTAAATACTATCAGCCATCAAAATCCTGCCTTCAGCACGGGTGCGTATCATAATTGAGGATGCTCGATTAAAGAGAAAATAATATCAGTTTGACCTTCATTAAGAATCTTTTGAGCTACTAATGTTCTGGTCTATGAAAGATTTTCTTGGAATCCAAAAAGACTGAGGGAAAAAACATTTTAATTTGGCCACGTAAGTTGTTTTTCTGTGAATGTATTATTTTTTACGAGAAAAAAGTGTCTATAGTGAATCTTATTGCTCTAAAAGGCTTTATTTAGTCAATGCTGCCATCAGCATGCTAATACATGTTTAGCAGGTACAATGTTTAATATCATGTGACATGTTTACAATCTAAAATTAGCCTGTTAAACATGCTAAAATCCTGTTGTTAGTTGTACACAAAGTAACATTACAGCCATGAAAATGTCTCAAGCTTAGCAGGTATTTGCACTGACCTGGCAATGGTGCTAATCGGTATAAAAAAATTTAATTTGTGACAGCATACTAAATTTCATGACATTGACCTAATTACCTTCATAGTACCAAATGCTGATTCAAATAAATTCATCTGTGCTGCATCCCATTATCGAACAGCCCATCCTTTGTGTACAAGGAGAAAGATAGAAAGCTTGACAATCAACCCCTTTAGCTCATTTAGGTCACATTAAAAACTACTGCAACATTTTTCTTAATGCAGACAGCACAGACTGCAATATTTGTAATAAGGAATGTAAAGCGTGTCAGGGCAACATGTCTAACCTGAGGAAATACCTGGTCAAACACAGAATGTATCTTAAAGCTGAGGAGTGTTCTGTGTTTGATCGCCTGAGGGTCAAGTCCCCTGCAGCAGCTGCAGCTAAGCTACGTTAACGTTAGCATGCCTGCAGCCAAAGAAGTTGAACCCTCCACGGTGAACAAAACTATTCATGGCATCAACAATTTCTTTGACATCTTCATGTCATTAAACATGTAGTCAGATAAAGTGTTGGAGAGAACTGGGCTTTCTTCACTGAGTTGGTTAATGGTGGCTGAGCTTTTTTCTGGCATTAACAAACACTGACTGTGTCCAAATTTCCATACCAAACTACTAAACTGCATACTACTTACATTAAAATACAACTGTATCAAAGCAATGCAGTTCTGATTAAAACAAGATAGTTTTCTCCTTCATCACCATTCTTTTGGCAGTTAATAATTTAATATAGTCCAAGAACTTGCTGGTATTCTAACACTTTCTTCCTCGTTGTTTATGATATGTGATTTTTTTACCATAGAAAGTGATTTTTTTCGTTTATTTCAGAGACAATAAAGCACTGAACAAAGCACTGTTGAGGATCAACACCAGATTTCAGATTACAGCACGGGTTCAAATGTTTACAGTACCCAACCTTGCATCACATATGTTTCCTTTACTTTTGTCATCATAACTACCTGCCAGACTCGAAAAAGCAACCGCTGTAAAGCAGTGTCCTTCCTGCCTCTCTCTGTGGGTATCTGGGTTGGCAGCTCTGACGTGTTGTCAGAGGTGTCAGCCCCCCCATGGAGACACACATCATTATCATCACCATCTCCCACTGCCTTCCTCCCTATCTGTCTGTCTCACTTTGTCTCTAGCAGCATGTTGCCCTCAGTTGATGGAGCAGCAGTCCCACCACTGACTCATAACACTGGATGAGGGGTGAAACAGTATAAACCAGTACGTCAAGGTGGCATTGCAGTGGTAGCATCCTGCCAATCAGGACACTCGGACACACTCAAAACAAAAACTCAGCGGGGAGACAAAGTGTAAAGTTTGACAAGTCAAAAACAAAGCAAAAATAACCTTTAAAATTGCCCCCTTTTATGTAACAGAAACTTCTAAACAATCAGATTGTGACTTAATCGAACATTGTTCTGTGAGATAGACAGGAGATCATTGAGACAAACAACAGCTCCAGATGTTACTGTGGATGCTCTGTTTCCTCGGCTGCTGTTTCATCATCATGATGAATAAGGGCTCCTCTTTATCAATCACGCGCTTTAGTAGAGCAGGTATTTATTTCTCTGTTTTTGGCTGTTGGCCTGTCTCACTGGCTGAGGCCCGGTGACTGATGAGCTCTGTCACAGGGAGGAACACCAAGTCTGTAGCCACCGGAGATGGGTGCCCAAGGCATTTATGAGATAAAATCATGCCACAGATATCTGAATTCTGCTATTTTAAAATACCAGAAAAGGAATATTCCTCGAAAACTTTTGGCGGACAGATAAATGTGTAGAGGAAAACATGCGCAGTCACTCGCTTGGCTGAAATGAAATGATGGGAAAGAGGAGAAATTAGATGTTTCTGTCTGTTTTCAGTGCTAAATTTGACCTTTTATTACTCTGTCTATTGATGCACTAATTCAATGCCTCTGCCCTAATTACTCAACTCGGGGTATCTACAAATGCCAGAGCTGTCTCCTTCTCTAAAGCGTCAAAAGCTACTTATATTATCTCATGTAATTCATTTGGATCATTTTTATGAAAGGCAGCATGAAGCAAAAATGACAAAATTAACCATCTACCTCGGCTAAGGCAATGTAACTGGCAATTATGATGGCAATGACAAATAAACTCTTCATTTGGGTCAGTCACGTCAGTATTGATATTTTATCCTCTGGATAATTCTAGTATGAACTTACAATGTACATTTATGATAACAACATTACATATGACATCACATCTTACTAATCCGATTATGTGTCGCAGACTTCAGCCAGGTGCAACTGATTCACTTTGAACACAGTTTCTTGGTTGTCAACCTGTTACATTAATTAAGTCGTAGTTTTAACAGTATGGCCTCTGGTTGTTAACAGACATAAAAAATTATCCCCAAGAATTCCACTGAGGGTTTTTGGCTGATTTTATGTTAAGAAAAAAGAAGCACAATTAATGGCTTGGGAAATGGTGTCTGCAAATACCCTGTGATGTTTGGTAATTAGTCAGAGAGAAAATCAGATCAATTATTTCCTACATCATGATTATATTTTCATCATTTTGTCCTTCACTGGCCATTCTGGAGTCACACTTGCAGTCACATGGCTGAGACCATTGCTCACCTTAATACTGGCTGTCATGCTGTTAATCCATTAATTATAGCTGATTCAATATCTTTCTGCACATTAAGACTAGGCCAATGAAGTGTTTGATTTCTGGTTGGTGTTGCAGTTATTAGACATTAATCCACAGCTTTTCTCACCAAACAACTTTTTGCACGTTCTGTTTTCTGCCTGGTGTTCTCCCACACATCTGTCAGCACTCAGCGGCACAGAGGACTTATGCTTTTAAGCGTCTGATAAACAGGTCTTGTTATCCGGAGGTGTTGTTTTGCATTTCATTTGCTTAAACGCCCTTCACGTGTGAGTCGTTTCCATCCACTCGTGCGGTGTAGATGCCACAAGGTAGATTCTTTTCCTTCTAAATACGAGTGTGAAGTCAGTTGTAATGGCACATTTAATGTAGTTACAAATGGCTACCCCCATCTGCTACGGTTTTGAAATTGGATGCAGATAAAAATCTAAGACAACTGTCCTACAATACAGTGTGTGTGAGAAGCAGTGGGAAGGAAGGAATGTGTTCAGAGAGTTGGACCATGATGGTCATCAACAGAATTGTTTTGACACATACCATATTTTTATTCCCACACACAACTTACTTTAAAACACGATTCCCTAGGACTGAGTATTTCCAATGTTAACAGCTATCCTGTCTAGATAAAGATATCAGAGTGATATCTTTTATTGATTCAGCGACCAGCTTTAACAACGTCCTGTGAGACTTGAGTCATTGTCCCTGTGACAAGACAACGCAAGAGGGAGATACGTCTGGAATCCTGCTGCAAAAGCTCCACAGTGAATAGGAGACAAAAAAAAATGAAGAACAATAGAAATCAATAGCACTTAAAAATGAGAAAGATATGATGGAAGACTCTGATGATAAAAGGTTGCAGGGGAAGTCATTGTGCTTTCAAAGGCTCAGGGAAGAACAATTAAGAGCAGATAAGCTTCTCTTTCCGCTATCGTTTCCTGTCACCATTTTCAATGACAGACTTTTCAATAATATGGTTTCTCCCTGTTGCACTCCTATCTCTTTAATGGTCAGCCCTCATGAGAATCACTCTGAAATATGTGATCTGTTGTGGAATGGAGTTGGCTGCACACTTTCCTTGTAGCACATTTGCATCTCTTGAGCATTTCATGACACACACCACCATGCCCCCCCTCTGAGCTATCTCTCACTATTTCTTCCTAAATGGCAGTGTACTGATGCGCTAATGAGCGAAGACAAAGCTAGCAGCATATGGTGATAATAATGAGATGAACAATGTTTGGAAAACAAGCCAATATATAAGGCTGAGGATCAGACACGTTTCTGTGGCGCACGCAGACAGTTTTGTGCTCTAGATGCCGTACAGCAGCCTTAAGGCTAAGCTACATGAGATATATATATTATTCATGGCCATGCAACGCAAGTCTTAAGGCAGTGTTTTGGGGAAAATAAATGAAGTTGGTGCCAGTGACATGCCTTTAATATAGTGAGATCCTCTTTTCATTTAACACTAGCTTTTACCCTGAAGCATTAAACTGCAGAGTTCTGTGATAGAATCTTTGGTTCCCGCCAATTTTTCCAATACACAACACTGCCACAACGGTTCAGTGAACCAAAGTGACCCTTCAGTGACACTATCTGTCATGTCCCAAATATGTTCAAAACCGGATGTCTTTAACAGTTTTAACCAAACAAAATGGAAGTAATTACAGTATGTTTCGGCATGATTGAACAGTCATGTTCATCACTTGTGGCGCAAGCTAAATGTTACAACTATTTGAAGCTTTTAGCTTGTCATTTCTACAGAACCTACAACTTTTTAGTCCTTTCATTAAGCCGACTATTTATCCATTAATAAGTTACCTTTGGCTAATCCTTTTTACCATTTCTCCAATATTTTTAACTATTCAATCATTTATGCATTATGTATAGCTTACCACATTAACCACATATTAACTTTTAGCTTGCTATCCATTTACTAGTTATTACTTTTAAACAGTTACAGTCTAATTCAACCATTTCACATTTTTTTTACTATCTTTCTTAAAGCTTTTCTTTAACTATTTTACTTTTAGCCAACTTAAACAGTTGCCCAGTACTTCTCTGCTTACTGGCTAACAAGGTTTTTCTCATTCTTAGTCATGATTCACAGTGTTCAAGTACAATGGGTCAGTCACTATGTATATGTTGATTTTTCAGTAAAATTGTTTTACTGGTCAAATTAGTTGAAATATATCCCAACCTTTTCTGTGTAGCCTTTGCCAAACCCCCTTCAGTCTAAGTGGCCCTGGTCAGGAACTATTATTTAAATGTAGCTGCTCTGTGACTTTGAAACACCTCTAAAGCCGTTACCAGTTTGCTTTGCTCTCATGTAGCTGGCACTCTTTCAAACAGTTAGCACCAGTGTCAAATAGCTTCTATCTGTGAGCTTTTTGGCCCTTATACTTCAATCTTGCCTCCCACTGCTGACAGTGCCAGCAGGTAGCAAGACCCATGCAGCCCTGGACATCTGTTCTTCCTTCTCTGTGTGTCTCTCTCAATCGAGCAAACTTTCTTGTATATATATATAAACAAGGCTTCAATTAATTTCTGCAACCTTGCCCGCAAATCACAGCTCTTTGATCCATTCACCCCAGGACCCAAAGACGCCTTCCTTTACTGAAGTCACCACATGAACTCCCTCACCTTACCGCCCACCACACAAAGGGGATTTCACACCCAGCTCCCTGCAAAATTTCCATGAGCTCAGTGATCGCATAGCCAGGCCTCTGCATGCTCTGTGATCCTCCCCGTCCTCCGTGCTGCAGGAGAGAGATATGGGCCGAACGGATGAGGTCAAGCTTGATGCGGTCCTTCTTATGTCCTGTAAACAGACAGGAGGGCAAATAAAGAGGAAGCTCTTCACTCCGCCTCACGCATAACCAGCTTACCATTTTCAGTTTGACTAAATATGCATATGCAGAGAAACAGAGAGGACCCCACACACTCCTCCACAAACACAAGGATGTGTGCACACATACAGATCATTCACCCCTATGTGACACATAGAGGTCACCCATTTAAAATCACAGTCTTGGGCACATATATCTGAGTAAATATCATGCAGATGTAACCTGTTGCTTCCCATTTTTAAAAAAAAACAACAACACAGGAAGCATTTTTAGACAATTGCACGGTTTCATCTTTTACTTTGAAGCTTAGTTGACATAGGTCATCATTGCTGGTGCAGACTTTTCTGCCCAAAGATGACTCATAAAATTGCCTCTTTTAACCAAACTAGAGCGAGCCTCTTAATAAAACATGCATGCTTTTTTTTTTTACAAAGCCTGACAAAGCTGTTAGGGCGGTGACCTAAAACAAGCTCAGAGGAGGCGAGCAGACACGTGAAGAATTAAGTGAAGAGAGATGAACAGACAGACCGACAGAGCAGCAGGCAGCATAACATAGGTTGCATAACAATGACTTTTTCAGTACAGTACAGCCGGCCTGCCTGTTGATATGTGGGCGCGGGTGACTGCGGGACAATGCGAACTCGCCGTGTGCTGCAGAGCAAATACTACACGAGAGAATACTGTTGCCATGACAAGAGAGAGGAAGAGAGAGATGGAGAGGGTTGAGCAATGACAGAGAGGCAGTTTTGCAGCTGAAGAAAGGAAGAGGGTTTATCCATTTGCACAGAGAGGAGAAAGAGGTAATAATAGATGAGTCAGCTGCTTACAATTTTCAGTGCCGAATCAAACAAGCAGTGAAATTACACTGTACAGCCAGTAGCGATGGAGTCAGGCCAAGCATGAGATGGAAGCACTCCTACATACATGTGCTCTGTTTTTCTCTTGATGTCTCTCCATGTTTTTTCCTCCTCATTTTCTCTTGCACACATGCAGCCACACACTACACATCAAGGGATGAGGCTAAATGTGTTTTCTACCCCATTTCGAACAGAATATGCTCTTGTCTGGGATATGAGAAAAAGCACAGATACCATTTCTGCCCCGGGAGGATTGCCTCTCGGCTTCATTCTGAATGTCTGGCTTCCCACAAGGGAGACAGCGAGGCTTTGAAATCATTCTGTGTTTTGGAGCCGTACACTCTGCCTCTGCAGTTTTTATGTAGTGCACACTCATGTTGTGCGATGCTGACTTCACTGTCTGTTACCTGGCGGTCATAAGCTCATCACTCACAGGCTGTCTCATCAGCGCGGTCACACTCACTGTAATCCTGACGTTCCTGTGCCTTCGCCCTGCAGGCTAAATTCATGCAAATGTCTATTTCTTTAAAGTTAAAAATAAAACCGTGACACACATTTAAAAATCAAATGCATGATTAAATCAACTGCTTTTACCCACAATCCCTTATGTAGTACTCTATTATTATGACTAAATACATGCCCAGTTTTCCTCTGTCAGTCATGCAGCAGTGATTCAACCTTAAGCCAATTTACAGCCGTTTTTACAAAAAACGTACAAACAGCCAGTGTTGTGAGAACCACTGAAAAAAAGAATGGCACACAAACGATAAATCTCTCATACTGGGCAGCAGTAATCTCACAAAGTCAGAAGTCCATCTTGTGAGGCTCACTAAGGTCTGAGGAAAATCAAAATGCTTGATCTTCAGAAAAGTAATGGCAGCCAATCAGCTGGCTGTAAGGTAGAAAACACCTCCCTGTGTTAACTGCGTATCAGTATGGATTCAATTAGATTCAGAGATGTGAAAATATAATAAAACTCTCTTGTCCTGAGTGTTTCTGCATGTTTTCTCAAACCTGATGTGAAATTTACTCAGTGGTTTTAAACTGGGGGAACAAATGACCACGAGAAAAATATGTTGTCAAAGTGAATTGCATGACTATAATTTTATGTAGAGAAAACAAGAGTTTGGTGACACTGCTGTACTGACCTTTATTTTTCCAAGATTCAGCATGGATTTTGAAAAAGAAACCTCCTTTATCACTTTCTTCACCTGTCACTGTTAATAAAAAATCAAAATTGTGAGGTGGGGGAGTATGTAAACTGTTTTTCAGCTCATGAAAGGGGCGTATGACAGAAAAGTTTTGAAACCACTGCGTTAATTATGCACGACCTCTTCAAAGAGTGCAGCAAGTATAACTTTTTGAAGTTAGAATACTAACAATTCAAACACTAAATTAGTGTTTGTAACATTAAATCAGTGGCAAAACATCAAAGCTTTATGAAGGAAAACTGATTTCAGATAGTAATGTAACAAAAACTGAGTAAGCATCCAAAACAAGAAAATACAAAACCTATACGATAAACCAGCCAGAACGGCGGGATGAACACAGGAATGAAGAACTGCAGAAGCAGAGACCAGAAGCAGACAAACTGATAACACAAAGAGGAAACACATATGGACAAATACACAGAAAGACAATCAGGGTCAGGTGAAACTGATCAACAATTGAAAGGGTCAGAATGTCACAAAAAGGAAGTACCATAAACATGACACATAAGGAGAGAAACTGACAAAATAAAACAGGAAATGAATAAAGAAATATTCAAGCTGTGACAGTCAATATCACTAAAAAAAAGACAATAACAGCATGCCACCAACAAATCCAAACATATAGGACAACAATTAGTTTTAGTATATAGTCTTTGCAGCCTTCAGATCAGCTATTCCAGAGCATAGACGAGTTATTTAACACCCCCTCAGAGAATAAGATTTTTATATGCCAGTGTTGGAGTGGAAAAGGTTACAAGACACTTAAAAAACTCAATTACAGAGAGTTTAGTGAAAGGAGTGAGTTTCACTGCCACTCTTTAGAATTCCAAACATTGTCAGTCTTTTATCTTGAAGACAATGAGGGAATCTCAAAAGCAGATGATCAAAATTTCATCAGAAATTTCAAAGGCCTTTTAAATCTCTCATTTGGGAAGTTTTTAAACAAATGAAGGAAGAAATACGATTAAGAATTAATTCCACCAGTTCTGACCTGTTGTAAAAACTGCAGCAAACTGCAGGTTATGTAATGGCTGTCCATCTACAGTATATGTCTGTGATAAACATACTATACTCTGCCCGGACTGTCCACTACATCAGAAAGGTTGAGCAGTATAAAAATGGATGAGGATGTCAGGGTTTTAGTACATAAATTCTTGCAGCACCTCAGTCCAGATTACAGACAAACATTTTACAAACATTTCTAATGGCTTTTGTCTTAAACACAATATTTTCTGTACAATCAGGCTCCGACGATCAATTTTGTTGACCTGATGACCTTTCACCCAGCACATTACACAGCTGTCATTCATCCAGTTATCTGCTGAGCTTTGCGGATCAATTTTTCTGCTTAGAATCCTAAATAGCTCCATTTTCTCTCCTTCTTAATCAAATACATTGTGTTTTTCAATGAGCTCTGACTTGGCCATTTTGACTGCAACACATTCATTGTTATTCTGCTTGTACCTGCCAGCTATATTTCTAAAGCTCTGCTTAAATATTTAGCATAAACACAAAACGAGTCTGTGACTGAAAAAGGAACTCTGTGGCTGATTCTTCATTCCAAATTAGTGTGTATGGAAGAATTGCTAGTTTTTATTTCTTGCTGCTGTCTTTTCCTGATCTTTGGGAAGTTCTCTCACAGCAGGAATACAAAACTAGCTGGCATGGAAAGAGTTAATAGACTTCGGTGACCCTGGAGAATCAGTGTGTTTTGGTTCAGCTTGGTGAGGCGCTGTGACCACACCAGCAGACTCCCACTACACACCTGTCATCATCTTGATGAGCATCCCGGTGACAGCTGTCAGTCATCCCGGCAAATGGGTTCATAGTGCCGTGATGTCGTCAGGGTGGCGTGTTTGTTTTCACTCTGAACCGCTTGCATGTGTGTGACAGTGAGTCTGTGTGTGATCTCTTTCAGAAAGATTAAAATGCAGGGATGGGAGGATTTGGCAAAGATGTTTACTGGAGCAGAAAAAAAAGTAGGGTGATAGAAAAGTAAGATGGAACTAGCAGAGCAGTTGGATCTCGTTTTTGTTTATCTCTTGAGATTGCATTAGGCAGCGTGAGCAATTATATGTATTTTGGCTCAAATTTCCATCATCTTTGTCACCCCTGTCAACTGAGTGCATGCAGAGAGTTTCTATGAACCTAAAATAATTATAGCACTCTGTAAGAAGAGAGAGGAAGCGAGGGGGGAGTTTAAATTATTATTTGCCTCTGAAACAGAAGTGTATTAGAGTAAATAATAGAGGAAATTGTAGTGGATGTGATTCATAGAAGCAGCAATTAAAAGTATTAAATCTTATCATGGATCTTATGCATTAGCAATCCAGATAAAGCGGAAGAACTCAAAAGGGACATTTAGTAGTGCATGTCACTATTGAAAAAAGATAATGTGAAAAACATTTGTAACATTTTAAAAGCACAATTTGGGCTGACGCTTGTTTTTATGCTTCTGTTTTAATTATCTGATACTGTAATACTTTAAAACAACATGGATTCACCTAAATGCACCTCAGGTTTAGCCTGATGTTCATGGGTTTATAATTTGATGAGCCATTTTGTGGCAGAAAGGCCATGAGTTCAGTTTAATACAATATGTTTACAGGTCTATCTAGTGGGACATAATTGAAAGTATCTCACCAGCTTTATAGTGCACTTTTACACCTTGCATCAAAACCGTGTTTTCAGTGGTTGAATTTCAATCAGAAAGTGTTTGACCACATGACAGTAGAGGTGTAAATGCACCTGAGATGCACTGAGATTGTGTGATAGAATCATTGTGTGTGATTCAATTGGCCAAACCACATCCAGAGGTGTTCAGGGACACGTTGTGACTATAGTGAACACAAGTGTCAATGCAGTTCAACCATATACAACAATACAGAGGGCGAGTCTTGTTGCAGATTAAAAAACAACCTCTTTGCAGTCTGTATAGCTCATAGTAAGTGTGTGTCTCTTTTGGATACAGTCACACTCTTCAGCAAATAAAATCAAAAGTTTGAACATGAGAATGTAAGTTGTGACACCCATCTTCATCCATAAAGGTCCCCCATCACTTTGGAATCTAGCTATTATAGATGGCTTCTTCACCCGTTTTGAAAAGCAAACAGATAGTGTGTGGCTTCATTAATAGCTAACATCTTTTCAGCTTGAGCCTGTGCAAGAGTATGTGCAGAATATGACTGGACCAATCAGCATCCTTTGAAGAGAAAGAGTTAGAAGCTATGGGCTTGATTTGGTTTTGAGGTAAGCAAAAGCAGCTGCAGCTTGTAAACAATGGTGGTCGCTAAAGAGGTTAGCATGGATGCTACAATAGTGGCAAAGAAGGACGCTGAAGGCTTTTCTTTGTGGGAAAGATGTTTTTGTCCTTCTCCTGATTGGCTTTGGCAAGAGTAATGAATGTGACAAACAGAATGTTCATCCAATCACCTTCCAACTTTTTCTTGAAAAGACCTGACCTTTCCAAACGCTGCCTATGGGCTGTTTCTCAGATGGATATATGAAATATATTCTATGAATATATGAAAAATTCAATCTGGTGTGTCAGGTTAAACGAGAGGAAGTGGTAAAAGGGAAAAAGAACAAGAAGAGGAAGCAGGACGGAACGATTGTCTCTCATTGTGGACACTGGGGACACCTGTTATTACCAGATGTAAATGTAATCTGATTAAATCGTATCTAGATACAATTTGGACACGAGACACATTTTAAAGTGAATTTAAAGCATTTGCATAATCACGTTGTAGTATACAGCCCAAATGGAAATCTCTTTTTAGTAAATGTGGGTTTTACAATCTAGTGCTGCCATTTCTATGATTGATCACGGTTTCACTGAGAAAAAAACAGTCATGGCAGAGTGCCTGAAAAGAAGGAGGTGCACCTGAGCTTTGATAGGATATTGAATTTCACAATTGTGCTCTGCAACCAGACAAAATCCATTATGAAATGAGAAAATTGGTGACCTCGCGCTGGCCATTTTATGAAAATGAAGCAGCGGAATGGCTTTCATTGTGGCCGCAGTGAATGTTGCTTTTTTACAAAATTCTATTAAATGCATAAAAGAGAGGGTCTTCAGCTCCCATCTCTGCAAAATACGCCCAAATCCCTCTCACACAGAATCTGTTTCAATTAACTCACATTCACATAGCCTTCAGTGGACCAGTCGCCTATGTAAACTTACATCACATGTCTGTTTTTTTTTCGTAGAACCCAGGACATTTCACCACACTGGGGAGTCTCTTAATATTTCTTCTGACCACATAAATGTCTCTCACCCTGATGCTCTTTTTAATTGTCTGTACTCTCTACCCCGACAGCTAGCTTATCTGTGTGTGTGTGTGTTTGGTTTGAGTTGATGCCAGGGCTAAATGATTAATTAGCAATCACACAACTTGCTTTGCCTTGACAGCAGGACTGAGCAGGTTGAAGGCCTTTGAGCGCACTCTGTGGCTCAACAATGCACCGCTGAGATGAAACAGAAAGAAAATAGTGGAGGAAATCAATATTGTCGGGTTGAGGCCACACAACTTCCCATTCTGTTTGCTGTGGAGTAACTAAAGGTCATCTGTGAGCACCTGTAAGAGAGCTAAAAGGAAAAGGGGGGCAGGTAAAGGTTGTATTAACAAGCCTGTGTTGAGATTGCTTTGCTTCCACTGACCATCTGCATCCTTTTCTTGTGTTTTTGGCCTAAATGATTTAGTCTAGCTCTCTCTGTGCTTCACACACCTCCTTTGTTGCACTGCCAGACGTTCTTCCAACTTTTTTTTTTCCTCACTCAATTCATTCTTTATGCATCCTCATACTTCTCCTTTTCTTCTATTTCACTTTTCTCATTCTCATTCCTCTTCTCGCTCTTCGCCTCTTAACTTTTTCTAACTTTCAAATTATCAAGTGGCAGCATATACGGGCTTTTAACAGAACGTATTCACTTAGCAAGGATACCTTCGCCTTCAGTAACAGGAATTTGCAATTATCTGCCAGGCTTAGCGCTGAGAGAGAATAATGCTGAGGAGAGTGTCCTCCGAATTCCCACACATATTTTAACATTCAGCTGTGCTTCAAAGTCAGACTGCAGCTCTGCGAACACTCTTGTACAACTCTGTTGAGCTGCCACCCTTCATATCCATCCGTACAGTCTTGGATGTGTTATCCTGCCAATCTGGTTTCTGCAGCTTCCAGGAGGTGCAGTTTTAGGTGCAATTGTGGAGAAACTGACTAATCAATTGCGACCATGGTTAAAATGTGTTGGGGGTGGATGCCTGATTGCCTGCTTATCATAATCAGAACAGAAAGCCAACTGGATTTCTTGCAAATCATCAACATATGTTTTACTGATATTTCACTATAAATTAAAGGCAGCACTTCAAAGCTACTGGTTTATTTTCAGCTGTATGAACTGCAATTATGCTGGAGAGTCATACATTGAGTTCCCCTTTTGAAATCTAATTAGCACTTATTTAATTATGGGACAACATTACTACAGTTAGCAGATTTTGCAACCAGGAAACTGCAATTAACTTAAAACAGTTGCTCCTTCCCACGCCACCTATTTTTACCTCTAGGTGAAAAAAAAACGTAATTCCTCGACAGGGGAAGTCACATGCTGATAGCAAGTATTAGTAGGAAAAATGCATAGAAAGACTGTGAAGAACTTGAAGTAATTTTTGAAAAAGTTATGGATTAGTTTTAAAAGTATGCATCCACATCTTGACTTAGCAAGAACACCTAAACAGCACATGTTACTTCTGATCAAAACTGCAACAACTAAGAAAATAGTTAGCTAAAAGTAAAATGTAATTGTAAAAACATGTTGATAAAAGTAAGTTGGCCTAATGGATAAATAGTTAGCTGTAAAAAACAAAGCTAAAGGTAATGGATAAAAAGCTTACTTAGACTAGCTGAAAGTGGGTGATAATGATTAAAATAGTTAGCCATTAGATGCGTTAAATGTTTGAAGTTAAAAGCAATGAAGAAAAAGCTTAAAATAGTGGATAACAGATAAAACAGGAAAATTGTGCTTGAAAGTTGAAATAGGCTTTAAAAAAAAAGTTAGAGTAACTGGTTAAAATAGCTAACAGAGAAAGTAAGAGGCAGTGATTTTAACAGTTAGCCATTGGAGAACAGTTGAAATGGTACATAGCTTATAATGTACAATGAAAGCCTGCTATACACTTACGTGCAAAACACATGTAACTGCATAACGGTATCAACATTTCACCTGCAGCAGTTTCTCCCAAATATGTTTTGTGCTAAAAAGGCAGTTTATAATTCAGCCTTGTAGCGAAATATTTTTTTCAGATTTTATGAATGAAGTGGAACAGAAAAAAAGTAAACTATGCAGGCGGTTCAAGGAGAAGCTCAATCAGATATGCAGACTTTCATCCCCAAATCAGAGCAGTAGGCCAGATTGCAGAGCATTTAACATTTTGAGCAGCGAGTGCAGGAGATCGCCCAAATGTTACAACTACGTCCAAGAACAAGAGTCCTGTTCCACTGAACAGCCAAAGCAACATGCTGATTTGGCTGCAGGGACAGATTTTTATTTGCTGCTAATGCGGCAAAATTATCCTCTAGTCAGCATTATAAAGACTGTCAGCCGGTCCCTTAGAACTTGGAAAAATACTGTCAAAAAACAAACAAAAAACAAAGAGGATGCTCAGGATCAAATGACTTTGCTTGGCAGTTGAGAATATTAAAAATTACCCTATTATCTCGCAAAGATGGAAAAATCTATTAGAATTACAATAAATGTCACTTTCATGATGATTAATTAAATGCAGGCAAGGTAAGTTTTTTTAAATCAAACATTTTTTGTGCTGAAATTTCCAAGGAATCTTTGTAAAGAATGACATTTTACCCTTAAGTAATAACTAAAAAAAAAAAAACTTTAAACCACAAATTCTTCCACTGTGGTCAAGACAAAGAATTCTGTTTTTTTTTTTATTTTGGTGCAGTTCAACTTCCATATGTAGGCTAATAAGTCAAATAAACATAAACATGTTAGCTCACTAATATCTCTATCTCTAATACTGACATTGAAGTAGTAGAAAAAGCAGTGAAATCATTGGGAAAAGGTCATGTAATAGACTGTAGACCCTTTTTTATCAGTGTACATATACACACTGGACTCTGTTCAAATGTTTATTAGACAGCCTGATGTACTATAGTCTGCATCTACAGAACGATGTCAAAAGTCCATCAGTTGATGGTAATGTGAGAGTTTTGGAGCATAGACATCATTTAAGCAGCAGATCTGCAGAAAAGGGGAAGAGAGGATGGGACTGTGAATTGCTGGAAAATGTGGATGAGAGATCTTCCTGTAAATATGCTAAATACTGGTCCTAAACCAAACTGTGACCTTGGTCTCTCCTGTGTCCTTTCCTACAGAGGGTGGTCAGATAAACAACAACGTGGGACCCGGCTCTAACATGGCCCAGCAGCACCCTTACCCTGCTCTCAGCCAGCTTGCTCATGTCTACGAACAGCAGCAACAGCAGCAGCAACAGCAGCAGCAGCAAAACAAGGATATCAACAAGTACGCCTCCCTGAAGGCTGTGGGTGAGTATCTGTCAAGTTCTCTTATTGTCTTAACATCTTTAAATTTTAAGGCGAAGTGAAGAACAGAGGAGTATTTTACAGTCTCAGAAGGGCAATGCGCTTGATGTTGTGCTACTGGTTATAAAAACGGGTGTTGACTTTACCAGCTGTTGCTGCTGGCTCTGAATGCAGCAGCGTTTGGACAAAAGCACAATCTAGTCACTATGAATCTTGGGATTTCCCTCATTTTTGTTCGCGGAGTCACCATCTGATGCATCCTGAGCTGGCAGCGAACATTTCGCGATCCAAACACAAAGGGCAGCAGATTATTTTCTCCAGAGGTGTCCAGGAAAAAATGTGACTAAGCGCTCGCAGTCCTGCGGGCGGACTTGACAGGTGTTACTGATCACGCTTCCAAAGTGGACGCGCTGTAAGAGAGAAACAGCCTGCTTCTCAAGCTGTTTGACAGCTTAATGCATGGCACCAAATTCAATGAGCTCGGTTGCCAGTGTCTCAACATGCCCATATGTTAGTGGCAGTGGCATCGCTATTTCATCACCTGAATTCATTTGAGATTGACTTGTGAATTTTGCAGCGTGTGTCTGTCAGCCTGTTAATGCTTGACAGGTACCCCTCCCCCTCTTGATTTAAAAATTTGCCGGCTTACATCAGGTATAATCTACAAACAGATCTAGATGTCTGTAGCTACGGAATGCTATTTGTCTGCATTTTTCTCTTTTATTAGAAAATAAACAGAAAGAGGCTCATTTGAAAAGCATCTTCCTGCATGCCAAAGAGCAGAATGTAAAATATTTGATTTAAATGACAAACGTAGGTATGAGCTCTCTTTGTATTGTCAAAGTAAATGATATTTCCTTCCTCATACCGCATGCGGAGGGCCCTGACTCATCCCCAGACATGTTACAGTAATGGGTTGTCATGATTGTTTGTGCTGCCGCTTTGCGCCCTGGAAACAAGACGATGTTGTGTAATTATGGTAGCTGTTCATGTAATTGCCAGCAAAATTGAAAACAGAGAAACTGATGAATAATATGTGATAAGTGGACACATAATCTATGAGCTTAAAGGAAAGCCAGCCTACAAGAACATCAATGAGAATTGTGATTAACACTGTCATCATGAGTCCTGGACCCCGGCGTCTTTGTTGTATGGTTGCGAATTTTTATGTGAAATTCCCTGAAGACTGGCTGAACGTAGACATCGTGCAATTGATATTTTCAGCACAGCTGCAACTATGTTTGATTGCAGAAAATTGTTCAGTTATCTAAAAATGCCCGACGGAAGACGTCTCAGTGTCAGTCCCTTAGGATCAAAGAACAAAGGGATGCTTTCTCAACTCAGCATTTTGCACCAGTGCTCAAGAAAGGAGAGAAAGATTCAGCCATAGGAGGCAGAGATGCCAATTTCTCCTGTGACTGGAGCTGCATTAGATCAGAGAGCAATGTAGCCACAAGACACGTCGCAATTCGAGTAAGGGATGCAACCTCACTGCCTCTCAACTGCAAACCTGACTCTCTGATGTAAGGCTACACTTTTCCTTTCATCTCACCACACTGAGAACCGGCAGACAGATGCAGCACATGCTCAGAGGCTTGAGGAAAGCATTTCGGGAAATGTAGTAAATCTCTAATTGAAAGGGAAATTGATGAGGCAGATTGAGTTAAAATTTTGTACACAGAAAGGCAAGTGTCAGCAAAACGTACGGAAATTTGATAGCAATTACAAAAAAAGTACTCTGTGCAATTAACTATTCATAAATGCACTATATTTCTCTTGAAGCACTATATTTTTGCCTCTCTATGGCATTTTTCCTAAACCTATATGGGGAATCAAAGACAAAAAAAGACAGTTTTTTTTAAATTATCTGTTCCATAAAGAACTAGATTTTCAAGCCATCAAAACTCCTCTGCTCCAAGTAATAATTTGTATTTGATGTGGATTTATTTGCAAAAAAATTTCACTGGTCAAAAACATGGACTGAATAAAACACCGGAAAACCCCCCCATGACGTCACCCATTGCTTTTTGCCTGAGCAAAAATGAAGCCTCAGAAATCTCGTCCTGGGCGCCGCCATTTGCCTGGGCCTGACTCCGCCCAAAGCCCGCCTAAACGACGAAAAACCAAATATGGGAAAAGAGGTGGGGCTAAAGCGATGTTGAAGAACGGACACCACACCCACTCAGTTTACAGCCTCCGGCCAGCCGTCGAAAGGCTGTCAATCAAGGAGGCCACGTCCTAATTTTATCCAAAAATAGCCGAATTTTAAGCTCAAATATAAAATAAACAAATGAATTAGAAAAAAATTCACCCCCCTCAGAGATTTCATGAGATGGTAAAGAAGATTTTTTTATACTTCCTGGTTGGCTTCAATGCGGAAGTGGGAAGTTTGCCCCTTGGTCAAAAAGTATGTTATTTACTTATTCTACTACTTTTCAAAAAAGCCAGTATCTAAGTTGAACTGCTGCATACAAGATGATAAGTCCATTCTTACTGTTCATGTAAGACAGTGTCAGTGTCACATCACACTTCTGTAAGCTGCATACTGGAGCACGATTAGCTTCCACACATTAGATGACACAAAGAGATGCTTGTATGCAGGCACCTTAAACTCAGTTGTTAAGTGAGCAAAGAGAATATTTTCTTTCCAACTAATGAATCTTTAAGTGAAGTGATGAACTCAAACACGGATCATTTTGTGTAGTAAAGTTTATTTAAAGTGAAGGGACATTTGAGGTAGTGAATCAATTCAGAAACTGAAATCAGTGTAGATTTCAGTTCTCGCAGACTACACAGTATGTAGACTGATGCAAACAATGCAGAACCAGATCTCATAAGCCCAAGCTTGGCATGGAAATGTTTAGCTTTATCCTGTTAGCAACAAGTGCTGACGTTAGCATAACAAGCTGAGCTGGAAGCTCCACCTGCGTCATTGGAACCAGATTTTTGGGAACATTTCAGGTTCCTGGTCAGCTCAAAAACAGAGTTGTGAATAATACAAGTACAGTGTGTTGGTGCAGCTCCACTGCTTACACACATCCATCTGCATCACCCAGGGTTTCTCCTGCTACGGGACTGCATGGAAACCTTGACTGCTATGTACTGTTGCACCCCTTCTTCTCAGTAAAGTTATGTTAACGGAGCGTTAAGACTGAGCTAAAGCGGAAGAACCATCTGAACACTTACACACTAGCTATAACTTGTGGTCCATCCTTAAAGAAGCCAGGTGTCTGGGTGCATTTTTATTTAATAGCTTCGCAAGATATTCAGAATATTTTTTAAGTACTAGATCACCCGCAGGCTAATGTTAGAACAGAGTCTGCAGAGTCTGTTTCATTGTTAAAAGCCAGGTAGTACAGTGTTGTGCATAATGATGAGTTTTATGCTTCTCCACTGCTGATGTAAAATAATAGCACCCCAGTGAAGGAAACCGGGCTCCCCCTTCCTCCCCCTTACATAACACATAGACCAACCTCTGTTTGACAAAAGACATTAAGCCAGTGCTGCTGCTCTGTAAATTGCACTTTAATCTCCTTATTGTCATACAGACAAAAGATTGCAGTTGCGTCTAAATGAAAGCAGTTAACCTTTTCAAATAAAAAAAGCAGCAAACTCCTACACACTTCTTTATGTTTTTTTGTTTGATGGTGGCCTTCATGAAGACTGTTTAGCTTTTTAACTGCTAGTTATGCTTAATATGGCATTCTGATTGGCTAAAAACACACAAGTGAATGTAGTGTGTGATAGAGTAAGAGCTTTAAGCTACTGACACATTTTCCTTTTATTTAATTAAGAACCTTTTTTGAATCAAGAACTGATTCTTTGTCAAAATGCATCAAAGTTAGCCATAAAAAAAAATGAAATGCCAGTGTTTGTTAAGAGTTTGTTCTTTGAGTACGTATAAATATCAAACAATATCTGTGTTAAAAAATGTACCAGACTGTTTCCTGTGATTGATGATTATTCTGAGGCAGTATTAAGCCTCTGTGAGTTGATTCCTATATTGGACGTGTTCTGAAAGCAGGCCTGCCTACAGGAGAAAAATCTATCTTAAAAGCTGTGGTGGGCTGTGAAATATATTGGAAGTCCTTAGTACTGTTTTTGTGTACAGTTTTTCAAGTAAAAAGGATGAAATGTGCAAAGCTGCCAGTGTGGTTCAGTAACAATGAGGTACATTTTTTGCATTCAGGTTTGTACAAGGTCTCTTTTTACAAAGACTGAATGGGGTCCAGACAGCAATATAGAAATTACGTTAAATCCTTTTAGTACAAGTCTGTCAACATTCTCCCCCTCGCCCTCTTCAGCTGCTTTTCAAAACCACCTCTTACTCTTTGCTTCTCTATATCTCAAATGGCCCTTTACAACCTCTCTGAGACCATTTTCCTCCTGTTTGCTCTTCTTACCTTTAATATCTTGGCTCTTTTTTTTCTTTCTCTCCTCCTCACCCTCAGCTCCTCTCCCTTCATGCCCCCCCTTCATTTCCTCTCACCTTTTCTCCTTGTTCTTCCTCTCCCACTTCACCCCATTTCCCACCTTTCCTCTCTTTTATATTACCACCTTTATCTCCCGCCTCCTGCCCTCTCCCTCTGCCTTTTGCCTCCACCTTTTTTTGCAACTCTTCGTCTCCTTCTCCCACCCACACCTTCCCCCTCTTCACCCATCAATCCGTCACACTCTGCTCTCCAGCCCTCCTTAAAGAATCACTGGGCTGCTAATCTCCGTCGTCCCTTGCATATCTGATCCCACTCCTGTAATTGAAGGAAGAAACCACCCGTCCCCGCATTTGACTGACAGATTTCCATTCCACAAGTGGTATTAAAAAGAGGTTCCTGTGGAATAATTGGAAAACCGTTCGGAGATACACAGCACAGGAACCCTGGATTTCCAGAAGGCAAGTTGCCATTTCTGTGAGTCAAATGATGGGAACGTCACACACAAGCTGTGAAAAATACATGTGTTCGTGTGCATGAGTAAGAGAGACAGATAAGAAAAGAGTCGAAATGATAGCAAACAAAACCAAAATGCCAGCGGTGGCTCTTTTAGAAGTCACCTTTGTGTGAGCTCAGCTAATCTTAAGCAACATAAATGGCATTTGCTTTTCTTCCCCTCTCCTACACAGTCTGCTGTTTTCACTGCCTGTTGACCCCCTGAGAAATGGAACCAAGTCTAAGATCAGCGCCGTTTTCCCCGACGCCCCTCAGTCGCCTTCTTTTTCCCTTTTCTTTAATTGCTTCTGCCACTTTCCCAGCGGTCTACAGTCCAGATGATAAGAAACACTTCTGTCAATAGTCATCTGCACTGTCCCCCTGTGCATAAGGTCACTTTATCGAACTCTAACCACCACTAAGGCAAAAAAAAAACAACAACTAATAAGGTCCCTGGACGCAGCCTTGAAGCTCAGCCCAGAGGATTTTATCTTCTACATGCACATATGATTAATGTTGCATGTTTGCTAATTATAAAAATTGCCGTGAACAGTGAGAAGACTGCTTTTTTATAACTTAACTGTGTCATGTGTAGCCTTTAATGATGCTTGCTCCTGGCCTGCATCACGTTTATGCCATTTCTGAAACTGGAGGCTGCACAGTACAACCAATCTATTACTGATGGCTGCTGAGTAAATCTCTCAGCACCTTAGCCCTAACAAGTCACAAACCCACTTTACAGACTTCAGACTTCCACACAATCCATGTGCTTCGGTATTTATTGCAGTGTTTTGTATGCAGAACTTAGTTAAACACCCTTATCAGTACGAAATTATTTAATACGTCTTTGTGAGAACATGTAAATTATACACATACATTCTCACACCTCCGCTGCTATTTAATCTCCTGTAATCGGCTTTACATGCAAATGAGTTTCAAAAATAAAACTCAGAGGAAGAGTTTTTCAGCTTTTTTGTTTATTAGTTTGAAACAACATGAGGGATATCTTAATAAGACTCTCCGAGAGTAGAGTATGAAAGTCTGCACTGCGCCTTCCTCATTCACAGTCTGTAATATTTTACAACAAACAACAAGGCACAAACTGTTGTTTTCCCTGTTCTCCAATTGCATGCGCTACAATTGTCAAAGGTTGAACCTTTACCTGATATTAATGTGAGTTTTACAGTCGAGATATTTGCTGATCTAGGATTGTAACAGAGAGCAAGCTCAGATTACATTTCACACTTTGTTCCAACATTGAATGTTTTTATATGAAATCATTTTCACCCAGTTACAGTTGTGAAGAGTTTTTTTTTTTTATCAAAGCAAAAAAGCCTGACAAACAGCATCCACTTCATCATAAAACAAAAAACTCTCTTTCCGGACTACTAGCCGCTACTTTTTTCACATGCTAGGAACCCTGCGGCTTAAACTATGATGCGGCTAATTTATGGACGACAATAAACGAGAAAGTGTGTGATGAAGTAATTCTGATGCTGTTGATTTCTGACACTGAAGAAGACAGCTTTAGTGGTTTTAGTTGTTAAATTTAGAGGGTGCGGCTTATATTCAGGTGTGGCTTATAGTCCGAAAAGTGCGATATATCCAAAAAAAAAAAAAAAATTGATGTTTTAAGGAAGGGTGGTGGCATCATGACAGGGAAATCCACATACTTTCAGTATATTCTAAAAAATCTCAAACACAGATTAGGTTTATTAATAAAAGACATATTGCAAATATAAACAGACATTATTTGCAGCTTTTAAGACTTATAAACTAATAAATCCTATATCACTTTGGCAGTAGACAACTTGATTGGCTAATTTAAAGCAGACTGACATACTTGTATAACCCTGATAATGTCTTTATGTTACTGGCACCTGGGGACTTCAGAGAGGCATGGCTTGATTTTTCTCTTGATGCATAATGTGTGTTGGTCTCTGTGGGATGCTGGCCTTTCTCAGGCAGAGGCATGCAGAGCCCACACTGCTTAACAGCGGTGTTTTCCATTTCCACTCACGTACACGGCTGGGTGTGTGCCTCGTCAAGCTGACTGCCGCCGGATTTATTCACCTGTCGCCTGAGCAAGTTTGATCCCAAGGGGCGGCCTAGCGGCAACTCTGCGGGTGAGACGCTGCTCACCGTCCGTCCCCCTCCTCACCCACAAGCCCCTCTGCTGTCCCCTCGCAGTGCCATTTGCTCCTCTCTCTCCCCATTCACAGAGCGATAAACTAGATTTATAGTAACAGCAAGCAAACTCCCTGAGTGTGTTTACTTTATCTTGGAGGACGAGGAGGCAACGAGGGCTAAAGAGTAATGACTCGAGCGTGAACGTGAATTCAACAGGAAAAAAAGGTCACATTTTGTAGTGATAAGAGAGACTGTAGCTTGGTGACAGTGAGTGACAGAGAAAGGAAGAAATGTGAGGTGTTAAACCTGACCGCTCCAAGGCTCAAGAAACACACAAACACACGGAAGTGTACAGAAATGGGAAGATACTTCCATCTGCACAGTGAGGCTCACAGAGAGTCTGCTGGCTGTGACCTTATGTGCATTTAAAACTGCTCATGTACAATATGTATTTCCTTATGTCTTTACCCCTTAAATGTCTTTGTCACAGTAACTTTTCTTTGAAACTTTAAAAATTGTCAAGCGCTGTGTTTGTAACCTGATGTATAATGTGGTTTAACTCTGCAATGTGTTGTGTTGAAATTGTAAACAAGAGGTCATGTTTTGACTGCATGTGGAACAGAATATATGGCATGGTTTGTTACACTCAAGTGCGCTTTAAAAAACGTAATCAGTTATTTAGGCTAGCTACTACCTAGCTAGCTTGTTTACCAAATGCTCCTCACTATAAATGCTTTACATTATATATTCATTTAGCACTGTTAACTCATTATTATACCCTTTTACCTGTTGTGGTAACTTTGCATTAATGAGCAAAGCTACATGAATAGACAGGCAACATTTTAATTTCAAATTATAATGATAAATAAATAAACCTAAAATTAATAAACAATAAATCTACAACCATGATTTTAAAAAAGGTTGGCCAACTTAACAAAAAAAAAGCCTTTAAAATTAAACTAAATTTAAAAAAAAAAAGTTTTATTTAGGGTTCCTGAGAGCATTTAGTTACATCCTTCATGGATCGCCTGTTTCACAAAGGCTGAGCCTTTTGATGTTACTCTTCATTTCCAATCATGGTACTATTACATGTTTCCAATTAACCTATGAAAAGCTCCAAACAGGTGTTTTTAAGAGCAATCAACAACCTTATTAAACCTTTGTATTTCCAACTTATTTAAAATGAGTTAATGCCATAAAATCAGGATATGTTTTTTTTTTTAAATGTGAAAGAAAAGAAAATAATCAGGTAGAACACTTTATACATTGTCTTTGTACTATTGTAAATTGAATGAAGGTCAAAAGATATAAGCAAATGATCACATATTGTTTTATTTTTGTCAACACAGTGTTGTAAGTTTTCTGAAACCAGGGTTTTACACGACAGAATTATTTTTCTCTTGAAATCTTTGCCTTGTTTTATTAAAGAGAGAAATATCGTCCTACTATTCAGTTTTTAGAGTTACAGACAGTAACAGAGTTGCAGACAGCAGTAACAGACACACTGTCATGTTTGAAGAATGACTACCATAGTGCATGCTGTAATGGTTTTTCTGCAACTTTACCGTCAGATCCAAAATGTCAAATGCTGCTTGTGTACAAAACCAAAAGACAGGGCGGCCCTAACACTATTTCTTCTTGAAATACTCTCTTTATTGTATGTCAACAGAGGACAAAACATGGTCCACATTGGATAAATGATCACATAGCACATGTTGTAATGGCCTCACACCTTTCTCCCAAGTTTTCTTCCTGTTTCTATTATAGTGAACACCTTCAGACCACACAGAGATGAGATGTTTTTTAGCTTTATAAAGAGGAAGAGGAGAGGTGGAGGAGACATTCTGGGCTTTCCTTTTGATTTTACTCCTCCAGTGGCATGACAGGCCTCCATATGCAGGCGTTTTACAGAAGCCCTGACACCCTGCCCTGTTAGTTACAGTGGATGAGAATAGGCTGACTAAGACAGTTAAAGTATACAGTGGGGTCTGTTACATGACCTTCTCAGATTGTGGGAGTAAAGAAAGATGGGATGTTTTCTATCCAAACTTCTGCCTCTGTTTGTGTGTGTGTGTGTATGTGTGCCCTCACATGTGCAGGTTTTAGTTTCTGGCTTATCTGCAAACTGCTGAGAGTCTTATTTTATGAGTCACTCTACATAACAGTTATTTCTTCTTTCTGTTCAAGAGTAGCAAAATGGTTGAGCTGAGGACATTGTTTTCCTCACAAGCCTCACAAAAGCAAACAGCCAAATTGCAGGAAGCAAATTCATTTAGATTTGAACATTTAGACAAAGATTTCAGCAGTGCTCTTTAGCAGCTCTTTCATGTCCACTTAACGTTTTCATCAGCTCTGTTTCTCTCCTTTCTTCTGTCAGCTGCCAAGTACAATGGTGACATCTACAAGCGACGACTGATGGTGGAGCTGCCATCAAAAGGTGGGCTTCCTCTCCAGCCAATGGGCAACTCCAGACCCTCCATGGGCAACATGGCGTCAGTGACCCCTTCCATGACTACAAACCCTATGGCTTCAAATCCATTGACCTCCAATCCCATGAACCCCACCATCACCCAGATGACCTCCATGACCCCAATGACATCTATGATGCCCATGACCTCTATGACACCAATGACCTCTATGACACCCATGACCTCCCTCACCCCTATGTCCTCCATGACCCCTATGACCTCCCTGGGTCCACTGACTCCTGAGCCGGTGGCCACCTATGTCACTGAGATGCCCAGCATTTCCGCTGTGTCAACCCTCCCGACAGAACGGCACTTAGCCGGTGTCGGAGGCGGAGGAGGAGGAGGGGGAGTAGGTGGAGTAGGAGGGGGACTCAAGCCAAATGGGCACAAACACAAGGGCAGCCACGGTCACATTGCCCACACCTCTTACAGCTCTCACAGCTCTCACACTCATGGTCACAGCCACAGTAGCAAGCCGCTAGGACACGGGGCTACCTCCCTTGCACACATGGCGGGGACAATGCCAGGCGGCACGTCCCTGGGCATCTCCAGGGCCGCCGAGACCGCCATCGGCTCCAGCTCGGCTACAATGGGCCGCCCATTGGCGTACAGTTCCAACACAATTGCGACTGGGCACGGAATGGGGCTGGGTTTGAAGGGCTGGGATGGGACTGAGACAGTGGGCAGGAGGAAGACCTACGGGCACAAGAGGCCTCAGTGTACCATCCTGGAGCCCAACCAGCTCCACGGCACCAGAGGCCAAAGCCACAGCCAACACTTCCTCCCCACACAACCCTACTTTGTGACCAACAGCAAGACAGAGGTGACTGTGTGAGAGAAGCAAAGGGGGACAGGATGCATGCAGACTGGGGGCACAAGCAATGAGACGAGTTGAGACACCAACTCCCAGAGTGGTCAAAGGTGCAGATCTATGTGTGTGTTTGTATGGCTCGTTGGTATACTGGTGAATGTGGTGGGACAGTGACACTGTGTCTGAGTGGTCCTCGTTTCACAAAACAGAGAGTTCACCAATCAAATCACTGCAACAGACCCTTATTGCCAAGAGGATGGCGGCCAAGTCGGTGGCATCTGTAACCATAACTTCAAACAGCCTACAGAGCAAGATGTCTGTACACTTGTGGTGATATTAGAGTGTTGTCTCACAGCTAATATCTGCTCAGTAATGACAACAATATCCGAGTCTTACAGTGCAACTACACATGGATGATTATGTGGGAAACTGCTGATAATAAAATT
>JAQNCA010000017.1:18256471-18272454 GCA_029783725.1 Acanthurus tractus | reverse complement strand
GCCCCCGCGCGGCCCCCCCCCTCCGCCCCCCCACCCTCGCCCGTTCTCGGGCGGCCCGCGCGCGCCCCCCCCAACACAGTTTTGTTTTTGAGAAGCTGGCCTCTTCTAAAAATCACTCAATCATGATGGGTCTGCAAGGAGGTTAACAGTCTGATGCGGATGTTGGTAGCTCAAATGAACAATTGTTTGTCCAGGGTAAGTATTTGCTCAAGTAATAACAGCCTATTTGTAGTGGCCATCTTGTAAATAAGCATATCTTATTTAATCTATTTTACAATTGAAGGATAAAAAAGGATGAGTTGAGCCGCCAACACACACCCTCTTCCAACCTCATTAAGAGGTAACTGTCAGAACAAGTTATTATATTTTACAGCATTGTTTGCCCATGTGTTTTTATTCAGTGCTCTTACTGTAAATATTACCCTTATACATGCATGATGATGACACACTGATTGTCTGTGTATTCAGAAATGCCTTTGGGAGTAAGTTCTTGTTTTAATTTTCTATATACAATTATCTTTACATTTAAAATCATTTAGTGTCATGATTTATGGATTTATTTTACATGAAGTGTGCACCACTTTCAGCCTTTGGTCTCCACCTCAAGGCCTTCTAAAAGGAAAGAGTTTCATACTTTCATAGGGTCTTATATTCTTCTTTTTGAGGTTTAGACAATGTGAGAGTCCTTTATTAGAGAAACCCTAAGCCGGACAGCCTCAAAAAAAAAAAAAACTTGAACAAAAAACAAAAACAACAACAACCTTAAGCTAGAGAGTGAGCAGCTTGAGTATAAGAAGTTATTGCATTAAATGGTAATTTAAATGTTTTGGTTATGCATAATTTAAATTATATAACTGATTTTTATTTCCTCTTTTCCCCCAGCAAAGACAGTTATTTAAATAAATGAGAAAAACACATCCAGATATTGGTTTATTGTTTCTTTTTTATTGTTGTTGTTGTTATGTGAAAAATTATACTGTTATTGCCTGTCTGATGACTGCGCCAGTGGGGTGATTGAGAATGACAAGGGTGCACTACATAAGGTGCCCCCACTGGCACATAAGAGGCTCTCTCTTTTCCTGAATAACAGCCATGTTGTGAAGCACCACACATCACACGCCGATACAATCTCACAAGCGTGCTTAGAGGAGACCCTCAGGCCACAGAGGCAGTTGAACCTGGACTTCATGATAACTAAGACCATCTCTAACCTGACCCTACATTTAATGAGTGTGCATTCAACTTTGTGTAGCTGACTGTGGATCAGGGTAGTGGGGTCATCAAGTACAGGACGCAGGGGTTTTCTATGTCTTGTTGCAAAAGTCCAGCGAAAAGCCTTAAAGGGAGGGAAAATTACTTTCAGTGTTACAATTAAACAAGAAAGGAAGCAATCAGAATATTTCTGACAAATTCGCTAAATCTACAGTGCAGCACTATTATTGTACCCGCAAGCAATCATCATATGTGCCACCAATCACCCGGTAAAATGAATTTCAAATAGTTTACCTGAACACTGATGCTCTTGAAGGAATTTTTATGTACATAAATGCCTACAGGTTCGCCTAAAGGTCCAGTGATTGCCATCTGGGTGCAATCCACTGCATGTATGGCATTATGGAATCCGATCAAGAAATAAGGCTATATGCTGCACCTTATGTGCAAATAAATGACATAGCAATGATCAATAAAGCAAACTATTAACATGCTACCTGCAATTTTATAGAAGCCTTTTAATAGTCAGCTTGGGCAGAAAGCCACTGTGCACTACAGATATATTCAGCAGTCCAGTGAGAGCTTGAAGCACAGTACAATGTATTCTTGCTCAGATTTTCTGCCTCACAATCCAAGACATGCAAGTTGCAATGTTGTGCAATTGCAATGCAGTGAGTACAGTTTGCTCCACTTTAATTGCATGTCTTTGTTTGTTTGCATTGCTCACATAAAGCTCAACAAGTATACCTAAATAACACATTCCTTCTGCTCAGAAGATGTATCACAAATTAATTTTGTGTAGCAGGATAGGTTTGCAGCATAAGCTATCATGGCTTGGAGAAAGGCAGCTGAGGCTGATGCAAGGCAGGTAAGAGGGAAAAATGTTGAGAAAAACAGACTGAGAAGAAGAACAGGAGTGAACATAGCTCAATCACACAATAAAAACCCAGAAAATAAAAAAACAGACAATAATGGACAATTACAAAGATGTTGTCATACTTGGAGCCCCTCCCCTGGCAGTGCTGAAAACTAACACACTTTGAATGAAAGGTTCCTTTCAGACATTCTGTAGTGTGGCAGAATATTCCAATAATTCATTCCATCTTTGCCATTATTCATTGTTCTATTATAAAGAAACTTCAGAATCAGTCCAGGCTGTATTTAAAACCATTTCACTGCAGCTCTCCAAACAAACTGTAGGGAACATCTGTCTCCTTGGATATAATATACTTAGAAAGATTTAAAGTGCATTAACTTCATCCACATTCACTATGGCACAGGAAGCAGCTCAGCCGTTCCTTCCTCATTTTGTGGTTTCTACGTGGTCTGGAGACATATTAAGAAATATAACTTCTTTGGATTACATTTTGCTGTTTTTTGCATCTTCTACCTCATTTCAGTTAACTTATTACTTTTACTGTAAATACAGTTTTTTTTAAACAGATGAGCTAAAAGCTCAAATAAAAAGTAATAAGCTTGCATGCGCGGAAGCATCAACAGAGATAACAGAGGTTAAAGAGATTAGTGATGAATGTTGAGAGGGGTTTCAGCCGCTGTCAAGGTTATCCTAGTTATTCTAAAAGTTGACATCCCTCACTGTCAGAGATTATCAAAACTGCTCCTGATCATGACCTCTTTGATACAACTGATGTGACATGAGAAAGTTGGTTTTCATGAGCCAGTGCAGGTCAAACACGCTGCTGAATGATGATGAATCACGATGTGATGAGGATGACATGACTGACTTCAAAGGCATCGGCAAAGATCACATTAACTTTCTGACAGCATTTTTACACACCGCTGGGATGTGCCTCACGCAAGCATGGGTTCACATGAATTAGAGTACTCACATACACACACACACACAAAAAAGCAAACAACAGACAAGCAAACAGACACACAGGCATCCATACACTCATCAATCTCTTGCCTTTCGGCACTTTATTCTTTTTCCATCTTGTCTTTTCTTTCTCCTTGCATTCACATACAAACACAAGCCACTCAGGTGGTATAATTGAATGTGACAGCATATCCAGAGAGGGTTGTTGGTGGGGTTATCAGGTTAACCTGTGAAATGGAACCCACCTGACACCAGCAGGTTGGCTCTGACACCTACAGCAGACACAGTTGAATCACTCTAGCAGAGACTGGAGGCTAAATACATTAGCTTCCTCTTCCTCAGTAGAGACATTTTCACTTGTTTTGAGAGGTGCAGAATAACCGCTGAGTAAAAAAAGTGAATGTAAACACACTTTATCAGAACTGAGAAAACACTGTAGATAACTCCATCTTTTTGGAAGAGGTACAAAAAAAGAATCAACCACATTTCAAAAGCTCTGTCACACCAGAAAGTGGACCAAAGCAAATTCATCCACACCTCTTAAAAAAAAGGTGGTTGTAAGAACTAAGCTAGCTGACAGCCCTGCTTGCACCAACTAGCTAAACCAGCTAACATGCTGTTTGTTAAAATGATTGTACATAGTTTGCTACTTAGTTTGCTTGTGTTCTGTGACTGTAGGATACATAATTTGTTTCGACAGAGAGTTTGCCCACTGAAGGAGTTTCTAAAGTTTCTAAAAAGCTAAATGCGTTTGATCTTATCCATAGTCTTTGGGAACGTAGACTCAGCCCCTTTGTCAGGTCCTCGAAGTTAAATAAGCTGTGGTCAACTTAAGAGGCTACTACTAAAACATAAGTATTAAACATTAAATATAGACTTTAATTTATTTTGCTAGATACATGGAGTTTCATCACACAACATGCCTTTTTGTAAAATATATTAAAATCCTGGATTCTTATTTATTTAAGTCATTAAAAAACAAATGGGATTCTCACCAAACTTTTTTCCATTTCAGAAGCAAACCTCCAGAAGTTCAAGTTAAAGTTCAGCTCTCAAAGCCAAACATCTTTGAGAGCAAAACTAGATTCAGCTCACCCCCTCGAGCAAATCTAGCGATTGCAGAAAGTCCATCAAAAATTATTTCGCCATGAAATTTGGCTGCGTTAATGCGGGTTTGACTTGACCTGAAGGGTTACTGAATAATGGACTTGAGGCTTTTTCTTATACAAAATAAAAGTGTTTTCTCTCTGAATATAGCACCCCTACGCCTCTCATACATATGAAATTTTTTTTTTTTTGATGTTCAGAGCAAATCAATGGCAAGTACATGCAGAGAGAAGATAAACTTCCACACAACTGTAAAAAAAGCAATGAGATCCTCGGGATATTAAGTTAAAGCCAATATTGCACAAGCTCAGCTATGTAATGTCTTAAAATCCCTCTCATATCTCAGTGCATCTCCCTCTAGATACAGGTCCAAAAGGGATGAGGATATTTCTACCTACAAGTTGTGAAAAACAAAAACTGTTAGACAGAATATGTGCAGCAAAGTGCAATTACACTTCTTTCTTCTGGCAGCAAAATATTCTAAAAGTTAAAAGGGGATTGCAGTTGCTGTCAATTAATGAAGTTTGATGAATATCTCCAACTTGAGGCACCGTTCTGAGTCGGAGAAAGCTGCCACACTTTTTATTGACAGCACCAGAATCAACAATGCACCTTTAACCAATCAGTCAGTGATTCTCATTTCAACTGTTAAAATCTATCAGCAAGTCTATAGCAATTCAGCTGACACCAACAAAGCACATGCATGATGAAATGGAGCGCAATCTCTGGCGCGCAATGTGCTGTTGCTGTCATCCACTTCTCTCACACAATGAGGGAGTTTCAGCTCAGTAAGGGCCAAAAACATCAGTCACTGGTCTTTACTCACTGATGGCAGCTTTGATTAGTGAGATAAAGGTGACTTTGAGGCTTTCTGCAAGCAGCCATTTCTTGATAACAAAGTGATAATATGAAAATATAATGATGGAGACAGATATAAAGATCAGGAGGAGAAAAAGATGGTGGATCAGAGGGAGATAAATTTGCCGCTGATAAAAGTGACACAGATGGTGATAATGAGGACGATAAAGATGAGTATATGAGCATATGATCATTATGATCAGGATTTTGCCCTAGCGCCAGGAGCACATTTAAATTTTTGTTTTTTAATGAAATGTCTTGGCAGCTATTGAATGGATGGATGGATGGGTGGATGGATGGATGGCAATTTAATTAGTACGCACCTTTAAGTTTCCCATAGAATTAACTAGAATCACTTCAGTGATTCCTTTACTTCAGTCTACAGCAAACAGCTGATTTAAATTTAAATTGTCAAGTTCTCATAGCTAAAAGTAATGACATTTCCATCAGCCTCAGTTAAAAACATGGTCAATATTAGCATGTTAGCATTGTTCAAGCATTGTGCATCTTAACATGCTAACATTAGCATTTAGTATTAGTCTCAGACCCAAAACACTGCTGACTTGTCTTGTTTCCCCATATCTGGAGCTGTTTTTTTAAAATTCCCTGTGGATTTTTAGTTTCTCATGTCAAATCAAGAGCTTCAATGCAAAGTAAAATGATTACTTTTTAAAGAAGGTAAAACCTTGGTAAGAAAAAGAATAAACTGTCACACCGTTATTTGGTAAGTTCAGTTCTCACTGAAAATTATACGAATTTGATCCCCACAATGTGAGCAGAACTTGATCTTTTTTGTTTTTTAATTGTTTTGAAAAATAGTAATAATTCCCTCACTAAATGATCTTGCACTAGTTTTTCTTGCTTTTGATATTCTGGCTCCATAACCTCCATGAGAAACCCTGCATAATCCTGTTTTCCTGAATTTCAGATGAATAATGGCTGGTTATGACCCTTGCATTATATCCAAGAGCCCACCTGGCTTTGATGTCATTGATCACGCTGTACGTACTTACGTACTGCCCATAATCCATCTTCACAAATCAATAAGGACATTGTGATGCCGTGAAATCATTCCTAGGGTCCCTCTCATATGCATGATGGTCATAGATCTGAGCTGTAGAACTCAAAAGAAAAGATTGCAAACTTTGTACTGCAATGAAATTCCCTCTCTGATTCCATTTCAGGCTGCCTCTATGTGCATAAAGGAAGTGGGGGGTATTAGAGAGTGGATCACAGGTGTTTGAGAGATAGATATGGCTCTTTAACACATTTATGCACTCACACACTTGCACATGAACACACACGTTAATCTGTAGCCAAGGGCAACAGCTGGATCCATTCCCATTCCAGGAACTAGCGGTGGCTTTGGAAACTCATGTGGCGTTTGCATATGCATATGTAAACATGCACTCACCGTGCAATGCTGGTAAATTGTATCTGCTATCTTCATCAACAACTGGCTTAGAGATATGTAGCCGCCATGCATGGAGATCTGTGTAAATGTGCTGACATCCTTTTCCTCAGTCTATTTGAAATTGCAGGTCTATTGTTTGTCTCTGATATTGCAATTTGCCTGAACAATGATATTGAACAGATGGACTGTTATCAGTTTTTGTGTTGTGTCGGCATGTGGGTTTGTGTACATTTGCGCTGTGCGTTTGTAGATATTTGTGCTCGGTGAACACATTGCTTTCAAGCTCTCCATCTATTGGAGTTAAATGTCATATTGATAAAAACTAAACATGAATTCCAAAACACATTCTTTTTTCAGTTAAAGGTTGCTTAAAAAAATCATCTGTATCTTTTCATGTGCCCATTTCAAGAGTACGTAACACATTCAGCTTTTTAACCATAAAAAGAGACATTCATGCTAGCTTGGAGTGCTGAATCCATGTGATCTTGATCAAAGGATGCATCTTGTATGTATCTTGTTGCTTGTTCCTCCAAAAAAAGAAAACAACAAGCCACTCATTCAGCAGGATTCATTTGATTATTACAGATACATTTTTTTGCCCTGTAGGATGCTCACATGGGAATATCTGCTTCCACATTACTGTATGTAACAGACCCGTATAGACGAATACAGCAGCCTGCCTGGATGCCAATCACTATGTTATTGCTTTGATGTACGTAAAGGCGGCCCTCCCGCAGGACACTGTGCGCTCGCTTCGGTGCGGTTTGGCATTACTGGCATTATTACACATAGAATTATTATTTAGATTTCCTCAGAGGAAAAGGAAAAAGCTTCTGGGTGTGTATATGAGTCAGATGGCCTTTGTGATTGTTTGTGCATATATATAAAGTGTGTTTGAGTACGATGCAGTTTGCTCGTGTTTAAGTGCCTTCAGAGACATGTGTGAAGATACATGTGTTAGAAGTGGAAGCACCAGACTCAGATGAGATCCTCTGTAGGCTACAGCATCATGAGACACGCCCCCTACACCAATGCAAATGACTGCAAGGAATTGCTCAGTCCTCTGGGGTTGATGCATATAGGGCGAATATCTGTGAAAGACAAACATAAGCACGTACTGCGCCATGTCCAATACTTCAAGGAAAGGCTCTGATGCAACATGCAGTAGAAGGAGTAAGAAAATTTAGAAGACTATTCTTCAGAGCCTCGTGAGAGATTGCTTGAAGAGGGACACTTGGAAAAGCGAGTGTGTACATAAGCCACGAAATACTACAGAGATATGACACACTGATCACACAGTCGCTGATGTTTTGGGTTGAAATCTGACGAGAACAAGGCTCCTGGATTTCTCTTTGACACTTTTGTGATATTAGGGATGGCGGGTTAATCTGTGGGCAGATACTGCAGGAAGTATTTCTTTAAAAAAAGACACTTTGACGCAACACCAGCTTCTCGTGATATACAGAACAAGAGACTGGCTTGCAATGGGGCGACGGCAGCTGCGATTTCTGTCAACGTATTGACACTCCAACAAATGAGTACTCAGTAGCCATTACTACACAGTTACATAAGTCCTCAGTACTCATGAGTACTAATAGTGTGATCTCAACATACAATGTCATTCCTCACCATAACAACCACAATCACTGATCTCTATTTTTACCTCGTGTCTTGTGATGTTATTGTATTGACACAAACGGGGCACAAAAACTTAGCAGAGTACTCAAAGTACTATTTTTATTCTATTTCATACCATTAATAATATTATCATTATTTAAAAGATTCCAGTCTCCAGACTCAAGTCAAGATGACCCCTGTTGACATCAGGCTGGTTTATTTAACATAACAAGGTTTCCTCCAGAGTCATCCAAAACACCAGTGTTTTACTGTATTTGACTTTCAGTCCTATCTTTCATATAGAACAGGCACTTTCATTTGGATTTCAAAAAATGAACAAAAAATTACCAATCTATGACTTAAGCTTAGCTGCTAGTCAGATGGTTAAATAGAAACATCTGTATGTGGTTACAGTGCTTGTGTCTTTTGCACTCACACTTGTGCATTGTGTTTTAGCAGATGTCATATATGATCAAAGCTAAAAGCAACTTGTGTGTATCGGTGTGTGATGCAGCTCAAATGCTGAACCCACACAGTAAAGAAAAAACAGCTGGCTAGTGTTAAAGTTCACATATTCATCATTAACTAATGTACAGGATTATAAGTAGACCTTTGCTGTTGGTGTAACAATAAACTTAAAAAGGATTGGAGCCAAAATTCCCAGTTTACATACAGCAGCAGGCAGTTATTTATTTTGATAGAAACAAAGGCAGCACTTTCCTTCCCCCTGTTCAGTGATGAGATCTGTCACGGTGATGTATGTCTCTATAAAGAGTGAACTTGTGATGCTGAAAAAGATATCTGTCGTGCTTGTTCCAGGGATAAGCTTCTGGATGGGAACTTACAGCTTTTTAAAAGATCAAAGCAGGAAAAGGCTTTCTGGAATTACACTGGGTGGGTTATTTTGGATAAGAAAACAATTTCTTCTGCTCATTTATAACAACTACTAATAACTGTGCACTGTGCGTTACATTAGCATGACCTTTCATGTTACAGTGACTCGGTTTTTGTGCATGTTTTATGTTACTCATAACAACAAATGAAGACATAAAATGTTTGCTATATTTTGGAAATCCCTCAGCTCAAAAGGTACAAAAGACAACACTGGAGATTTAACAACATTTAGTATAATAAATTCTGTAAAATTGTACGATTTATTATAATGAGGCATAAAAGGCCATTTTGTACACAAACTACGGCCTCAATAGACCAGAATGCATTGCAACTACAAGAAGTGTCTCTTGAACAAGGGGTTTGTACAGTTAATCAGATTTATTGCACTTATTGTCTGGGGGAATGCTGAAAGAAATTCTGGGAAATGTGGTTAATTAGTAACCAAAGTATAGAGGATTAAGCATGCTGAGACAAAATAAGTAAAGCAAACAATTTAATTGAAACACTTTATTGAAACCAACTTTTGAACATCACTTATACTGAATAACAGTATAGGAGCCGCAGACTGAATATCATTCATACAGTACAAACAGTTGAACCATGAGCTTCATGCATTTTAGAAGTAAAGTATAGGCAAATTGAATTAGCATAGACAGAAGCTCTCAGCTAGTAATTAACCCTTGGTTAATTACATGCACAGATGTTACAGTACAGACGAAATTATTTCATTTGGCCAGATCAGCTTATAACAATGAAAGCCACCAGATGATGAATCCCCGGGGGGAAATCCAACTTATCTGTGATATCTGAGCTGTAGCTATCCCTGATAGATATGGTGTCGATAGCAGCATAGTGGTTTCGTTGGAGATACAGAGCATCTTGTCTCAACTTGACCTTCATTTTTAAAAGATTGAATGAATTTCATGCATTTGGGGATAGGCAGAGAAACAGAAAAACAAGCATTATGTAAAGCATTATGCCTAATGTGTAATTTACTCTGCATTACAAGTTAACATTTTGTGTGTGTGTGAGCATCTGTTTGCAAAGATTTTGGTGTGTGTATGCAGAGTGGATTGTGGCAGAGTGAATTATTGAAATCCTCTGCTGTCAGTGATTAGGTCTGCACAGACAGAAATCTCTAACTACCTATCATGAGCTCATCTCCAAACAAGAGATCGAAACCCCCTGGATCCAAATCCTCATTCTGCTCGGGTGTTCCCCAGAGCAGCAGTCTGAAAAGGCCAGGAGTTATTTCCATATTTATTGTGCTGCTTCAGTCCCCGATGAATAAATCAAAGGCGTAGCTAATGGCCTTCTACAGATTCCTTAATAAATCTCTGCTTTAATGCGCATCATTAAGTACTCGCTAGTGTGTGAGGTGGCTCAAAATGCCACAAGTACTTTGTTTTCATTTACTAAATAGTCATTTCTAACTCTGTTAGGGTGGTTCGTCCCTCTCTTTCTGCTGCCGTCTTTCTCACTCTGCTTTCTCACCGTGCCTGAGCTTTGTGGAGGCAGTTTTGGGGTCTCAGTCATGGTACTCTCCCTGATTAAAACTAGTGTACTAAGCCAATTAGGGTGACCACAGGTGGGCAATTAGGAGAGTGAATTTGCGGCACAGAGCTGAAGTGGGTCAGACAAGGCTACAGGTCAGGGACACATTCTCCTTTGATTCAAAGATGCTGTTCCACATCTGCTGCAACTTCACTTACAGTCATTAACAGAGCTCCACTAAAAAATCTGGCTCGTTTCTCCTCATTGGTGAAAAAAAACATCAAATGAAGGGAAACTTTCATTTGTCCCATGGTAACTAAGTTAAAGGACAATAAGCCTCTTTATTTTATATTCTGTGATATTCAACTATTTCTTTTTTCCTGCTTCCTCTATTAGGCCATCAGTTAAAATGCAAAGCTGAGGCAAGACCTGATTTCTTCAGGCAAACTTTACTTGCTGGGGTGATTTTGCTACACAGTTTTTTTTGTTGTTTTTTTAAAAAGCAAGAAATAATCAAAATTTGGTGTGTGAGAGGTCAACATTGACCTGGCCAGAGAAACTCTCAAGGAACAGCTGCCAGTCAAGGCAAATGTCACATGATTGATACAGAAAAATGTAGTCAGTAGGCCACTTTTCTGTAGCCTTGTTAGCTTATGGACTTTAACTGTAATATTGTAATCCAAGAGGAGTCCATGGCACCACTGTCCTTGAAACAGAGCAGCAGCAAGACTTAATACAGCATAAAACACAATGCAATTAATTATATTTGGTTAAATGGAAACAGCAGGCTGACCTCCTTGTAAAACATGACATTTTTCCTAAACATTCATAAAAAATAACATGTAGGTAATCACCTTTTGAAAATCAAATTAAAACCCCTTTCAAATTAGATTCATTTTCATTCCTGTTATCATAAAAGTTCAGCCTTGTTATTATAAAAGTTTCCTCAGATTCTTTTTTCACAAGTCTAGCAAAAAAAACCTCCACCAGCTCAGCTCACAATGTCTGAAAATTATTTTCAACAATCACTTCCCACTGATTTTGTTCAATCAGGAGAGACGACACAACAAAACAGAATGAAAATCAGAGGATTTGAAAGTAATTTTTTTGTTGAACTGTTAAAGGTTAAAATGTAGACATTTGTGCTTAGACCCCTGCAGGAAGTGGGTTACCATGGAAGGCGTTCTATTGATTTTTTGTGGGTCCACAATGATGGAAACTCCCCTCAGAGCCCAGAGATACTGGTAGCGGTGATGAGGAAGGGAGCTTGATGTTGGAACATCATGAAGGACCCCTGATTTATAAGTTTGATTGAAGATAAACAGCAAGCAGGTGATAGGCTAAAAGGAGAGCATGTCAGGTTGTGACTGGATGGAAACGAGATTGAATAGGTGATGTTTACAGATATGCTAATGACTAAAAAGACATATGCAAACAGATAGTCTTCCTACTGAGCTTTATTCAAGCCTCAAACTAATTTTTAATTTTGCTAACAGCATGAATCTGGAAAAGTCATTATGCTCTTAGAAATGTAAATTCATCGACAGAATTGACATTAGGCTTTGAACGAACTACTGTACACCATGGTGCCATGACTTTAATGCCTCGACCACTAAGCTTCCTACAACTCAAAGCTTTACACATTGTAACTTCATTAGTAAAAGTGTTAAAAATTTTGATTTGGAATAGTTTGTAAGTGCAAGAGTTTTAACCAAATGAGGACGTAATACAGAAGATTAGATTAAACATTTTCAACAACCTCTGTCTCATTTAGCTACTTGTTAGCAGCTGCTTTTATATAAAGACATGAAAAAGGATAAAAAAGTGCAGGATTTACTGACTTATTTTATTTTGTAGATCAAAAGATGAAAGTCTCTCAAGCTTGTGTTAACCACAGACCTTAGTTTAGGCATCTAACTACCGTTTAAAAAAAAAAAACTGATTTCAAAACAAGGGAACTGGAAGTTCAACCATGCTAAAGCTGCCATTCTATTAGCACCAACCAACATACTGCCTCCACCCCCTGAGGCTTATGCCAACACAATGACCTCCAAACATCGAAAATCCTGAATCTGAAAGGTTATGGTAAAGGAACCAGTTATAGGATTTATACCAACAATGGAGAGTCGACGCCAAGAAATATGCAATATACAGTTTACCATCAATGCTGATTGTCTTCTATCCTCCTACATCATCTCTTTATGCGGTTTTGCTTATCGAGGGTGCTACATATGGGCACTTGGAAGAGATTAACTTGTGTTATACATTTTGGGTTCAGCTTCTATATGGAAAAGGCCAGGAAAAGGGGCTGAATGGTCGGTCATTTGGCTGAAGAAGACAGCGCCATTGTGGTGCATGTGAAATGGAGTGCTGGGCTGTGCATTGTTCGCACTGGGAAGAATAGGTCTGTGGATGGTGTTGGAGCCGACTGTCAGAGGTCCTGAATTCACACAGTCATCACCATTCTCTTTCTCCATCTTCTTCCTTCACCCCCTTCCTCGCCGCCTCCTACTCCTCCCCCTCCCAGAGGCTTTATCGTTTTCAAACAGAGACACACAAACACACATGGAAACACACACACACACACGCATGCACACACATCCTGTGGCGCCATCATCGAGCCTCTGTGTGGAAGGCTCATAATGGAACATCTGCATGAATAGAACATTTTCAGTGTGAGCAGGGGAGAGGAGAGCAACATGAAAAGTGGTCGGGGCTAAATGGGAGCTCAGCTTTGTGAGACCAAATTAATCATTTTAATATTTGCAACCTTAATTCTAATGCTGAGCTCAGGGTGCAGATACCCACTTTTTGGCATGACTGAGAGAAAATACCACATTACAGACACAAGAAACAGCCTCTTCCACCTCCGCTGCCTCCCTCCTTCTCCAACACCGGCAGCACAGGGAGAAAAAGTTTGAATGCAGAAACAGAGCCTCTGCTTCTCTTTTAAATAATTCAAGAACTGGACAGAAAAAAAAAAAAAGTTTTTTGGAGACAGAAACTCCTGGCAAGAATTTCTCTCAGCGGTCTCCTGCAGGGAGCCGGTGTTCAGGCCCAGGTATGAAGCAAAGATGACTCTCTGGAGAGGGAGAGAGTTGAAGCTCTGAGGAATTGGTTGGAGAAGAGAGGTATTACCACAGCCAACGAACAGGCACCTGCTGCTGTGTGATCTGTTCAAAGGATCCCCCTCTTTGGAGGATGTTAATGTAAACTCAGACTCACTTCCACCCATTTCAGCATATTCAGTTCGACTAGACTCACCACTTTTTTTCTGGCTGTGTGCATCCACTCGGTGAGTCTCACGAGCATTTCTTCTGATGTGCTCAACGTGATTTAATTAAGCAGGAGCCAAATCCCCTTAAGCTTAAAACTGATGCTGCTATTTTTTTCTGCCAAACAGTTTGAAGTAAGTTTGTGTTTTTAATTCATAGTATGTTTGTTTGAAATTCCACTATTTGGTTGGCAGCTAAGAAGAGATTATTAGATGTTTGTTTTAATTTTTAAAATATATTTATCTCATCAAAAACAACGTGTTATGTCCATCCTTAAAGCAACTTGTCTCCTTGTATAGACGTGATATAAAGAAAGCCTTCACTTTGGATAGTTGAGGTAAACCTTAAGCAAAACGGACAGCAAAAGATTCAAACTGCTTCAAATTCATCACGATAATTTGATTGTAGCAACAACAATATTTCACTGGTGTTACCTTTTAGAGTGCTTGCAATAATCAGTTCTCTCTGAACACAAAACCTGACAATGTTCATTTGTCATAATAAAAATCAACAGTCCCAGTGTTTATATTACAGCCCTCAAACATCAGAGTTAATTTGAACAGCTGCCTCAGAGTCGTATCAGCTCTGTGAGTGGACAAACAACCCACAAACCACTCCAAATATCTGTCACCACGCTGCAAAACTCGTTGTGCATGTTCTGGAACAAGCCTCTCATAGTGAGCCAGCTACTGTTGTTTGCTCATTGTGGTGCGTCAGGGCTCAGGAGAAAGGTGAACCAGAAAGGTTAACTACGGCAGGTGATTGACAAATGCGCATTGAGAATGAGGTAAGCTCTCCCTGCGTCTGATTGGGTCAGAGTGCAACCTCATTCAACTGAGAGCAGCCAGCCTCTTCTATGGTTTTGCTTAAAGGGCCATATTTTCAATACAGTGGTGCAACCTTGAAACTTTTGCCTGCCTGTTTTGTAGTTTGGTGTTCAGCTAAGACTCCACTACATAACACTCACTGAGAGAGTGCTTCTCATATTGGAGGCTGTACATTTGTGAACACATCTGTCCTTGATGGGAGTGAGATTTTAGTTAGTAAACTTTTCGTACAGTGAAAATCAGATATAAATGAATCTAACGGTCTGTAGGTTTTCCTGCATTTTAACCATCTGTTATTGCTGTTTTATTTGGCGATCTTATCATCAAGAGCAAACCAAAGCGCAAAAAAATGTCTTTACGTTAAGAGGACCTATAGTTTGTGAGACATCTGTTTTTAAGAGCAAAGCCATTTCCATTAAAATAGCACCAATTTCCACTAAACTACCAACAACAGGCTTTGCGCTGCCTTGTTTGAATGAATCTTCCACCTGTTTACAACTCTTTTTCCACCTGTGCATATGGATGACCAATTACAGTGTTTACCTTCACCAAATGGCCCACACAAGTTATGTTTTCAAGAATATTTTAAGGCAAGAGTGGGCCTTGAAGTTGCTCAGGTGTGTTTTAGACCTTAAACATCCAGATTAAGTTGCTGATGCTGTTCAGAAATCAAGAAGTTACAGCTCAAAACACAGACTTGTTTGTTGTTATAGTAAACTTTTCATAGTTTGCAAGTCTGCCAAGGCTTGGCTCAGTTCACACTTCAGTTCTTTTCCGGACAAACATCTCACAGTTAAAACTGGCTTTGGGAGCTATCAACAGCAATGTTTTGACATTTATAAGAGGTGACCTGAGAACAGCCATCTGTAGCAGCCTTAAATGAGATGAGTACATCTTTAATCTAATTAGCATTACCCAGCAGAGGATTTCCTTCCTGTGTCCAGTCGGCGTATCAAAGCTAATTCAATTCTATCGATCATCATGCATCACCAGCTTGTACATTCCTGCCCCACATCACTGCAGGCTGCACACCATCAGCAAGAGAAAGACCATGAAGATCTTGTCTTCTTGACCTCTAATCCTCAGGAGGATGGTTTTAATGTTTCACCAACAGTGTCCTCAGAACCCTGCTTGATATGGTTTATGTTACGATGCTAACTTTGCTATCAGCTCTGTTTTTTTCTTCAAGGAAATATTTGGCTCTGTACCTCCTAAACTGTTTACTTTTAGTCATTTATTGCTGGGAAGGTAGAATACGGAAGGTTAATTGAAACTCTTATGCTGAAATAGTTGTCTCTTGTAAACAGTGCCAATGTGACCGATGGGTCTAGGGTTGCCACCTTGGATTTGTGAAAAAAAGGGACACTTGGGCAAAGGGCTCGGCCACTATTACCAGTTCAGACTGACCAAATGAACATAAAATTCGGACATAGGACTCTAGTGAA
>JAQNCA010000017.1:18236161-18249706 GCA_029783725.1 Acanthurus tractus | reverse complement strand
GATGGACGGATGGATGGGATAATACCATACAAAGTTGGACCTTAACGAGAAACCCTCCAACCTCCACCAAAAAGACACAAAAAGTTACAAAAACCCCAGTAAATTCTGACTTTCTTGCCCCTCAAACTGCAGACAAGCTCATTCTTAAGCACTTTCAAAGTCACAACATGATTTTGCAGTGTCTCACACTTTTCTCCTGGCAATCTCTCCTCATCCATCTATTACCACATGCAACTTCATGGACGAGCTGCTTTCTCCCCTCCTTCCACTCCCCCTTTTTCTCCCAGAAATGCCTCATCAAGGTCTGAGTCAATGTGAGCCTGTGAGAAATTAAATTCCCCTAATTAGGCCAGCAGATTTGCCTGCTTTATCCTTCTGCCTCCCAAACCTCCCCTCATCCAGACAAATCTCTAATTAATCGCTGCATGCTGCTGTTGACTATACTTCAGAGGCCGGGCCTCAATGAATGGTGGAGGAAACCTCATGCTTTTTCACTCTAGAAATATAATTCCACAAAAAAAAAAAAGAAAAAACAGATTTATAATTACAGCTCTCCTATAGTTTATATATGATGTGTGTGTGTGTATGTGTTCTTTTAGGGGTTATTCAAATTGGGTTATTCATAAAGGAAAACTACTTCAGGATGTAAGTGAGGATGATATTGCTTTGTGAGTTTTTGACTTGTGCATGTTACATGAACTAGGCTTTTCCTGGCTGTGTGTTGTAACGGCTGGCAGACTCCAGGCGTGTGTGTGTCTAAAAACATTGTACTGTACAGGGACAAGCAGGCAAACAGGTCAAAAATACAGGATTTTCTGCAGATGTCTGCAGCTAATTAAGCATCAAAGTTGTTGTTCCAGCCAACTTCGGAAGTTCAGATTGCCAACAAGTCATCAGTGTCACAATCTGTCTCTGAATGTAAAAAAAAATTGGGGCAGTTGTGTCCACACAAATGAATCAACACCTATGAGGAAGAATTGCTTTATTTATGTGTTTTTAATTTCTAAAATAAGTGCTGAGAGGACATCTAAATCTAGTTGAATTCCCTCCTTGATTGTTTCTGCATTCTGACCCATTTCAGGTGAACTTTTATTGAACTATGAACAATTTACATTTCAAATGTGGGGGGAAAAAAAACACTCATCTCTACCAGTAACTTGGCAGTCTGTTTATCCTCATCTCCATAGTTTTCCGTGTGTTAATCAAACAAAGAATTAAAGGGGATTTTAATGTGAAAATTAAACACATCTTCAGGGGATCAACTGTGCATGGATGCTGACTTCTGTCAGCGTGGTCCCTTGTTTGTGTTATCAGGATCTCAAGGTGCAGCCCAGGAGAGAAGGACATCTGTTCTGGGAACCAGAATTTTAAACTTTCTTTGCAGATGATGTTTTTCTGTTAGCTACCACAAACTGTGACCATTTAGGCTGCATCAGAGTTGTTTGCACGTTGGAGTCAATGTGTCCAACTGAGGCTGTTTTTCTGTGCTGCAGAACAGTGGGTTGCTCTCTCTGGGTAGGGAATGAATTTGCTGCCCAGAGAAAAGGAGTTCAGGAATCTGAGGGTCTTGTTCATGTGAGTGGGTAAAATCGAGCGCAAGTCCAAAAGACAGATTGGAGTCTGCAGAAATGCAAACGAGGTAGTGGACTGTTTTGCACTGCTTTGACAAAATATGACAAAATAATAAAAGGGGAAAATAACCACTTTAGAATTTTGTATTTGTGATTAGTTGTGTTTACTTTATAGATATGTAACTTTTTTCAGTGATTTGATTGATTTAATTTTTACCCAACCTTTGCACTGATTTTCTAGAAATACAAACCAATTCCTGCCTCATATATGTGTTGTTCTTCATGTGTTTAGGGAGCTTGAGTATAAGTCGTGGGTGTAATGCCGGCAAATCACACTCTCACACTCTCCTCAGCCTGCTTCCACAAACACCCTGCCCACAAAGACACACACACACACTTACAGCACAGTAACCTACTGTTTACCCCTACATTGCCATTGTCCCACTGACCTCAGCCAGAGAAAGTATTACAGAATCCCTCACAGACTCTCGGCTGCTCGAAAGCAATCAGAGCTCCACTAGCTGCTGGCTTTACATATTCAGCCTGTCTCTATCTTCTTTAGATAAACATAGCTTCCGGGGTCCTCAGCTGCAGTTGCACTGTTGTTTCACTGTAAAGAGTCAAGAATGGCTGTCAGACATGAGGAGAGCGACTCTGTAAATGTTGCAGCATGAGCAGAGTACTGTGTAGGTGAAGCTGCCCATTCAAAGGCATGGAATGTGTGTGTGTACGGTTTGTGAAAGTGTCACTGGTTAGACAGTCCCACCAGTGCTTGTTTATAGGGAGCAGGGGTGCATTACTTCTATAATGCACTTATATCGACACACACACACACACACACACATACATACACAGAGGACTCATTGAAGACAGAGCCGTCACATCTGTCAGAGGTTAATGCAAATCCAGTAAGAGTGTAGGGGGAGAATAAAACACAAGGGTGCATCTGCACAAGACGACAGAAACACACACACATTCACACAGAGAATCTCAGATGTATGGAAATTGATTTTTCCCAAAGGGGCATCTCAGTCAGCTTTCAGCTGCTTGACCGTAATGCTCCTGCGGCTAACTCCGTTCATTCATGTGTATGTGTGCCACGCTGGGGACGCAGCAGCACAGCGAGCCTGTAAACTATATGAACTCTGCAAATACTGTATGCAACCGCCGTCATCTCCCTCTCCACGTCCCATGTGAAAGACTGAAGGTGTCCATGTGTCTGCTTGCTGCCCAGGCCCCCATGTGTTCCACCACATTAAGCAAATGAGCGTCCTCAGAGGGCCTCAGAACGTCCCTAAACAGAACAATCACACAGCATCTAACCACAAACAGGATGCTTTGCAGTCAGAACACTGTGGTTGAATGTAAATTTTGGGTTGATTTTTTCTCATTTGTCTAAATATCTTCAAAGAGAAGCTGAAATTTAATGAACATCAGCGTTACCATGGTGATGTGCAAAGAAATGAAAAAGCCTGGTTGCTGTGGGGTTTGAGGCGTATATTGAGTTAAAAGCTCCCTAAATACACTGTCAACACACTCAGCGGTCTCCCGGGACATAACTGGGAGGATCACACACACATACACATACACACACACACACAGTCAGGCTGACTGAGGGAGACAGGGAGTGAACGCTTAAACACAAGGGCATGTCAATCACCAGGAAAATCGGATGTAATTATAGATGTCCGAATTTATCAACATCTGATTTGCTTTAAAGTCTGGCTTTACTTTTTTCTTTACATGCATGTCAAGGAAAATGTTGAAGCTGCAATATAAAAGTGAATATAGCAGCTGATAAGTAAATTTGACAAATCTAAAAAACTTTTTCAACAAATAAGCAGAAAACCGAATTCCTTCATACAAGGTCTCCCGGAATGGAGAGGATTTTCTTTATTTGCAAAGCTTATTGTTAAGAGAATCTCTTGAATAATGTGCAAATTTTTGACCTTCTGAGAGGGTGTTCTGGTTCAATACAGCACTGAATTAAATTCAAATTTCCCTTTTTCCTTTGTTGGGCAGTCATATTAACAGTCTTTGCCACCAAAAAAACAGTATTCAAATATGTATTTTCTATATAAACCCTCACACATTTAGCACAGAATGAGCTGTGTATGCGAGGAAGAGAAACTTCGCTGCAGGGCAGATAATGAGATTTTAAAAAGTGATGTTTTAAATTTGCTAAGGTTGTGGTTGACCTTAATAATTGAAAACAGTTTCATCATGTAAGGTACAAGTATTGCTGCTTTTCTCAACATTCTGTTTCTGTTTTCTTTCTCCAGCAGAGGTAGGCTGCTGTTAGTTTGCTCAGGATTTTACCCACTGTAGCTTCCTGAGCTAACGTCTTGCGGTGACCTCCTAAGCCAAGGTCAAATGTGCTCGCTTATCCTCCGACTTTTCCATCAGATTGCAGCTGTTGACCACTCCAGAGATGCTGTGTGTCTGTACCACTTTCCCACTACGGCAAAAACTTGAAAAGCAACAAGAATCTGTAGCCTTGCTAGCAGCTACATGAGGATGTGCTGAGAGTTAGTGGTCCTTTGAGCTAACTCCTAGCTCCTTCAAGTTAACCTAAGCATGTTAGCATTTATGCAGTGTTTACATGTTCGTTTAGAGGGTAAATATTCTACTGTGGTCAACATTTTATCTTAGCCTGCTGGCATGTTAACATCGTAACTTGCACCAAAAGCAAAAATACAGTGGTGGCTGATGGGAATATCATAGTTCTGGAAAATAACCTGCAGAATTTAAGATCATAACAAATTAAGAGATTGACTTGATGGTAGCACACTGGAATGCAACATTGCCATTACGGTTTCTTACAAGTATTAACAGTGGTCACACAGCAGCATATCAGAGTGCAAGTTGCACTGTGATTTATCATATTAAGGCACTGACTGTAGAAAACACTGCATGAGTGAAAGTGAAGCCTCAGAAATCTCCGCAACCGCCACCATTTGTCTGCGTCTGACTCCGCCAAGAGCCCGCCTAAATGACGAAAAAACCAAATATGGGAAAAGAGGCGGGGGTCGAAGGACGGACACCACGCCTACTCAGTTAATAGACCCCCGCTATTCATCAACAGGCTGTCAATCAACAGAAAATTGCTGAATTTTAAGCTTAAATATAAAATAAACAAATGAGCTAGAAAAAAATTCACCCCCCTCAGAGTTTTCATGAGATAATAGAGAAGCTGTAGACAAAAAAAACGTTGTTTGAACCAGGCTGTAAATATGTTTATTTCTGCTCTTAAGTTGGCCCTTTTAACATGGGCTTCAATGGGAATTTGCTCCCTTTGGAGTCAGCCTCAAGCGGTCAGTTGCGGAATTGCAGGTTTTGGAACTTCCTGGTTGGCTTCAGTGCGGAAGTGGGGAGTTTGCCCTTTGTATTAAGGTGGGTAGGTTGTTTTTTATGGTCAACCTAGCTTCTGCCTACTGCAGCTACAAGAGGGCAGCTAATTACATGACGAATGCATACAAGAAATATTAGATCCTTTGAGGGTCTACTGTTCTACGACTGAAATAGAGACAGCACTTCAACTTCAGTAAAGTCTGATTGCTGTTGATATTTCAGTTTTATCTGTTCAAGCACTGCTTGTTTTGTCCTGATATGACACCACTGTGATGGTGCTAGAGGAAAAAAACAGGAAATCCAAGTTATTGAGGTTAATCTTCTAGAGACCATGTCTTTGCCAGATATAATTGCAATGAGTAGTTATCCTGACTGATCGACATGGTCATCTGTAGACCATCGCTGTTGCTTTGCTAAAACAACTGGTGCGGGGTTGGGGAGTGTTGGAACAAGAAAAGAAAGAAAAAGGACAATGTTGATGTTTGCAGTCTATGATTATTAAAAATCCACCTGACTCCATTAAAAAGGGGAAATTACACTTTCAGGGTTTATATAGATCTTGGGGACCTAACATCACCTAACCTCAGCAGAGGTCTGATTACAAAAAATGACAACACCTGTGCAGAAGTTCGGGGTCTTTAATGGAGTTTCAAGTAATTCTCAGGACAGTCTGTCAAATAATGAGAGTTAGCTTCCCTATTGTTAGCAAAAAAGTTTCAAGATATAAAAACTAACCCCAGCCTTTATTAGAATGGCCATTTCCTGAAATGCTCAGTTCCTTCACTCATTACCAACAATGTTTTATAAGAAAGTCCCTTTTATACTGCTTTTAAATAAAGGTCAGATTGTGTTCTTCCTCCACTTTATTTCCTGCTTTTGGTTCAAGCCAAATCAGCCGCAATCATCAAAAGGATGCAGAGATGGAACTTGAACTGGGCGAAGGGTGTGTTTAGAAAACCCTTTGAATTAGGAAGGTTTCTGACGGCGTACTGAGTCACATACGCCTTTGACTCAGGAGCAAACTGTAGGCACAACAGAAAAGAAACACTGAATGCTCAGGAAGAAAGTAAAAACAAAGCCATAAGTGGAGAAACAGACAGGCTGGTGGAAAGGGTGAGAGGCTGTGATGACGCAGGTGAATCTGAAAAAGAACATTGGCAAACTGCCATCAGTATGTAAAGAGGAAGGCTAATGACTGACGGGAAGCAACTGGGCAGCCAGGTGACTGGGTAAGGTGATCACAGGAGCAGGGGGCTGATGGCTTGTTCACACTTAAATTTTTATTTTTAAAAACAGCTTTTTCTGTGAGTTTTGACCTTTATTTCTTTGGGCCAAACACAGTTTATGGTCACTAAAAAGAGAGTCCTTCCAGACTTTTAGGTCCCTACTTGCTATGCAAATGAACAACAACATTTCTCCATTTGAAAGAAAAAGGCCCAACAATTGAGCATTTTTCATTCACAGTGTTTTACGAAGTTGAAGTTTCCCCTGATGCAACAAATAAGTTGCGTGAATTTATTTAGGCGATCTGCGTAGGCAACAAAGAAGGGGTCTATATTTGTTGGTGCTGTAATTGTTAAATTTGACATGTCCACCACTAAAAAAAGTTGTCCTCTTTCATTAATTCAGTTCAGGTGTTGTCTGGGCAATCAGATCCCATTGAGGATTGAGGACACATTAGGTGCATTCACACCTGTACCTGGGGCTGTTAGCTTATCACCACATCACCCAGCATCACGTTGATGCCAGGTGTGCACTGCGGCCTCTGTGAAGTTTCTCCTTGTTCCTCTGGTCTTTTTCTGATCAGGAATTCTCTTTAATGTCTGGTTTATATTACATTCCTTTGGCAGGCTTTCTTACCAAAATGGCTTGCAGTGAGAGCATCTCTCTTTCTACTGGTGTCTTCTATCAAGAAAAAACTACTAAGCAAAGAAAATTTACCTTTTTTTCAGACTTTACATATTCAAAAGCTCAACTTTCTTTGACCTCGGTATCATCAGGAGGACTTGAGCCAAACAAGATTAGCAGACTGTTACTGTACATCTCCACTGAGCTTTATGAGACCAGTGTATAATTAGTTGACTTTCTTGCCCTGGTTTTTAAATCTGCCCAGGGACACTTAACAACCATATATGAATACTTTTGGACTCTTTCTTTAATCTGCTCTCTAATCCCCAGCACCGTGCCGGAGCAGAGACGTCCTGTTGCAGCTGTAGGTGGAGCGATGACTGTCTTCCAGATCAGACAAAGAGGAGACACCTCCTGCCCAGGGCCACATGTAATTACTCCCACAACAAAAAGCTCAAGTGAGCAGAGGAGAAGCGGCTGCCAGGCTCGTTGGAAAAAAAAAAGAAAAGGAGGCAAACTCTCTGTCTCTCCTCTTATCTGTCTCTCTCAGTCTCACGATCTGTCCCGGGGATTTTTGTCTTTTCCCCAAACTGTCTCTTTGTCTGTCTCTCTCTCTTTATCTGCTTTATTCCTCATATTATAAATAATGAACCATAACAACACAAGCTCCCTCAGCTTCACATGATTTGGTTCATTCACAGGAGTCCACACACACATACACACAAACAGAAACACAACAGCGGCAGCAGCAACAGCAACAGCAACAACAACAACAACAGCAGCAGCAGCAGCAGCAGCGCCGTTGGGAGTCCCGGCGGTTTCGTGGAGCACCATGGTTCATGGAGAGATCCTTATGTAATCTGAGAGACTGGCAAAATGGGGCGAGACTGTACCAGTCAGGGTTAAAGTTCTTCAGAAACATGTGTGTACACTCACATGGGCTGTTACAGCTGGGGCCAAACTGAGGGTTCATGGGGTGGAACATCAATACAGCTGACTAAATGATTGCATCACTAAGCATTAACATTTCTAACCTTTTGGCCAATCATCCTTTTTTTTTTTTTTTTTTGAAGAAAACTTGGAGCGGCTCTCAATCCCCCAAGCTTTTCATTTACATTTTTCGCTGCTTGCAAAGGAGGACAAGCAGCTGCTTTTGCAAGAAATGCCAACTTCTGAGCTGCATATATACTAAAGAGCAGTGTTCATTTTGACAGCAAATTCTAATTTAGTCTTAGTCTTTTGAATAACACACCATTTAGTTTCAGTGCTATTTTAGTCATCTGAAATCTTTTAGTCTTAGTCTAGTTTTAGTCGATGACATATCATAAGAGTTTTTCTCTTAGTCTAGTTTTAGTCCATATTTCAGACCAAATAGTAGCAGATTTTGGTCCACTACATTTTTCTACAGAATTTCCAGTCATTGGAAGTATCCATCAGTCTGATATGGAATGGTATTTAATAATTATGATATTATTAAATACCATGTTCAATTATTTGATTTTTTCTACAGTCAGTCAACCAAGAGGGAACCACACTTCAGTTTCAATATGAAACCTAAAACCTGACAAAAACATGACCGTGGCATTTTCACAAAAGATAATCTCACATAATAAGCATAAGGGCCTGCTCTCCCAGAAAAATATACATGCTCACTGAAAAAGACATGCATTCTTCCTGAATGATATGCAATGCATGACATTCTTATTCTGTTGCCCTCGGACCGGGTGCACTGCAAAACGAGTGTTGCTAACAAGCAAAGTCAACTGAAATCAACCAAAGCTGTGTAACTGGGACTGTGCAACTAAGTGCAACTAAATATAATATAGGTAAACAACCTAGCTGTCATGAAAACGTCTTTGAAACTGTTTGAAGTTCTGCAAACTCGTCTTTGTCCTCCTCCTGTGAGTGAGATTCGCTTTGATTGGATTTCTTCCTAACTTGTCCCACAAAAAGGGTAGTTTTGATTGGATCTCTTCTCCATTTGTCCCTCCCTAACATTTTTGTCTCATTTTTATTCGTTGACTTAAGTGGCAGTTATATTTCGTCACCGTCTTTGTCATCCTATCTGACTTTTTATTTAGTTTTCATTTAGTTTTCACCTGTGAAAAAGGTTCATTGACAAATATTTTTTGTCATAGTCTTCGTCAACAAAATTAACACTGCTAAAGAGTAGGTAGTAATGCATTACAAGTAATACACAAGAGGAAAAAGTGCTATTTTAAAAGAATTAGTACTTCATGTTAATTTTTTTAAACTTCTACTCCACTGGTATCTAAAGTGGGGAGGATAGCAGGCAACTGCAGATTCCAAGTTGCAGCTGTGAGAAAGAAAAAGAGGGTCCATCTTTGAACCAGGATGCCATGATGATGCAGCAAAACCCAGAACAAGAGACAACAAACCACAGACAAGTTAAATGAAGATGTTATGGCTGTACACTGACATCTCTGCTATTAAAACTTTGTCTTCTGACCACTAAAAGCACATTGAAGTAGGTTGCACACACCGTAGGTAAAAATGTAGTTGGCTAGCTAATGTTAGCTATGTCCGTATGTCATGTTTAACATCAATCTCTGATGTTATGATAATGAAATCAACTTATTTTGTAGCTATAGTGCTCCGTTGGACTTTTAAATTTTAAATTATAAATTGATAAAAATTCATAAGGCCTATAGATATTTAAATGGAAAGTAGGTTTTATTAAAAGGAATTTCTTAACCGAGTACTCTTTTACTTTTACTTTTTCATGTAGTTTTCTTGAATGGTAATTTCCAATTTACGGGATATTTTTTTATTGCAGTATAATAGTTATTTTCCTTTTACGTAAAGATTTCAAGTACTCTACACACCATAACAGATGTGTCTGAAAATAAATGAGAGTTCATGGAAACAAGCTGACATGTTTTCGTTGTAATAAAAGACGCTCAATGTTCTTCTGCCAGTTTCTGTGAAAATGCCACCTGTTTGGCGAAAAGCAGTCACAGAAATGTTAAAAATGGAACCGAGCAGCCAATTGTCTGCCGGGATGAGGATGTACTGAAACACGAAAAAAGAAATGTGTGAATAACCTGCGAGAATGAGGCGAGCCGCCTGGCCGACCTGAGATGGTGTGATGTCGCGCTTCTCTGAAATAGCTGCAGCCGCCACTGCAGCTGAGAAATAAAGATAATTAGCACAAGCGACACAATGGTGCACACAGACACACACATGCTACTTGTATGCATGAACAAACAATACAACCTACATGCACACACACAGAGTTAATGGGAATTAAGATAGTGGCATAAAAGTGCATGCACAAACACTCAGATGCACCCACTTCCAACAAAGCAGCAACACTTGTAGCATGTGAGGGGAGCCTTGTGTAGGCAAGGAGGGAATCTACTGCGCTAAGAGTGTGAAATCTGACGGCTTAGCATGTCGCGTTTTATGGCATTAAATCATGAGGATTCCACCTATGACTCAGCAACCGGTAAACTTCTGCCATCGATGTTCCTCCCAGCGGAAAATCTGTCACTTTCTTGCATCGGAGAAGCTGTCTGGTTGTGTGCTATTTGCATTCCTTTCAATAGGGCACTTAACATTCAGTGAGAGTTGATGTGATGGGAAAATTAACAGTGAGAAACACAGAGCAGCTGATGGCTGCTTTAAGATCGTCGCAACCTTAAATTCTCTCTTGTCGGCTACTTTAACAAATCAGAAGGTTAGGCTTGCACTTGCCAATACAACTGACTAAAAATCATCAATTTTCATTTAATAGGTAGTATTTTTTACCATTGATCTGATTGCTTAGATAATGTTTTTTTTCATAATTAGTTATCATAATTGCTTGTTTCTGTCAGCCTTTAAGTTTCAAATCCATTCTACACACTAGTTTTCATCTGTTTTTGAGGATGTTGTGTTTTCGAATTAAAAAAAAAAAGGTGACAAAAAAAAGATAAACAGAGTCTGTTTCTCTGTGAACTCAAAGGCGGCTAAATTTTCTGGCTTTAATTGTCATGCATCAGTGGACATATTCATCATTTCATGTTTTCGTAGATGGGTTGAATATGAGGATTTTTTTTGCTACGCTGCATAATCAAGGCTAAAAAAGTTGTTGCATGAGTCTGCCCCTTTTGCTTTAATTGTGGGAAAGTTTTACCCACAAAAATGTGAGATAAGAAGAAAAAGAAAAAGTTGGAAGTCCTGCAGTTAGACACGTGCAGGGCAAAAATGTAACTAATTCATTAGAGTCAATTCTGACATGAGAGAATCTGAAATAATGAGAAAATATGAGTAGAGCTTCCCCACAGTGTTTTCATTGCAGCCATATTGAAAAAAATAGACCCTTCTAAAGCAAATCGGTCCATGACTAATAATGAGAGCAGTCATGAGACAGTCACGGAGATGTTAGATCAGAGAATATTAGAGCCTGCAGACAAGGCTATTGCTCTGATTTTACTGATTGATTATGCTGGACAGACCTGCATAAAGACCCTGATGCAGCCATCAGAACTGGAATTTTTAACTAATATTCAACTTTGGAAGTTGCTGTGCAGGAATAATTCAAATATTAATTCTGAAATCCGAAGGAAAAAAAATTTCGTAAATTGCAGAGACATGACAATAACATTTGTTTTAGGTTTAAGTTTTATTTAAAATGACCATAATCATATTTTAGCTGCAAATTTATTCAGTCTACAGTTTTATGATCAATAAGTCAAAAAGCGCGCTTTCACCCTTAAGATAAAAGGCAGACTGTCTTCACATGACTCATATAATAAGTCTGAACCACTTGTGAACTTCATTTGAACCAGTAGGGAAGCTGAAAGTGAAGGAAAATACATCAAGTTCTCTTGAGTCCTTGCAATCAGTGTAAGAGGCCTGTTGTTTGTGATGTGAGTCATGTTTAACAGCTGTGAGCTCCTCCATTCCATCTTTCATTCCACATGTTGTGTGCATACTGCATACCAACATTTTTAAGATATCTTTAAAGTTAGAAATAACCGCTTTGTGATCTGACTAAACTGCCATTTTGTTTCACCTAGTTGTTTTTTTTTTCCTCTGTTTGAATTTGTGTGTAAATCTAAAATGTTGCCAGTTCAGTAAAGTGGAATGAGGCAATAAAACCTGTTTAGAATTGGCAACGTAGAGTGTGAGACTGGGACATCGCACACAGGTGTAATTAATAACATGAACGCTGATTGTTGATTAGCCAACATGCACAGAAATCTCTAACTAATGGGACCGAACTGAATGCAGCTGTTGATGAATGACATTAGTTTCACATGTGCTTAACAGGTGACAACGTCCACTTGGAGAGATAAAAGCCTGCTGGTCGTTGTGCAGTGAATTTTGGCTCAGATCATAAGTGTTCATATCTCTCATTCACAGTCAACTCAAACAGAATCAGCTGGAGAGGCTCGTGAGACACTGAGGCTGCGTTCAGGTGTGCAGTTTTGACGCCTCGGCTGATAAAATGTGATCAAGGCGAAATGAAAATCAAGTACCTCTCTTATTATTCATTTCATACCTGTTTTAAAGAGCTCTGCAAACATTTCCACCTCGGTCTCTTGTCATTTTCTAACCCTGAATACACTTTTTAGGCTTGAATTATTCAGATTTTAAAAGTTCCCGCTGTCACTTTGAGCCCCAGACATGCAGAAGTTGTCTTTTTTTTTTTTTTTAGCCTTGCAGAACGACCCGGGGAGAGAAAACTCGGGGAAAGGACTATCGAATGCCATCAAACTGTGTCATTTTTCACAGATGAAGGCCGACTTCTCGTATTCAGCACAAGAAACACCATTACACATTCATGAGAAGCACCTGTTTGACAACCAAATGTATTCTCCCCCAGTCAAACGTGCCTGTGTATGTGTGTGTGTGTGTATGTGTGTGTCTGCTTGTCTGACAGTAACACACAAGAAGGAATCAACCTTCTTGTTTGCCATCGCTGACGGTCTCATCTTTCATCGCTTTCCTGCTCTCTCCTTCGTCACATGAAGGACCCTCTTGTCTCTGCGGAGAACAAATGAGGTTGACCTTCATTCCACGCCATGAGATGGATTCGCTGTGGTGTGTTTCAACGGCGACAGCGGCGGCAACAGCGGCTTTGAATTCTTTTCTCCTCTGTACACTCCATTTCTGTTTCTGAAGAGGAGGGTAGGCGGATGGCTTCTCCGTCCATTCTCTCCATCTTTTGTCTTGATCTTGTGGTCTTAATTTTCCCTCTGTTTTTTCCACCCACTCTCCTCCTCTCTGCTCACTTCTTGTCTCCTCTGTGTCATAACTTCTTCCCATTTCCTGCTCCTCCTCCTCATGTCTTTGCTTTCTTCTCTTTACTTTTCTCTCTTTTCGCTGTCTTCCTGTGCTCCACTTTTGTCATCTTCCTTCCTGTCTGTCGGACTGCCTGTACCCTTCTCACTTCTTTTTGCCCTCTTTGTTGCCTTCTGTCTTTGTGGTCTGGGAGAAAAGTAGAAGACGGAGAGCCTCGGTGGTAATGACGGGGGTTACTGTCCAGGGTCAGTGATTTCTGCCTCAGAGCTAACTACTAAAAATGTTGTATTGTAGCCAGAAATTGGCTCCAGGTGAGAGAGAGAGAGAGGGGGAGGCACAAAAACTTTGCAGTAATTTGCTTTTTTTTAAGGGAGACACCTGCAGTATTTCAGCTGGTGCTGCCAACCCCGCTGCTTCAAGGTCATCTTCAAAGGTAGTCTTCCTCTCTCCTCCTCCTCCACTCCACCCATCCTCTCACTTGTATTAAGGGTCATCAGTTCTGGCCATAAAACACCACTTCCTG
>JAQNCA010000017.1:18205907-18222165 GCA_029783725.1 Acanthurus tractus | reverse complement strand
GTAACTTTTTTCTCCTGTGTTTTGGTCTTGTAATTAAGACATCACCCTCTAAACGCTTTAAATGAAGGGTATTGCCCTTGCTACAGCATCATGAACAACACTTCAGCTTGTGGAGAAAACCAAATCCTGACAGGTCTGTTGTGCTGTTGCACCCACTTGCAGTTGCTAAACTGTGATTGGACAATCCCAGATTAAAAAAGGGCCATCCAACAACATTATTATTTCATTTTCATTTCGTCGTAAGAAAATCATTTTTCAGTTTATCTACTTGTACGCTTTTGTCCTTCAGTGCTTCTTATTTTTTCAACCTCCAACCTAATTATTTTGGCTCTCAACACTGGAAGCCATTATTTGTTACGCAAGGATTCAAATCACAACCATTTCCGATCTTAGATGATGTTTAGGCTTTTCATTACTCAAGAGGACGTAATCTCAGCCACTTGATGAAACTGTTGTCCTAGTTACCCTGACGACCGACTTCACGACACGTGAACCCCTGATCCTTGATCTTATCTGATAACGACAAGGATGAATGAGAGGCTCTTGTCAAAGGAAAATCATGAAAAGCCAAGAGACTGAACGCCTGGAGTTAAATTCTTTCTCATTGAATTTTTCTGAAGCATTTTATCCCCGAGACAGCGACCTCTGAACTGCTGCTTGTGATGCTGCAGCGATGCGTTGCTGAGATGGCGTGGTGGCTCTGCAAGTTCAAGTGCTTCTCTGACAGAAGGATTCTTTAATAAATATTCAAAACAGTTAAGAGGCAGAGGGCATTTCTCTGTTGATGTCTCAATGGCTTCTTTAATTGCACACCCCAGCTGCTATAGAACTGTGATTAAGGTTATCAGCGACATCTTGGTGGTTCTGTGTTGGAAGGTTTGATCCCTCTGACAACACATGCTAAAAATAAACACACCCTTGGTGAAGAGCTTTGGCTAAAAGTGTCACTGCGAGCCATATGCCCGAGGCAGGGGGCCCTAAAAAGCAGGACAGTGAGAGGGCCAAGAGGCTCTGTCATGTAACCAGACAGTCACAATGCAGCCCTGTAAACACGAGTTGAGATTCAAACTTGGTTATGAAAAATGTATGGCCGCAAAGTGTCCTCGTCCTAACTATCAGGATCAAACAGCTGCAGGGGGACGGTGTAACCAGCCAATCTGAGAACATCCTGAACTTTGTTAATGTGGGGAATGTTATTCCTTTTCCTCTGGCACAAAATGTACACTTAGTAGTGGCTCAAGTACCACTTATTCCCATATCTCCACTGTACCAGGCAAGCTCAATCAAGTGCAGTGGTACAATTTGAATTTGACCAAGGTTGGCCAAACACTGATGCGATGGGGAGTTAAATCAGCAAAAATTGTACTAAATTGGGGGCAGCATGCAGAGCTGAAAATGCAAGCCACCTCATTTATTCATATCAATCTGGATAAAATAGCTAAATGTGCTAAATTAATTAGGCTTATAGATTTTTTTCCTCTGACTCACAGCATGTGCTTGTCTCCCATTTGGACATGATATTGACTTGTGCAGGATAATAACTTTCCCAAGCACTGATGGAATATTAATAATTTGACCGCAAAGTAGCATAATTAGAGTAAATGCAACTATGCATCAAACTGATTAACAGCAAAACGTAGGGTGCAGTGAATGGAACAGGCTAAATAATAAACTAATCCCTCCATATTTCAGTCATGTTTCCATCACTGTTAGAGACATTGCATTAACTTCTATTAATTTCCTTAAAACCATAACTGCTACTTCCGTAACCTTAAACCAAGTCCTTATCATAGAGTTTAATGATTTCTGTTAATGGGGACTTGCATTTTGTCCATTTAGAAAGGCAGGTCCTCAAAATGTCACTGTGTAAACAAAGTCCCCAAAACGTGAATAATACATGTCTGCACACAGGTGTGTAAACAGTAACACACAGATAAATTGTCACAAGGCAACATAATAATAGATAACATCTTCACTCTGACCTGAAGTCAACCTGCCTCATACTGCACTTGACGGAGAGAGAAGGGTCTGCAAAACTTTCCTCTGAGGCGGCAGGTCAATAAGGCAAGAGCCCACACAGAGTGTGTGTAGTTTGTGTTCAGAGCAAACCACAAAAGGGTTGAGCGTGAACTGCATACTGAGTGGTGGCAACTCTAGAGACAGATATGACCACACTGCTGTTCCAGGCAGGTGAGAAATTTTGCAGCAAGCTGGTCCAAAGAAATGAGTGTGGAGAGGCACAAGGAGAGCTCAAGCACAAACAAACATGGACACTGCCGTCAAGCCTGTTATTCACATATATATAAGTGTTGACAAAACGTGGGCCAATGTTTGTTACAAAAGTGTAAGGCCAAGCTGCTACTGCTGATGTTTAGCGGATAAAACATTTAATCTTTGTGTTTTAGCGTGTAATTATAGTCCTTTTTGGTAATTAGCACTAAATACAAAATGCAGTTGGGGCTTATAGATATTAGGCTTGCAGATATTAGGTTGTAAACGAAAGTGAAGAACTAATTAAAGGCTTTATTTGACGACAGCCCACCAAAGTCAATTAAGTTTTATCCTTCTCTGTCTGCTGTGTTGAAGTTTTTACACACTTATGAATAGCATCATGGTGCATTAAAGGGCACCTCATAAGCACAGAAATCTATATTCCGACTGCTGCAGAGTTGTTAAAAATTATTGTTTCTGTTTTGTTCTCATTTTAATTTACTGAAATATACAGGTCTGCACCTGCCATCACCTGTCTTGTTCATCACTACAGTATTTTTTTAATCATTTTTATTTATTGCTGCGAACAAAATCGAATAGGAAGCAGACATGTGCACCAAATTTTTCTGGTGCAATCCAATAGTTGTGAATCAGTGCGGTGGACCATCACTGACATCTTTAAATACACACTGCTAGTATGGCCGATAACAAATACAACAATAATCAAGAGAACAACAGTTTGACAAAACAATTCCAAACAAAACAATACAATATTATATCATGCATGACAGTGGGTATGATTTATCCTGGAAGCAGTTATCTGATCCTCTGAACACAAGGTGTCATCCACTATGTAAGAGGTCGCTGTGATCAAATAGCACCTTTTGGTGTCACTGCCTTTGTCAAACCACTGCTGTGTTTAATCAAAGCAGTGGGAACCCTTCCAAGCAAGTTTTCTGCCAACTCACATCAATCTGAGAGGCTAATTATGACAAAGTCCCCCCAGAGAATTGGCATGTAATAAAGTTTCTGAATGACTCAACTTCAAGCTTATATTTCTGTCTCCTCAGATCTCAGACCAGCTTTCCATCCCTCCATCCTACGCCGTCTGCTTCCCTCTATCTTTCTTACTAAACTGCTTCTTGTCATTTTCTTTCTTCGAATGCTCTGAATATACCAGAACATCTGTCATCTCCCATTTGAGCCTCTAAACTTTTATAAAGGCTTTGCCATCATGTCACAAATCTGTCAGAAACAAAATATGGCGACACCGCAGAGGTCCAGAGGATAATTTTCTGATTATTGCTAGTTTGTGGGCACTGATTAATTTAATAATGTTCACAGTAAAAGTGAATAATTACCACTCTACCTGTTGTTGTTAGCGAAAGTTAAAGTTTGCACTTGCTCTCATTTGACATTCAGCCGCTAGTCAGGATTTCTGGAATTGTATCAGCCATGGCTGTTACATGTCTAGCATTGTATGGTTTACATTTAGGACCAAAACGTTTTCTCACCTAATCCTGCTCCCTCTTCACGTTCCCTCCCTCCCCCCTTATCAGCTTAATGAGCACACTAATTAGGCTGTCATCCCTCACTGAAGATGTTCAAGACCAGCACAGCTTTGATCACATCAGCTGATCAGGCAGTTATGATGTCCACATTAAACAGTGACATCATAATACTACAACTGACACAGCGCTGCTTGCCTTTATACGCAAGAGCAAGGTTCATCATTGTATGATGATCAATGTTATTTGGATGCTGACTGTCTGTCCGAGACATGGTGGTGAAAGCTGCAGTGTCAGCATAGACCTGCTTCTACAAGTAAAAGTCTCTTACTATTTACTCTCTGTCAGCTGTCATCTTAAACTTCACCCACATGCAGATAAGTTCACAGGCTCCGAGCAACATCTTATACTTAAAATGCTGCTTTGTAAACTTGAAAATGTGATGTACAGATCAGCGTCCTCTGACAGTCGCTGCGGTTGTTTCTCTGTCGCTTCCTCTCAACTTTAATGCTAAAACTTTCTGAGGAGTTTCAATCCATAGCATCAGTTGTCCACACAGAATGTTTGGCCAGCGTCTCCTATAGATTGGCTGTTTAGAAATGGTTGACCGGCTGTGTTCCTGGGATAAAATACAGGAGTAACTGGTACATAAGAAAACACAAGCAGTAGCTATATGAGAGCAGTTGTACATATAAATGAAGATATAAACTCTGAGAAACAGCACTTCAGGAGATGAACAGCAGAAGAAAGCAACGTAATGAAGTCTCAAGCTGACTCTGCTGGTTTGACAATACAATATTTCACGCCATTCAAAAAATGTTCAAGAGGAATTTTTCTATTTCAGATTGGAGATGTGACAAAGACAGATAGCATTATTAAGCCTCTCGAGGCAGACTAAATAATGAGCAGGGGGGGAAGGAGGAGGGGGAAAGTAAGAGGAAGCAATATGGCTGCAGGCCGGTCACAACCAGCCTCACATTACAGCTAAACAGCACCATAAAATCTATTCCTGAAAACATTTCAGGTAATACAGTGACAGAATCTTTGTCCATATTCAGTTTGCACTGCTTTTTTTTTTTTTTTTACAGTTTGATGAGCCAGTCCTCTCTTTTTATCTGATTTCTATAACTCTGTGTGTGTCAATGAAAGGGAGCATACGAAAGCAAAACTTTGGCTCAAAAAACAGCATGTAGGACCAGCAAAAAGGAGTTGGGTGCTGGGACAAAGAAAGGTGGTTTGACATTGTTTATTTGCACATGCTACCCATATTATAATGAAACAAAGCTGATTAAAAAAATTGAAAAAAGGATTTTTCAAGTGTATCTCCAAGCAACAATGCAGCAACAATGTGATGCAGCTTATATGTATTCACTGATCCTCTCTGGAGCTCATGAAGACATAAGTGATCAATAGCATTATTAGTCAAGACTGCAACTGAATTCCTGATGTCATAAAAAAAAGAACGACTAAAGGAACTGAAGGCATATGAAGACCAGGACAAAAAAAACGGCACACTTCTACTCAACTTCTTTTCCTCTTGATGCATCAGGAAAAATCCCTGCAATCACATGCTGATGTGCAAACATGTTACCATGGTAACCAAATGATCCGGGATAATTATGCAGATCTCCTCCTAGAAAGTTCTCACGATAAGTTGATGGATTTAGAAGTGCATTTCTTAAATTCATCATGAAATCAGAAATGTCTTTTCACACAGTTCTGTGGTTTTCTGTCTTTGTGGGTGAAGATATTTAAAAAAATAATATATACAGTTTCAAACGGTTTACACTTTATGCAAGGCCATAAAGCGTAGAGCCTACGTTTATTTCAGTATTGTTGCTGTTGACTCAGATGTCTCCAGAGGAAATGACATCGCAGTCAGACAGCGTGACAGGTCACGCTGGCTGACTTTTTCGCAGTAAGTGGAAACTGATGTGAATGTTGACAGGAAATGACTGGAACATCTCATTTTTCAGACGAGGCCTGGTAGGTAGGTGGGGAGCCGAGGCATCATGCACTTTCACACTTGCTAGTCTGAGTGTGTGTGAATTACTGTGTGTGTGTGTGTGAGAGAGAGAACATATACCCTGTATATGTGAATACGCCTGTGAGCGTACAAACTCAGGGAGACGGTAAAGTTTGCTTACAAGGGATTTGGCATTTTCAGTGACATTAATCCTCCCTGTTTTTTATCCTGTAACGAGTACAACCACAACAGGCCTGGCAGCTAATTCTTCCTGAAAATCTTGTAGATTAAATTGCATATTACTCCTGCTACAAACTGACTTTTTTAAATGTTCTATGAGCATGTAAAGGAATTTCTGCAATGGTTAAAGGCATCTCTGCATTTTCTACAAAGGCAAATAATAAGGATTCCACTGTATTTAAGTTTAGTGAGGCAATGCTATAAAAATATGAAGTAGGCTTCACAGATGTTTGCATTTGGTGATTTCTGTCTTTCTATCACATTCAGTGTTCCTGTTTGGATTTCTCCACTCGAATATCTGAAAACGTCTCATCAATCTTACACAGTCTGGAGCTCCTGCACCTGCACACAGATGTTGGTATCCATTTTTTCCTGATTCTCTCTCACCCACACACACAAAACTCCACAAAAAAAAAGCTCAGATACTGCATCAAACGCATCCGTATGTGTCCACTTACAGACAGAAAGGCAGCAGAGACAGCAGGGTCTCTTTGGTGGGGCGGGCTGTGAACTCCGGCAGTGTCTGGATCAGTTTGTTCATCACCATACGAAGGTAGCCCTGCAGCTGCTTCCTTCTCTCCTCCACAAACTTGGCATCCTGCAGACGGAGACAGAGAGAGAGAGAGAGAGGGAGACAAACAAAGCAGGGAAGGGGAGAGAGAATGTGTTGGTTGTAGATAAAATGGTGCTTGGAAAGGTTGTGGTTGATGCTGCAACATGCAACTTTGTGATCACATTTACAACCATAAATTAACAGGAAATATTAAAGTGTCTTGAAGCAATATTTTTCATAAAAAAACAAAACAAAAAACAGATTACATGGCTTCATGTAATGTTGAGGCTGAAAGGGGGTTTTGTAGAGATAAAACCACAAAGAGTTATCATCCAACCTGCATTTTCTCCTTAGCTTTATGGAACTTTAAAGCCTCTTTATGAGAACGGTTTTGTTTTTCCAGCCCAAAGCTGTTTTGCCTCAGAGAGCAAGAAACACAAGCAATAAAAGCAAATATAAACAAGCAAACAGTGAAACCAGATTAGTAAATAAAAACCAAAAATGTCCATATCCATCTTTGCAGAAGGACAAAAATGGATCCTGGTGTTTCAAAACTGGTCTGAGTCCATCCCCTAGAGTATTCTTAACCCTAATTGGCTGATATCAGCTTCTCTTTAAAATGTTCAAAGCAATACAATATTTATTGTGATCACGACCTGTTAACTTGGCTGCAGACATCAAAGTGAAACCAGCAGCGTCACGCAGAACCGATAAAGATGGCGGAACACATGGCATAACCAGTGAAGGAAGATAAAAATCAAAAAAGCGACTTTAAAACCACATAATAGAAACCGTCACTGTTTTGCTAAAACAGTTGGCAGTGTTGACAGTGTTCCTTCAGTGTTGCCGGCTGTACAGATGCTGCTTCGCTCAGCCTCGAGCCAAATGCTGTTTGATGACTGATGCGTATCGAGGTGTGAGCTGCCCGGCGCGCAGGGAGGATGGCGGGTCTCACAAACACATGCTGCCTCCAGGCCAAAAGACAAAAAAAAAAAAAAAAAAAGTTGCATATTGTGACATATTGTGACCTGCGACTCTTGAATGATGATCTCTTGTTGGTTTGCCACGATCAAATCCTGAATAGGTGTCTCCTGCGATTTACCCCCCTCTCGGCCGTCCTTCTGTCATTTCAAACACCGCACATTTGCAGTCAAAACCAACAACACTTTGAATTGTTCACATTGCTGCCAATAACCAGGCAACAGAATTCCATATCAGCTATTGACAAGCAGCAAAGCTCCACATTTGATAAATAAAAACATGCAATTTTGAGGATTAACACACCTCAATATCAGTTTTTTTTTTTTCATTTAGTTGCTGATGTTGAAGGCAAATTGGTCTTTTGAGCATTCAGACCTCCCGCAGAGAACAACTGGAGGCACAGGCATGGAGCCACATGGCCAGTGTTAGCATGGCTAATCGGTGTCCAGCAAGGTTCAGAACAAAGGCTGGGCAACGCTCCCTTCTGCTCTCTGGTGCCTGGGACTGGAACAAACAGCCATTGTAGGAGGCCAAATTTTTTTCTGTTTTTTGAAACAACTGCTTCGCTTTTGATCTAAAATCCAAACACCCGACTGAATTTGATTGTCTCAACTTAAGTTACAGTTTTGATGTTGCAGAATGAGAAGAATGAACTCTGAATGGGGCTGAATGGCTACAGAACGTGCCTCAATCTGGAAAAACGGGAGACAAGTTGAGTAACACTACTCAGTGAAAAAATGCATATATTAACTTCTATGTTAAAAAAAACAATCACAGTGAAAGCACTGACTACACTGAGTTGGCGTACAGCAAAGGTTCAAATTTAATAATCAACACATACAATGAAATTACTGCTTGTTTATTAACTGTTAACACATGAAGCCCATCAGGGCTCCTCACGTGGTTTATAACAAGCTACTTGCCCAGCAGCAATGACATTTAAACTTAAACCAACAGACATGCTTTGGAGAAAATGATGAAATTGAAGATTGCACTGCCGCTAATTTGAAAATTGGCCTACAGCAAAGCAGACAATACAACCCATTAAAGCTACAAATATACTAAATACAGCTACATGCATAATAATAATCATTTTAAAAAAAACAGAAGGGGAGAGCAGGATCTGGGAAGTAGACTTTGGTAACATTATGTATAAATCCCATGAGTTTGCATTAATAAATAATTTTTTTATTTAACTGTTTTTTTAACAAAATCAGAGATTTTTTTACTTTAATGATTACAATTCAAAAGGAAATCAGACATTGAGATAGTAACTCTTTGCACATTAAGTCTGAAGTTGAGCGCATTGCTTGCACATCTGCCATAAAAATACTGTTCAACTTCAATTAAAAATAACATATTTGCTGTCAATCATACTCATACATACAACTTCTGTAAACTCAAGCGATCAGCAGCAGGAAAAAAAAAAACAAACTGTACATATATTAAGAAAAAAATTACTAGGTCATATTAAAAGCAATCTTTTAAGTAAATTAGATACTACATTTTTTTCTGTATTATCTTTGCTAACGATAAAAAATGAAGTAAGATAAAAACAGATACCATGCTTCATGCTATAAACTGGTGGTTAATGTGATGGGCATTAAGTCCACTATCCCTTTATTGTACCTATAATACTACATATGACATCGCAGACTGATACAATAATATTGGAATTTCACTGTTCTTGAGACACGCTGCATGCAAATACAAACAAATGGAGAAAAGACTGCAGGCGCTGTGATGCATAAAGGACTTCACACGATTCTCCAGGACTTCACACGATTCTCCAGCTCTTCACATGAACTAACCACAGGTCGTTTCTAGTGCATTTAAATGTAAAATGATCTCCACAGGCTTCCCATCAGTTAGTACAACCAAGCGCTTAGGATGAAACAGAAATTTCTGTCATGTTGAGCAAAAAAAAAATCTGTTCCCGCTCCACTTATGTGACTTCGTGTGTAGGTTTTCAAATAAAAGTGTATCTATGATATGATGTCATAGAGGAGAATCATGACTCACAGTGTCACAGAGATTTTTTATGCTTAAGTCAAAAAGTGATTCAGATCTGTTAGATAAAAAATCCACAACTCTCAGAGTTGTGAATAGACTCTATGTCTTTTAAAGCCTAGCCAACATTTTAGGAAATATAAGCGCATGCAGTGGGGATCACTGGGTAATAAAGTTGTGTATAAAAACAGGTGGAAAAAGGGATTTGTGGTGTTAAGATCCCCACAAATGCATATTTAATTTAAGCATCATCTGCCATTTTACTGTGCAGCACATTTACACTTTGCCACAGTAAACTTCCTGAAAAGCTGATGGATGATACGCAGGTACAGTGGCCAGAGAGAACTCTTAAAAATGGGGGAGTAGATAAGTGGTTCACTGTCGCTTAACGTAGTGTGTAAGTGTGTAAGTTTAAGGGAGCAGGAGTGGATAACCAAACTCTGCCACTCGCCGGGTGAAACAGACGCTGCGGGACCGCGTAAATCTGATGTGTCAGATTAGGCAGCGCACGCCAGCGTGGGTTTCATGCCATGTCAACACAATAAAGGGACATCCTGACCGCTTTCATGGATGTCAGAGCAGTAATAACACTAATGGACATCATGACAGATTCATCCTCTCGTGGCAGACAGAGAGGAGGGCTGAGGAGGCCAGGTGCTGTCTCTTGTTTGCAGAGAGGAACAGGAGGGCAGAGCACAAACTACTGTGGCATACTGATGCAGGTACAAGGCCGATCCTGTCCTCTTACATCTGTCTGCTCACTACATCAACACTGCTCTTTCCTGGTTGCATCCCCTCCCTTCTCCCTCCCTCTCTCCCTCTCTTCTTGTACCTGCACACGAGCAAGGCTTTGCAAGATAAGACTCCTCTATATGCAGGCTTATCAGCAGCGTTTGTTTGCACTGTGATTTTGTGCAAGAAATGTACCTCTATATGATCATGAAACACGCACGTAATGGACAAAAGAAGATCTAGATGTACTCTATGTATACATGCACAGGCACACATGGATACAGTTTACACACACACACACGCATGCATGCACACACACACACACACGTTACAGCTAAATGTCACTTCTCGGTGTGAAAAGATAAGCTTCAGAGGGGAGTTGTCAATGGAAGAGAAGCGTAAAGTAGTCACATATGCACCGGGGTCTCCACAACTGCTCAGTGAGTTTTCTTGCCAGCTTTAAGCCATTGAATACTGAGGGAGAGGAAGAGAAAAAAAACAACTCCAAATAGCATGTCTGAAGAGCTAAATGTTGCCTGGCAACAAAAAAACACTTTCAGAAGTAAAAGTAACTGCACCCTGTGGTATCAACCACTTTCTCTTCTCCCAACAGAAAATCAATGCTTTTGACCGAGACGTCGATCCTGCTTCAAATTCTAAAATTACCGTGTGTTTACAGTGATGCTGTGGCCTTTTCGGTTTTATTTATTTACAGATAAAGAGAGACGGGAGTGGTGCAGGGATGCCATGTAATGGAAATCCCAGGCCAGAACTTACTGGTTGCATAATAAGCTGCTGTCTTGGCAATTCAGTCACTTCTAACGAGCGCACTGCGAGGGAAACAGTTTGTGTGTGGAAATCTGGTCCTCCGTGACTGATGGGGCTTTTTTTTTTTTTCTGGAAAACAAAAAGTTTCCAGCTGCGCACATGCAGTCAAAATAAAGAACAGACTCTCCCCGGCCACCACTTTAAAACAGGAACATCAACCTGAGCGCTATTTGAACCCGCAGTACACTTGAATTTAATGAGAGTGGACAGCGTCGGTACACGCTGGCAACAAAACAAGGTCAACGCTTTCCACCAAGTCAGCCCACACCGGACCACAGCGAAGCTGAACGGCCTGTTCTCTCTCTCTCTCTCTCTGTGCAGTGTTTAAACACACACCTCACCGCGGGTCCTGGCCATGCATAAAACATCACAGGCAATTCAGGAATGCTCATACAAGACCTCCACAATATCTCCTTGTCATAATTAAAAGCGCAAAAACATGTATATTGCATAATATGTGAACAGAACATACTAGGACTTGTTAATAATTCACTTTGTAGTTTCTGATTAATTAATCAGGGCAGGCTTGGCACTTCTTTCTCTTTGTATGTGCAGATGGGGTGACTGCCGAGGGCAAACTGTGGTTGTGTAAGTGCCATTTTTTTTCTGATGTAATTACCTTTCAACTCTTATAACTGTATAATTTTTATGTTATCACAATTATCAAAAGTTGTTTAGTCTTACTGCATTGTTGTAAGTGCAATTAAAAAAATATCCAGTGTCAAGGAAAGCATTAATTAATCATTCTAAGCATTGTAAGCATCTTGTATCTTTTCCCATGTGTAAATAGAAGCCTAAATTCAGCAGAAGACTGGCTAATCCTGATGATTACTCTATGCTCTCTGCTTTAAAAAAAATACAGGAAGTGAACCACTGTTTTCTCAGCAATGGAAATTAGAACATCAATGTGATATGATAAACATGTTTGATTGCAAGTCTGATCATGTATGGAAAAGAAACAATCCAGAAATCCAGTCTGCACAAAAACACTCATGAAACAGCAAACTGTAGTTTTTACTCTTCAGTTTTAAAATGTTTTAAGTAAAGCAGAATATATCTGTAATTAATGAGCTTTAAAGGTGCTGATAGGCATTAGAAAGAGCCAGGCGAGCTGCTTTTTTTTCCATTTCTGCTCTTAGCTAAGCTAACCGGCTGCACGCTGCAGAGCGACGGAGATGAGAGTGGTATTGATCTTCTCATCAAACTCTCTGCCAGAAGGCAAAAGCACATTTCCTCCGATGTGGAACCTCTGCTTCAAAAATACCCATCATCCCACAGGCCACGAGCAGGTGCTTCTGTGCTTCCAAGACTCATCTGAGCATGCACATCTTCACACACGGCGCAGTTAACAGAGACTGAGAGCACGAAGTTGACGGTGGAACTGATGTCGTTGTCAGATTCGGTGACACTAGTTGATTCTTTTGGCCATTTTTAAATTCTACTGGGGATTCTCACGCTGAGCTGAGCAGGGAGCAAGCAACACATCACACAAGCCATGTTGCCACAGTGCAAGTGATTTTCAAAGCAAAGCAAAGCGAGGTAAGAAAACCGTTTACTTTCATTATATGTTTTGCTAGTTTGCAAAAGATGCAATTAGTCATTTATAGCTCGTCAACAGCTTACCATGGTTGTTTCTGCTTAAACCTTGTAATATTTATAACCCAATCCATTTAGCAAGCATGTTCATAGCATAAGCAACAAAACTTGTTTGACTCAGTGGTGCATATTATTTGCCTATAGCTGCTTTACAGTCAGAGCCTCTCACTGGTTTACCAACGGAAGGTTTTTAAAATGGAAACCCCAGCAGGAAACATTGGGTTTGCATCAACAATAACTTGATTCAGCTGAAAGTGATCAGAACAGACAAGATACACGGGAGGAAAACTAAACTCTAAACCACAGAGGCTCACACACACACGCACACAAACATAAGGCACAGATCAGCTGTAGTCGGTTCCGCTGCTACCAAGCAAGACCACACAGAAGCAGCTCAGCGGCTTGGAGGAGCTGCATATGCAGGCAAATAATGAGCAAAAAAACTGCTTTCAAATATTTATTTATAAGTCAGCGATCACTGACGTCAACTCATGAGAAAATAAAACGCATCTTTTTGCAGAGTCTTATTTGATGGGTGCGAGGGAGAGTGGTCACCATCTTGGAAGAAATTGCTTTGCTTTTACATTTTTTTCCCCTCTCTTTTAATTTGTAGCTTCTGGAAACAGAAAACTACCTCTATTTCTCTATCTCTATTGGTGGCCTTGCAACGAAAATAGAGGGAGATAAAAGCCAAAGCAACAATGATGCGTTTTTTTTATCAAAGCCTGAAGCGGGCGAGTGACTTGAAAGAGCAGGACAGGAGACAGTGATACAAGTGGGTAAATGAAAGAAATTGATATTGAGGGAGGGGAACAAAAAAAGAATTGCAAATGCCCTTGGACATAAGCCATAAAAATTGGATGAGGTGCAGCCAGTGAGAAAACCTGACAGCTGGACTCTGGGGTCTGACAACAACATAGCTTTGATGCAATCATCCTGCCCGCCCCCCACCACCCCACCCCTCATGTTGGCATCAGGAGAGATTTGACAGGCGCGACTTGGGAACATTTAGCCTGTATGCATGGCCAGGCCACTGACAAATCGCCTGGTTAAGAGCTGTCACAGGCAGTGTGTGTGTGGTGTGTGTGTGTGTGTGTGTGTGTGTGTGTGACCTTAGTGTGTGTGTGAAACATCATCTGTACTGTTAAGTTCCACAGCTGGACAGTCTCGCCTAGAGCACTTGGAGACGCAGAGAGGGGGGGAGTCTCATTAGCTCATTAACAGGACTGAGAGGCGCAGATGCACAAACGAGTCAAAGGGGCAAAGTCTTGATGGTGACGAGGCCTCGCAGGGGCCTCAGCTTAACACTGTCAGAGGTCAAATGTGCCAGCCACTGGCCAATTTACCTCTCAGTGAAATGAATCCAAATGATCATTTTCTCAACAGTATTTACATGACTGCTAGCTCAGAGTGAAGGCTTACAGTGTTCTGTTTACAAGTGCCACAGTCAGCGAAATGAAACTGAGGAGTTCTGCTACATTTATTGATGATCTGTGATTTCTCAGAGAGTCAAAGTAAAAAAACATGGAAGAATGTTTACATTGCAGTTTTTTTTTATTTGCTGAGTGTTGTAAAATAAGCCATGTTTTATTCACACATGTATCCAGCATTAATCCTAACAATAACATCTCTTAACTGGAAACTACCCTGTTTTAAGCACACATAATTACCAAATAATTCAACCTGGATTTGCTGCATATTAAAAAAGCAATGATAAAAGCTTTTCTCTGGAAAATGCTATCACAGTTTTCGCATTATTTACTTATGAAATTTTTTCGCTTCTCTGTTTGAGGTAAGGTCTAGATAACACCATTCCTGAGAGTTGTGTAATGTTCTTAGCTCCTTAAATCAAATAAACAAAGTTACAGTACAAATCTGTATTAATCAGTTGTGTCTTAGATGCTTAAAGGAGCCAAGCTAGGTTTTTGAAAGTTCTTGAAAGAAAAATAAACATTAATCAAGTGACCAACTCCCTCTTAAATGATTTGTTTAGATGTTCTCTTGAGCATAGACCCAATTCTGCAGGATCTGGTGGACAAAATTCTTGGCTAAAGCCCTTAAAATTCATATACAGTGTAAAATGCGGGCTTATATGTGGGGCACCACCATGGTATGGCAATTTGCTTACCTCCTCCAACTACCCCGGGTTTATCAATGTAGAATTGTTTGAATTTTGAGGGAAAAAAAACAACAACAAGAAAAATAAAATGGATTTGGCTTTTTGTACAATTTGGATGCCTTTAAACTGACTGAATAAGGTATCAATTTAAACTCAAACAGTAGCAGGATTAGCATGAACAAGGTCAATGGCTCTCTGCCTCAGTTCCTCACTTCAGTTAAAGACAGGTTTGGTGTATCTAAATTTTGTTTTATGTCACATCTTAAAGGTAAATTCATAACTGGGGGAAGCCACAATATTCACTATTTACTTTAGGATCTACAGTATCTAAACTGAAAAATGGCTAGTAAGGGGAAGCATGTTGGCCAAACTTCCTGTCTGCTCAAATGTAACCTGAATCATGTACAGAGTGCTGGAGTTAAGCCCAGGTCCAGTTTACGACTCTGTGAATCACCTTCCCTCCCTGTGTTGCATCAGTAACAAATCCTGACATTAACCGAGGCAGGAGATTAGCTAAACAGTCCAATCACAGAGCGCTGACATGCACGCTGCAATGCTAATCTCAGAACCCCGCGTATGTGTTAGCTATAGCATGTGACAGGTATGTGCCTAATATTTTCCCACATTTCTAATGACTTAAATCCAAAGCAGAACAGATGCTATTTGACAATTACAGCAGTTTTTCTCTGAATTGTCAATCATTTCCGGAGAGTGTGTACGTGTGCATACATGTGTGTTTGCGATATGGAAACTAGGAGTAAAGCAGTTAGTATGGGGAGTGTGTATGCATATTTTCTTCGCTACCTGATCCACACTGACAGTTTACGTGTGAACAGACACACACAGAGCTGTTAAAGACTTTTGAAGGCTTCTCCCTCTTACATCACACATAGTTACGCATTCATAACATTAACATTTCTGCGTCATTAGCCACACATGTTAGCAAAAGGCCCTGTGTGCTTCTAATGTATATGCGTGTGTGTGTATCAAAGTCAGCTCTGGATTTGCTAAAACTCTGTAGTGAATGTGTCACTTTGTAAATGGATGAAAGCAGCGCAGACGCATAAAGACAGACAGCAGCGAGACAGAGATGAGAAAACCATCGAAATACGCATGAAGAGAGAAGAAGACAAAAACAGAAACAGATGGACTGGGAAAGAAGATGCAACACAGCGACACCTTTTATCAACACAGGTTCTGTCATCCACCTCGACTAAATGTTGTGAGAAGCTGTCGACCGAGGTTTGAAGTAAATAAATTTATTATCATCAAACATCAGCACATATTGAGCATTTTCTATGCATCTGTACCTTCTGGAAGAGCCTGCATTCACTGTGCTTTTTTGTTGTGTTATGACTGATGCACAACTGTGAGACCAATAACATTTACATTGAATATCATTTGAAAACAGCAAGAATTGCACAGCATTTTCATTAACATTGCATTAGAAACTTAAGCAACTCGAAACCTTTGAGATATCCTGTGTGGTTTGTGTTTGGAGTTTTGGAAGTGGA
>JAQNCA010000017.1:18194458-18205807 GCA_029783725.1 Acanthurus tractus | reverse complement strand
AGTTTTGGAAGTGGATTGCTGTTTTGTAGGTACACAGACACACATGAGGTCTCACACAGTCAGGACAGGTTCCAGCTGTTAACAGTAGATGATGGTAATGTGCCCTTTAAACAAGCGAAACTCCAACAAAGCCAAGAAAGCAGAGGATGGCTAACAGGAATATATGAAAGAAATAAGGCTGTCTGTTTTTATTTGAACATTTTTTGCAATGTCCCATAAAATGTAATACTCCAACTTTAAACTTGTCTAAATTTAAAATTTACAGTCTCAAAATGCAGCAGATTGTAAAGTTTACTTTTTGAACAACCCATGACAGCCCGACCCACTTGGGCTTTGCAAGTTTGTTTTGAACTTGACTTTTAAGAAAGGGCCAGCACTATAATGTAAACAACACAGGTTTCAATACATTTTGTCTTTAAAATTCTTCAAAAAAGAAAGTTCTGGCAATGTTTCAAGAGGAAGGAAATGCACTCTGTTTTTTAAAAAGAATGCTAATATAATTTTGTTTTGATATAAGTATAAGTATCCTTAAACCTGAAGCTGGATGGGCATCCCGATCAAACAGACACATGCATCACTTACACCTACAGCTGTTGTACATGCAAAGCAGAGGATCACCAGGGATGCACAAGGGTTACAGTTAACTAAATTTTTTTATTGCTTGAGGTTGGATTTCTATAAAAACATAGAGATCAGCTTAAATTGGTGTTTTGTCTCTCTTATCTGTTTGTTAAGCTTTCAGATAATGACTTTTTTATTCTTTGATTTACCACTTAGCTTTAGGTATGTCACTCACTGTTCCTTCATTTACTCTCTAGCTCCCTCGACCACCACTGCTCTCATGGTCCAGATGAGCCAGGGAGGAGGAAGAAATGTTCTGTTTGCAAGCAGAAACGGACAGTTTCTGTTTATTATGCCTTTCAGTTATATTCCTCAAAAATGTGTTTTTACTGCAGTGTGAATATTATTTGAACCCATCGCTTATTTCTTTCACTCTAGTGCATCTTTATATCAGTTTTATTACCTCTATTTAGACATATTTAAAGCTCCAGCTTTCTACATCCACTTCACCTGAAGGTCTCGCAGCTGCAAACACTCCACAGTTTTCCAGCAGAGCCAGAAACAAACAGCGAATGGACTGAAAGGACAGGTAAACTCAGAGCAGTGGCGTGCTTATTACTATAAAACCACACACACAGTAAACACACAGGGATGTGCTCAATGGACATTTTAGGCTGCAGACTCACTGTGAATGTGCAGACAGAGAAACACACATACACACACACTTAGCCCACTGAAAACACACACAAGAACACGCAGGCATTACAGCTCCACTGTAAAAGTCATACACACACACACACACACACACACACACACTCACACAGTATAGCTGCTCCTTTATGCTGTGCAGTTTCAGTTTTCACAGTGAAATTCATGTATTGCCTTCACACACACAGACACATCCACACACACAGACACACACATCAAACATGCACACACACACACTTGTCCAATCTGGTACTTATCAAATCTTGAAGCTATAAAGCCTTCCACCTGCTCCCTCATTTTATTTCAGTCTGGCCCGAAGGCCTTCAGTTCTGTTTTTTGATGGCGAGTTTCTCTCAAACTTCTGTTGCTGGAGCCTCTCGTTTTAGAAATGTGAAGAAATAATTAAATTTAATTAATTTTACAGCTTGAAGGACAAACGTTTGTGATGCATGAAAGATTCTCCTCAGTTCGGTCTATGCTCTGTCGAAAGCTGAAAAGACGTAGCATGCATGGTCGATGTTTAATTAATTTTCCAAAATCTGATCTTTACATGGTTAACACAGCTTAACCGTCGAGAGAATTTTCCTACAATTGAGAATGTGGTTACGATTAAACCAATTTTCGAAGCAAAAATGTGTGGATTTTTTGTCTGGAAAAACTTTGGTGGAGCAGAGATCTGAATTTTTTACTGTTTAAACTACAAACTAAAGGGATTTGACTTGTTGAAGTTGGTTATTTACACATTAGAAGACAACTGGTCAAACAAAGAATGGTAGGAACATGGTTTAGTTAACTTAAAACAACAATACACACAATGGAAGTTACAGAGTAGCTTAGTTTCATCAAATGTGCAGCTTGCAAGTTGCTTTTTTCAACATGACACAATATTTCAAATGGAAGACCATTTACAACCTGATGATATAAGGATATGACAAAAATTTATTACCAGTGCAGCCAATTCATGCAAAATTTGCCTGCAAAGGTCTTTTGTGAAATGTGATGCCGCTACCATTTGGACCTGAGTGTAAGCAGCGTTCACAAAATGCTTTTGTTTGGTTAAACATGAAATAAAAAAAGGAAGAGAGCTGTTTAGGAAAGTGGTTCTCTGAAGCGCAACCAAGTCTGCTGCACCTTGACTGCACGAAACAACGACATCATGATGTACTGACCACACCCACGGTGAACGCCCTCATCAGCTAGAAGAAACTCAAACCGCTGAACATCATGAAAAACAGAAATGTTTTAATGTTGAGTCAGTCTCATATTCCTGTGGGACATAACATAAAATGTAAGAAAAAAAGTTTCCTCTGAGTTAGTTTTTCCAGCAGCATGAGGTGTTCCTGCTTTAAAATGTGGTCAGAGTGTAACAAAGCGTTGCTCTCTCTGCAGAGACAGCTGACTTCCTGGAGAAGGTGAAAACCAATAACTCACACAAACCTGTAGAGTAATAGGCTTTCAGAGAGCTTTCCAGGACACAATGACTCTTGGCCTTTGACGGACACTTGCACTTTCTCATGATCCAACACGGTCATGCAAACCCACACACATACACACTCACACACACGCATACACACACACACTGAACCTCTTCTCACATGTGCATCTCATCGTTCAGTCCAGTTGCAAGCCGTGAAAGCACAGTGTCTTTGAAGGTGGGCAGTCAGACCACAGCTTTTGGCTGTGGCAGCGTCAAATCCCACCAGCCAGAGAATCGGGGTCAGAACCAAATTATCTCCAAAAGGTTGGAGGGAGAGAGGAGAGAACAGGATGAAAGGGAGGGAGAGAGGAAAAGGGTGAGGAAGTGAGAAAGAGAGAGAGAGATAGGAGGGAGGGGAAATCTGGGGACTTGAAGCTTCAGTTGTCCCCAAAAAAACAAGACCATGAGTTTGTGTGTGTGTCAGTAAGTAGGAAAAGATGGCAATAAAAGCCTGACCTACACAGCAAGTGTTTGCACATTTTGTCCATAATTGTTAACGAAAAGTCAAATGTTTCTTAGGTAGCACTCTCCTAAAGAAGCAGCTGACAATGAGACACAATCACTTAGAATAGCCGACTTACAGCCACACAAACAGGCCGTTGTGACTTTTAGCTCACCTTGTTTCCTATGGCTTTCTTAGGTGGGAAGTTGAAGGTGTCCACCTGTGGAAACTGTGGTCTCAGGTGGTTGTGGAGCTCCCTGAACTCGGTGTAACGCCTGTACACATTCCACTCGTTGTCCAAGATCCGAATGTACACCTGTGGACAGGTAAGACAAATGATTACCATCAGCAGCAGCAGCATCATTATGACAATCAGCTTATCCTTATTTCACCAAATCCGCTAATTCCTAAAATTATCGCTTCATGCAGAGACAAACTCAGTGCCTGTATACTTTCAGTAAACCAGCACACAGGCTCTCCCCCTGTGAGAAGCCAACAAAACCAGAACTCTGCTAACAAATATGCTAAAGGATAAAGAAACAAGAAAGAGAAAAACACAGCAATAGGACCCTGTTGTGTAATAATCTCAAATCCTATTTTTGAAGTTAACATATTTGTCATTAAGCTCTTACATTGCCTCATAATACAGTAAACACATGAGATGGGTGAAAGAACTGACGTCCTCTCATCCTTGTAAATGTGTTTTTTTCACTTACATACTGCAACACATAACAGGGAAAGAGTCTGTCTATAGGCATGACTGTGCTGCCACCATTTCCATGCACCATTAGCTGCTTTGAAAGATAGAGGGAGCACAGAGAGGGAGAAAGATGAGCCTATTACAAGAGAGAGAGAGGGAGAAAAAAAAGAGTGGGAGATGGGTTCCATTTTCACAGTAGAAAACAGGGAACACACAGAGACAAAAGAGAGAGCAGAGCGGCTTTTGAGAATTCAATTTCAAAATGTCCAACCACAGAAAATACAGACTTTATTCAGGCACATGAAAACAAAAATTGATTTAAAAATCGACCACATGTACCTTGGCACAGCTTCCCCCCCCTACCGGGAAAATACAAAATAAACAAAAAAGCAGGAATGTCAAAGCAGTGCCATAATGCTGAACGTTACGTTCTGTTCCAGGCACACGTAGTCCTTTAAAGTGTCTGTGATGGTCATTACATGTCTGTCATCTTCAGCAAAGAAGAAATGAAAAACATTGAGAAACTACGACCGATTGGATGGAGTGAAGGACAGCGTATGAGGTGCAATCAAACATTTCAAAGAGTGTTCCTGTTGGACACTTACGTAGCACTGCACAATGATGTGCATGTAGCAGGTGCAAGCATAATAGTCAAAAACTGGCGAACCTATCAGAAATTTCAACTCAAATTCCCACCATCACCACAAGCAATCAGCCAAGCCCTCTTATTTCCTTCTTTCTTTACAGATCTATTTCTTGTGTTTTTTGTGTGTACAAACGTGCAACACTGTGAACGGCATTCCATGAGAGACTGTCGGAAAATGTTTGCTAATTACTGCCTACGTTAAAAATGACCAGCCCATCAATCATGTTAATGTTGAACAATTTACTTCAGGAGTGAAATCAGTGACCCTCAAGTTAGTCTGAGGATCTTTTCACTCCTCATCCTTTAACATATTTATTATCTGTACAAAATTGTAATCCATCACACATACCTTAATAAGTCCAGATAAATAAAAGTATATAAGCCTGTGACTTCCATTATGTGGTTTAGAGACACTTGAATTCTACTTCTTAAAAGATACTTTATATCCTTTAAAACCCTTTTCAGAAGTGAAGACAACAAACTACCAGAGCTACAGTACAAGAACTTCAACTATGTTTTGTGTTAATGTCAACCTCGAAGACATTTTGACAGACAGAAAAGCAAGTGAATAATTAGGGGTTTAATTGTCTTGAGGTGGCTGTTCTTTTACTCAGTGGTCTCTTGTCAGTATGTGCAGTCAAGGTTTCATAGAAAACATGAAAAAAATGTGACATTTTGGACAGCCATTAACAGAAGACTGACAGCTGAAGCTTTGTTAGTTGCCCCAAATGTCTGGCTGTTAATATTTCAGCCTCGGGGACAGACAAGTCTAGACATCATTAATGTTATAAAAAGACATCAGAAAATGACCCTTCAAAGAATAGTCAAATAAATGATCAGGAAGCATGTACCGTCATTTAAATGGACATCTATCGAGGAAGTGGGAGGTGAGAGTGAATACCATGAAGCTTTTATCCATCCTGTGATGGTTTTTCTGTTCTTCATCAATTAACGCTTATTTAATCTGCGAAAAACAGACTAGTAGAGTAATGCTCTTAAGAGTAATAAGAGTTTTATGTGGTGAAAAAAAACTAATATCCATGATTAAAACTACTATCTGATTTGAGGAGAGCAGAACTGAGCTACAGGTGCATGGTGTGACATTAGTTATTGTAGTTTAAAACTGCAACCAGAGTTACCAAAAGAAGCATTTGTGCAACACAGCTCAATGAGGCAATTAATATACTTAGCCTCTACTTTTCATTGTGCTAACTCAAAATCGCACACACAGACATGATACACAATTCTTTATTCTAATGTTCAGAGCCCATCACAAAGATATGTCCATAAATCAGCTTTGAAAAAGTTTGAGAAATATACGAAATATCTCTTTATGAGTACAGAACTTGCCTGATAACCATAATCATGTAAGGGTTTCTTCATTTTAAAGGTAACACACTGACAGCTGTCTCTTCATTCATGTCTGCAGTATGAACAGGAAAGGCTGTTAGATGATCTAACACACCTTTAACAGTGCCATTTTGCCAAAATGTATGCAGCTGTCTGTATTCTGTCCAGGAAGTGACAAATTTTGATAGCCCTCCATATATAAGGTAACTTATATGAGGAGCAGCTGCACGGAAGGAAAGACCTGAACCCGGTAAATGACTGTCGTGGCTGACAAGATAAGAGCAGACAGGGCTGTTAATGGACTGGAGGCTTGTCATCTCAGCACTTTATGTCTGACCTACAGAAGCACATCTAAGACTTAACTTCTTTTTTGCAAGTTAAGAGAAGGCTTGACTTGGTCTGGTCTCTTTGTGTGTGTGTGTGTAAGTGTGTGTGCCCTCTTATTGCTTCCATGGCTGACCAAACTGGGCCAACAGGCTTTATTCAGGACAAATCACAGCTTGTCTGACTATTTTGGACTTCTGTGTGACGATATTTTGAGTATGATGATTAAAAAAAGAAAATGAAAGTTCTGGCATTTTCAGATTTTTCCAGATTACCAAAAATTAAGCAATAACAACCCATGTCATCTGGTCAGTTTGACATCTACAGGTTGTTACATATCATTTAGATCAATATTTCATTATTTACAACGTTAGAAAAGACTTATCAGGAATGTTTTGAATTCATATGCACAACAACATTAAAAATTAGCCATCTAACTTGTTTTAAAAACCTTCATTATCTCATTTGCAAGTCAAAAGGCCACTAAACAAGTACTGCTGCGTTAAGTTGAGGGCTGCACATTTCATAATGTACTCTGTACAATAATAATTAATCCAGAAAAATATTGTCAGTGCTTTTGAGTACTCCATATGATCTGCTGAAACACCATGCAAAACAAAAAGCCTTCATAAGCATGGCTCATAACGTTTTTATTCCATCACAATAAATGTATTTTCAATTCCACTTCCAATATCTGATGAAATTCACTTCCCAGACCTTAAATTAAACTGCATAAAATGTTTTTAAAATGTGTATAATTTAACATTTCCACAACGAAAGGTCTAAAAATGATTTAAGTAGTTGAGTCTGTACCTAAATTTTCACAAATGTTTCCAAATGTTAACTGAAACATTTGTCAGACTGTTGGTAAGAAAGTTGGTAAACGGGACTAAACGAATTAAACTTTAATCCATCACCTTATCGGAGAACATCTCTGTCTGAGTCAGTCAGATAGATTTTCATCTACAATGGTGTCTGTTTGACAGTGAAATAAACAAATCCCATGACTCTACGCTTCTTGACAACATCGGACTACGTCTTTTTTTTTTTTTTTAATTGTTTTGACTGAAATACCTCCAGAGGCAAAATATTACAGTTTGTGCATTTGAGCAAAATAAAAAAAACTATGTTGATCATATTTCTACATTATCCATAAAGAACAAACTGTGCTGCTGCTTTAAAGAGCAGACTTAAGTGGGTGCAAACGATTTTAGCTTTTTACTGTATATACAACATGTTTTATAGCCACATGTAGCCTCTGGGGTGTAAACACGCATTAAGAACTGTATTAGCAGAGATGCGATGATAAAATCGTCCCTGTCGTATCTGTTGTTTCTCAGACATCAAATGGTTCTGCACATACAGAAGCAATAGCGAGCTCAATCCCCTTCATTACACCGTTTCATTGGCATATTTATTTATGGCAGCACAGAGCAACCGGCTTCTTCATCCTGACTAAACACAAATCGTCTTTCATTATCTCGGATAAAAATCTTGGCAACATCCGAACTGTAGCATCCTTAGATATTTAAGCATCGGTGCTTTGATATCTCCAATAAAGCCATCTTCAAACAGAGGGTCTCTAATCGGGGTTCAGAGGGACCTCATGAAAAAGGCTCAATAGATTCTGGCTGTTGTTGAAAGCAGGGCTGTGATGGACGCAGTTTTCTATTGTCAGTATTTAAACGGCTTGTGAGAATATCTGAGGAAGCATGACAATACATGTGATAAAAATATAACCTCAATGAGGCAACATATGAAAAGGATTCACCTTTCGTTACTGAAGTATCAGCAATTTAAGATGTTGAGAAAGGTTTTTTTTAAAGCAGTGAAGTACTTGAATTCACTTCTTAAATACGCGACTTTTACCACAAATCTGACTAACCTACTTCAGCTGTGGAGCAAAGTAAAAGGTCAAGAAAAAAAGGATGTGCTGCTCCTACATTTTCTTAAACACTACCTGCGCTGCATTTTACGTCTATTGAGTCTATTGCGGCAACAAAAGGGCGTCTTTGACTCGTCTTTGCTTTGTGCACGATGGATTTTTACCTCCATGGCACAAAACATCACCACAGAGAAACTGGCCTGGAAACAAATGCTTGTTATTTAGTCTGAGGAGGATTTCACTTTACCGAGGCAAATGGGCCCAGAAATACAGAGAACATCACCAAAAGATTAAGCTGTAACTTTGCAACTTTTGTGCACGGAAAACAGTAGTAAACAGATCTGAAGAGTTAAAAAATCACTTTAGTGGGAACATAACCAGGTATAGAGTAGCTTGTGTTTACAGCTGCAGTACTTAAAACAGATGTGTCCATTCTGTCAAACACAGGCAGACCAACTCAAAAACTAAGGCTGAAACGCCTCCATGTAAACACACTGTAACTTTTTCCTGTGAGATGAGTCCGTACAGGTTCTCCAAGTCAATTTCACCAAACTTTTCCGACTGAACAACCTTGTAAATAACTTATTTTAGTCTTAAGAATGCCACATGTTCATGAGTAGGTACATGTTGATAAGACTTGAATAGTTGTGTCACTCCATTTAGGGTTGGATGTCATTCACAAAAGTGTCACCCAAGAGTAAAAAGAGGAGGTTTGCATCACAAAAATCCTCTTGTCGGAAATTATCAGAGGAAAACTAAATTAATTTAGAAATATTAGTAATCATGTTAGAAGACCTGAATCAATTGGAAAATGTTAATAATACATCTGTGACACAACATGTCAGCAGAGCAGTACCGCAGTGTTACAACAGTAAAGGTCTGACAGGAAGTTACATGCTGAAAAACATCTTACTTGAGCAAAGCAGGTGGTCTGTGACTTAAATGATACCGAGGGATGTGACAGTCAGGAAGGTGGACGAGAGAATATAATGAGGTGCATGAAACTGTTGAGTGTTGCAACAGAGGATGTTTCCGCTCAACAGCCACCTGCATAAAGACTGCACAGCAGGTGTCTATTTACAAAAAAAAAACAGAAAAAAACCCCTCTGAACTGTAATTTCTAATGCCAAAATATATATAAAGCAGCTGGGGATCAAACCACCAAACCTGTGATCAGCAGACCACCCACCTTTCTGAGCCAAAGCCACCTTAAGTAGCACTTTCATTTCAGATAATACAAAAAACTGCTTTGATATACTGATACAGAAATGTTTACAGTCAGCTATTGTTTTAGATGCTCACTACAGTGACTTGTTAGATCAGTGGTGACTTTATTGTCACACAGGAACAAGATCCTAACTTGAGCTAAATACTTACAGAATGATAAAGACTGTAGAAAAGAGACAGGAAATAAAATGGCCTACAAATAAACAAAAAGAAATACATTTGTTCCTCTGTTGTGAAAATGTGTGTATAAGTGTGTTACTTTCTGTATATGTTCCTCTAGTTACTGGTAATTAATTTCACCATCAGTGCCAAGTGACAGTTATCATGTGATATTATCGGAGCCTGGATAGTGACACTATTACAAAAGCTGAGCTCAGTGTTTTCTCAGATGTAGAAGAGGCTAGAATGTGCTTTAATTTATTCATCAAGGCCTCCATTAGCAGACAGCTTTGCAACTGCAGGTTCGACGTCTACGCACACACACATTTACAATGATGCATGTTTCAAAGTAACTAATTGCATGTGCGAAATGTGTGAAAATGTTCCAGCACCTGGTTAAAAAACTCACATGAAGCTGAGGAACATTCTTATCCAAGGTAATAGAGGCTGCGTGACATTTTCCTGAGGAAAAGAGGACTTGCATACTTCAGAAATAACTTCAGAAATAAAGATCTGAGAGAGGAAGTCTGTGAACGGATAATTGCAGCTTTTTCTTTGCTTGACATTCAACTGGATCTTTAGCCCGGGGGTATTCAAACGAGCAGGTGGAACTCGGAGTAGTCGGCAGCCGCGGCAAAGAATTGCAGAAGGAGCAGCTGATAATGATGTCTTTCCCCCCGATGTGACTCTCCGTGAAGACCCTGGTCTGTTGTTTCCCCATCTGACAGGCTGGCTAACTGCACGAGCTCCTACTGTGGTAAAAGCTGTGTGCAAACCCATTTCCACTTACGCACATTTAAATACACAATAAATCAAAATCCATCTGCGTCTGACCTGTTCCAACATTTTCTGGCTCGCTGAAAATAAATTTAACACTGGTTGAAGGTGTTGATCAGAACAGAAGGATGCAAGAAGGAAACATACAACAGAAAAAAAAAATAATGACAACAAATTACAGAAAGAAATTAGCAGGTTTTTTTTGTTGCATGACTGAGCCGATGGAAAACAATTAGAAATGAAGGAAACAAATGAAAGGAAAAAGCTCCGGAGCCCCTGAGACACATAAGAGGTAGCTCATAAGAGGTCATCTTCCTCCCCCTTCACAGATCATTGTCGGCCAAAACATTTGCCCAATTAGGCAGAAACTCGAATCCATTTGGAGGATCACGAAGCACCACAGCGAAGGAAAAACATGGCTGTATGTGTGCACCCTTGCTTTGTGCCTGCAACCCTACATTCAGACAAACAAAGTATTTTCTTTTAGTCATGTTAGTGTCATGACTCAAGCTATGTAAGTTCTGTTCACCACCAGACTAAAATATATACACAACTGCTGTATAGATGGCCATGAAATTCCATACACAGATTCATGGTCAGAGAAGGATGAATCATACTAACTATGATCATGCTTTTTCTGCCCCCATGAGGTTGACCTTTGTGGTTTTAATTAAAATGTCTCAAAAGCTCTCAGATTACATTCAAAATCAGTAAATCTGTGCTTTTCAGAGGATGATTTGTAATCATTTTGGTAATAGTGGCGTCATCAGGTGCCCATGCTGAACAATATACCTACTACCTTAGCATGTTAACACTGCCGTCATGAGCATGTTAGCATGCCGACGTTAGCACTGCTCTGCTTAACTTCGGCCTCACGGAGCGGTAAACATGGCTGTCGACTCTTTATCTCAGGCGGGAACAAACACGAGCAAAGAACTCAAAACTGTCCCACACAGGATTCCTACTTCACAGCTGGCTGGGGGAGTTTGTTGTATGTTGTTCCCCCTTCTATCTATCTCTCTCTCTCTCTCTCTCTCTCTCTCTCTCTCACTCACTCTCCTTCTCTCTCTCCCTCATTTCTTGTCTTATCTCT
>JAQNCA010000017.1:18166996-18178222 GCA_029783725.1 Acanthurus tractus | reverse complement strand
AAAAAATACTGACAAAAGATACTGGCTTACAAGAAGGCGAAATCAAATGTGCTACATAAAAATGAGTCGATGCATGAATGTATCCAAAAAATGATTTTAAATGAACTTGTTCCTGAGGAAAGATATTCAGCATGCGAGTTACCCTGATGGCTTAAGAGTGCTCAGGTTTGCAGTATTCATCACCACAGGAGCACAGATCACACTCTGAAGCAGGAGATCTGCAGTGTGTTTGCCTGAAGACACAATACCTTTGGTGGAGATGCTAAAAATGTTGCTTGCATGATCCATTCAGACACTTGTTGCACTTGCTGCTTCGGTGTTAATTGAAAATAAATGAGCAGCAGTGCAACAAGGTTTAAGACAGGCGAAGGAGACGACTGTTCAAATTAATCTGTCGGATTTTTATTAACAAAAAACAAAAAGCCCGACGGCGCTGATATGAAATGTTAAATTCTCAGAACAGAGAATTAACACCATGTTTTCAACAGTCAGAATCATCGTGACTTCACCCACTGTGAGGCATCAAACAACTGTAGTCTAAAGGCTGAAACCAAATGATACTAATCATCCAACAGATAACAACAACCACCACTGTCTATATAATAACATTAGTAAACGGAGTCTCTTGTAATCAGCTCCTCTCATCAACACAACAGCTGTGATAATGGCAGAAAGTTTTACCCAACAGTCGCTGCTTTGATTCGCACGTCTTTGTTTCTCGATATTACTGCAGCTCGGAAGTTATGAAGTGAATAACAATGTGTGTATCCTCAGGCAGGCTGTTAAATCTCTCCACTGTCAGATTCAACCTGAGCTCAATAGGCAGTAATCCATCCGAAGTATAAAGTAAAGAGGCTGCAACAAGTCGAGGAGTTTTGGAAGGCCCTCGGTCGCCTGCAGCAGATTTCAGCAATAATCATTTTAATGCTTTTTGTATCTTCGTTTTTTTTACTCAGGTGTAAGAAATACAGGAAAATAACAGGTATTTCAAACTGCATATAAAAACATTTGAGCTCTTCTGATCCCTCGCCTTACTCCACTTTATTAACTGTGCGTACATGTCTCCAAACAACTGAGACTTCAGAAATCTTCGGATCAGATAGAAGCACATAGCAATAAAACACAGCTGATGTTAATCCTGGAGCATAAAACATAACTGACGCGGCTCGAGAGTGAAGCCCCGGACCTGACATCTTTATGCATCTGTTTGGATCCCCAAAGAAAGAGCTGAAAAGGAAACTCAAACACACACATACTTTAAAGTCAAGAACAAGCTTGTTTTCAATGGTTTGTTATTTTCCAAATCAGAGAACAGGAAGTACGATTCCTAAAACACTGACTATCCTCAACACAGCAGCCATTCATCACCTCTATTTATTTAACCAGCACAACTCTTAAATAGGACATCATAAAAGAGGGAATTAATTTTAAGCGTGAAGAAACCCAATTAATTCTCAGTGAGAGGGAGCTAATCAGTTTGTCATTCTGTGTATGCAGCTGTGCATGTGTGTGTGTGTGTGTGTGTGTCTGCATGTACAGTCTGGTATGTGAATATGCATGCACATATGTGTTTGGCAGTGTGTGTATTTGAGAGTGTGCATGCTGATTTTACAAAAAAAAAAATGTCTATATTAAGCATTTTGGCTGTGTGTGGAAAATTCGTTCACACATGGAATTTTATATTCTTTATGATTAACACACAGCGAGGTTTCACTGTTCATACACTCACGCCTGGACCTTACATTCAATGGGGATTACTCAGCTGCCGTTCTTTTAGTCTCTCGCTGGCCTTTTTCTTCAGTCGAGGCCACAGAAAGGCTTGCTTTAAGCTTGCATCAGCCGCTAAACAGCTGCAGGACGAGGGCCAATTAGAGGCCTCAGAAATCTTATTCATATGAGAAAATTGTCAAAAACAAGAGATCGATACTGTGCAAAGTGTCTATGAAGAATTCAAAAGCTGAAGTGCGTCATCAGAATAGATTAAGTTTAGAGATTATTTCGACTGATACACAATGACATAAATTGGATCCTGAGAACATGGCACACAGACAGAATGTCATGGGCAAGTCAGCAGGGTGTGTGTGTGTGTGTGTGTGTTTGTGTGCTTTAGATCACAGCATGTGTGGCTCTTTTCCCCTGACGCTCAAAACCTGAACAGGAACTTATTAGTCTCGAAGGCGATGGATTAACTAGGAATTTCCTTCGAGCGAAGACAGTTTCAAGTCAAGAAGCTTGAACTGTTAAATAATAAAAACATCACAAAAAAATGGCAGCAAAACGAGTCAGCGGAGTAGACGCCTGACAGGCTGTTGTTGTTTGCTTCAGGCTGTATGATCTATGTGAAGTCTGGAGGCCATGGATGTGTGGCTGAGGCAGGTCGCTCCCAAGGAGCAAAAGTGACCAAAAAAGTGTTGAAACGCTCTGCCTGGGGAACTGGAACAAGCAGAAGCAGCTAGATGTTTACAATCCTCTGTTCCAGTTCCCTTTGCAGTCCCATGAAAAGAAGGGAAGTGTATTTTCCAGCTTAGAGCCTGAAAATAGTAGTTTGTTGCCAGTTTATTCAGTTGGCGTCTCACAGTAAAAAGCTTCAATCAGTTTGAGGAAGTATGATGTTCTAGTTATGGGTTTTGCATTAAAACGTGTCACGTTTAAGTGCATAACTATAACTCACTGATGTAAGCTGCATCTATGGAAGGTTTAAAGGAACTTTGTAAAAATTTTAGTAGTACCGTGGAGAATGTTTGCCTGTATGCCCTTCTATTTGAAAAATAAAAAAACATACAGCATAAACACAAGCTAAGAAAATGATACATATTCTAACTGCACATTTTAGAATATTTCACTCGGACACTGCTAATTTTAAAAGTCAGCTAAGAAGACGACTAACAGCTGACAAACACAGATGGAGACAGAAAAAGGTCCGAAAACATTTCCAAATTTTAGCTTTACAAAAACTTCCCATTTAAAAAATATTTTCGAATTTTGTTGTTGTTGTTGTTTTATTGGTGTCATTAATATACACATAATTTGGGTTTAAAACAGTTAATGAAAGCACTGCTCTGTTTCTCTCGAAAGGAAACCCTTCATTTAATTAAACACTTAACACCTTTTATGAAACTCTTTTACTACATATATGATTCTGTACAAACATAGATGTACTGGCAGCTTAAGTGGTTTGCAGATTGCAACCACAAGGCAGAAATTCTAATTATTTTAATGGTTTAAGCTATGTTTCATTCTAAATTTCATTTCCTATTAAACTGATTTCATTTGTTCTGTTCACAGCGTAAGTAGGTTAGAGAAACAGAGCTGAAACAGGAAAAATAATCCAGTGTTCTGACCCCAATATGATTAATAATGACAAATGTACTACATATTGAACGCTCTGGAGTAAACATCACCATCCATGTTTGTTATTCTCTAAGTAGCAAAGACAAATTGGTATCATTTATTTCATGCAACACAGCAAAGCAGAAGAGTACAGCTTAAGAAGTAAACACAAAGCAAAGTTTACTTTTGTTGTATTACAACCAGGAGAGAATCTGTCAGGAAATCTGTAAAAAAGGAAATAAATAAAGGAAACAGGCTCAGTCGAGTTTTTATTTAAGAAAACTTGAAAACAGTGATTATTATATCATCATTCACACATTTAAAGGATACTTATACATGCTTTTAAATCTAATCTAGTGAAAAGATATTAACCAAAGCAAAGCAGTGATAGTTGGTAGGTTTGGCTCACAATGATGCAACTGTCGCCACTGCTGGATTCATCAAGGCTAACTGCTGCCCTGGTGACGCTAACCGCACGCTTTGTCACACAAACACTCTCTATCACACTGTTTCAAAAGGGCTCATGCAGATACACACAATCTCTTCCCCTTCACAAAGCCGTGCCCTCCTCCTCTGCAGCCCTCTCCTCCATCTTTACTGAATCTCTTTGTGGCTCTTTCTCTCCCCCCCCGCCCCCCGTGTATGATCTGATCTGAACTGTGCCAAGCTGAGCTGGCCTGAATAAAAAGGCTAAAGAAGCCCTGGCTGCTCTAAAACCCCTAAAAAAGAGACAGAGAGGGGAAAGGAGAGCAGCAGCAGCAGTGGCATAGCCGCCCCGAAACCTAATAACCTTAATTAGATGGGACTCATACGATGTGCAGCGCAAAATGAGGTCAAGTGGAGGAAGAGAATATGATTACAAGTCAGAGTACAGACGGACAAATACGGCACAAGAGAGGGACAATGAGGACAGACAGCTGAGATCAGTGCATGAGATCATGTATATTACGGTGGAAATGTATATCTGCACAGTGAGTCAGTGGTCAAGTAGTGACCGAACGAATTCAAGGACACATGAAAACTCAGCAAGGTTTTATCAGAATATTTTACAAATGTTCGATCTTTCGACATGTGACTGTGTTGTTGTTCCACATCTTAGCAGACATGTGTGTTTTCAATAAAAAATTGTCCCCTATCTGGACTTGAACACATCCATTCTTTTCATATCTTTATTTTTAAGGAGGATTTTAAGGAGGTAACTGGTTGAGTGGAGTCGCTGCACTGGCAGGAGGTGCAAAGAGTGCCATGCACAAGGGCCCAGAAGCTTTCAGGGGCCCGTGAAAAATGGGGATTATTGCCTCTTAATTATTATAATTCATGTAGAGCATGTCGCCCAGCCTTCAGAGAAACACTGAAAAAGACTTTAATATAAATACGATTGCAGTATTTAAGCTCAACCACTGTCCCACTTTGTGTATCAGACTTATGGTTTTGCATGATCTGTATTTCTGCATATGTGTGCATGAGTGTGTGCTTGTATTTAGGGCAAGAGGGAGGGTCCAAGAAAAAACACCGGCACCGGGGCAAATCCCAATCAAGTTCCACTGCTGAAGTTGCAGCAGCACTTTATGACTTTGTTTGTTTGTTTAATGAAGAAAATCCAGAGGCAGGTTCAGCAACAGAAACTAACATACTGTCATTCAGTGTGAATAATGCATCCATTTGTATTTTACATACATTTTATATTCTGTGCACTTCATATTTATTTCATTGCATTAGTGTTAACAATGTGCACATCAATGTTTCACTAACAAAGTTCAAAGTCAGATCTGTTTGCTGCTCTTGTTACATTATGAAACTTTAAAACACGGAAAATACAGAACAACAACATTCATGAGGCAGAGAGCTACTAATGTTACTGTTACTGTTAATATGGTATGCATTTTAGACAATACGGCTACTATAAGACACACAAAAAGACCCTGCAAAATTAAAATAGAGTCTGAAAATTCTGAATAGTTACTTTCAGACGTTGACATTAACTATTCTGATTAAACCTTCCCTCTAGTTTCTTCTCCTCTGTGCACATCTTAAGGATATATAACTATGACACGTGATGTTACATAAAACCAAATGGCAGGTGGTTCTAAGTGTTAATATTACAAGTGGGACCATTTCATAGTGGGCAGGACACGACGACATGAAAGGAAAATTCTTTCATCTATTTTTTATTCATGGCAGAAGGGAGACCCAGTCGCACAGTATCAAAGGTTCATTTAAACATCTTTAACTGGTGAGACCTCAAAGGGGAAAATGGCCAATACTGAGTTACTTTGTAAATCCAAATACAGCCTGTGTCTCTGTCTGTGTTCCTGACTCACTTCAGCACAGCTGCTCCTAAACATGAAGAGACATGGCTGAGAGACGGAGGGGAAAAAAAAAAGGAAGAAAAAGAGGGTGAGAAAAGACCGATATAGACATCACAAGCTGTGTTGTCCACTCTAAACTGAGGTGGAAAAAAAGATACAAAGCGAGACGGAGGAGAGCTGAGCTGAGAAGTGTAAGCACATGTGAGCAGCAGATGGACTGATAGAAAAGGCAGAGACGGGAGTTTATAGAAAAGGCTAAATCTAGCCTGTGGTACAGACGTGCCTCTTTGTCACCGCCGCATCACACAGCGAGCTCCATGAGCACTTGGATCCCATATTTTTTTATTTTTTTTTTTAGCTATGAGGTATTATTACTTTGAAACGCCGCAGTGATGACAATGTCAAAGTACAGTCTGTCAGCTTTAATTTTGGGGTATTTTCATCAGAAGTGGAAGAACACTTTGAGAACTAAAGCCTTCACTTAACTCATGTTCTCCAAGTCTATGAGTGCCAAAAGTATTTGGACAGATTAAGATTAGGTTTACATTCATAAAGTAGCCACTTTTGCTATCGAGAGCCTAAATTTTAATATACACTGACGGGACTTTGTCAGTGTGAAGACAGCGGATTAATCATCTGAGCTGTGGATAACCTCAGCACACGGTTCACTATGTGAATGAGAACATGATAAAGTAGGTCTGTGTGTTTACGTGCTACCATAATGCTGAAAGGTCCACAGTATGATTGATGAGCAGCAATTGTCTGCATAGCAACCGCAACTAAGCATGGCCCGTCTGCCAAGCCTCATTTCATGGTGCTGTAATAACAGCAACACTTTGCATTTAAAGAATTTAGAGGAATTTTTTCCCTTTTTTATTTAAGTCTTTCCAAAACAATAAGTGCATAACCAATTGCATAAGAAAAGAAATTAACAGTTTGTTCATCTGTTCTAACACAAAAAAAGATGCTGGCATGTCAGGCCGACCAGCTTACTGAGCCCAAACACCTACAACTACAAATGAGCCTTACTGCCAAGGCTGACGAGCACATCATTTACTGACTACATTAGCTTGTGTGACTACAGATCATTTAAAAATATAAATAAATAAACACTGTTCCTGACTAGCACATCCACTGTGTAGTAGTTCCCCCCGCTGTGCTAATGCTATTAGGATTTAGGCCAATGACATGAAGAAATGTAAATAAAGATGGACGACGTGACAGCTTCCTGAAAGGGAAGTCAAAACATCTTGATTGCCCCCTAGTGTCTGGCTGCAGTATAGCTCAAAAATCCCAATTTTTCCAAATTAGTGGATTAGGCTTATGTATGTTCCAGTGCTCAAGTTTGGTTTTAATTAGTTTTTTCATGCTCTAGAAAAGGGGTGTATAATCATGATTGACAGGTAACTCTAACCTGTGACTGAGCTGGGCGGGTGTATGGATGGGGTCTTGATACCGCAGCTCCATCCACCAATCAATACTGACGCTTACCCCAATGATGTCACTAGTACATAATGACAAGTAGGAACTTGTGGAAAGAAGTGGCTTAGGGAAGAGATTACAAGACTGGCCAAAAAAAATCCTGCAATTACAAGACTTCCCAACCTTACACTCTTTCTGCAGAGTTTTAGTACCAACATGCACGACTCCAGCAGTCATTTCCTCCCTTACATCAACAATAAAAGTAGTAGTGATGAACTGTAGGACTTCAACAGACAAGCACATATTCAGGCTCAACAGAAGGAACATTCATTTAAATGCCCTATTGTATGTCTTTGATTCATCCTAATAGAAACTAAATATTGAATTTTAACTGCAACACTTAAATCAGTATTGCATTAAGCTTTTGCACATAAAGGCATGAGAGGGGGGAAAAATGTTCTTTTCCAAATCTGGACAAATACATCCTTACATGGCATCTTACAAAACAAAAAATAATTGGAGCAAAAGCAATAAGGACCAGGGCTGCTTTCGTACTCGGAGCATGAGTGAACACTTCAAAGCAGATTCACCTGCATTATTCTGAGAAGAATAGCATGCATTATGCAGTATTTTGGGTTTTCAAGAGTCACACTCACTTGCATTACACAGCAAAGACAACAGCCATTATACTGGCATATGGGTTCATATTTTCCTAGTTATTACTGCCTCTCCTGTCTGAACAGAGGAGATTCTGAGTCACTGGCTTGTAATTGTTGTTCTTGTTCTTGATGTTGTTTATGGTTAATTAATGAGCTTGTGGATCAAAGGGAGAATCTCTGATCCCACTGGAAGTTTCGACCCATATCTTTTCTTTATCCTCCAAAAGCCCTCTCCCTCTGCTTATCAATAGGACACACCAGTCATAAAAACACACCATGGGAACACAAAAGTAAAAAAATTAATAAATAAATAAAAAAGTTGCGCTGTAACCGTAACTTCTTAGTCACAAGACTGCTCGTTAGATAGAGTCTGTTTGTTTACTGGATGCGAGTCAGACGTCTGTGGAACAATTTATACAGACGAGTTAGTTTGTAGCACTACTGTATGATGTAATGAGGCCGCAATTTGTGTCACAACAACCTGCTTTCTAAATGTGAAGGATGTATATTTTTATGCCACTTTCTAATTTTTTTTTACATTTTCAGGCATCTTATTGTTCCGTGGCAGTGGCTTGCCGCGATATATTGCCTCTGCGGAGGTCTGGCAAGTTTCCTTTTGTTTATAAGCTGTCAGGATTCCTGCCTTTTAAAGCTGATCTCCAGACTGTGATGCCGTTTATACATTCAAGCATTTTTATAATTGTCCACAGGCCAAATGGCCAAAATAAGACTCTATCAGCTTGTGCTGCATCCTGGCTGGTCTAAATCACAGGCTAACCCGCTCCACAGAGTATAAGCCTGTACGACAGCATCCAGTTTATAACACAATGGTTATGAACACAGACTGATAAAAGTCATACAAAACCAGGATAAGTGCAGATCCTGAGGAAAGTGTAAAGTTGCTCAGATTAACACACAAAATAGAAACTCTACTTCTGCAGGATTTGATGGCAACCAAACCAATTAAAAAATCAGCTCCACCAGCTGCTAAGCATGTTTATTAGTTTAGCAGTTTAATAAAAAACACTTTAATTAGCCACTTTTGCCCTGAATTTGGATGCAAACTGGCCTTCTGAAAGGACCACCGGAAGATCTGTGTGTGAAAATCTTTTGTTTATTTAAGAATCCATTCATCTCAGTAAGAAGCTGATTAAAAACACAAGTTTTTAGGCTTTAAAAGATTAAAAAGGTGATGTTTTTTTGTTTACCAGTAAAACTACACTGTAATGGATTCACCTGAAGTACCACTGTTATGTTTTTCAAGTTGTTTCTTGGCAAAATTTTTAAAAAGTAAGTTTATTCAACAGAGTTAATAAGTTGTTAATTAAAGATCCCTCTCAGATGCGTGAACCATCCAGGTGCAACAAACCCTTTGCCCCAGCTGCTTAACAAATCAAAAAACCTGGAGGAAACACTGTAATAGCATTCAACTGACTCAAACATTGTTAGTTTTTAAAAAGATGCCAACTTGATTCTCTCAAAACACAAAGAAGTTGCTTTAAAAATTGAAGGTGAGTTTGAACATTTGAAGTGCTTAAGAAGAGGTCATCTGCTATCATTTTTAGTGAACAGTTGATTGAAAATAGAATTAAAAATGCAGGCGAGAGTCATTAACATGCAGGTTCATAAATTCAGAGGTGGTTCAATGCTTTAAACCCTGACGTCAACCCCAAAGCATTACATAATCGGGATTTGCTTGGTTGCAAATATTTTTCTTGGGCTGTCAGTCTCATTCCAAACACAAACACACCTCCACAAGAATAAAAAGACATAAGTGTAATACACTAAATGGGACAAAGGTTTATGTAGCTATTTATTTCATGTTAAAATCATTTTAAATGCTGTTGTTTAACAGTTCGAAGGAGAAATGGTCAACATGATCTATACAAATTAAAGGTAATAATCACCGTCCTTCATGGGGCCCCTAAAAGCTTTGGACCCCGATGTATTGCACCACCTGTATCTACTGTTGCTACGCCTGTGCTTCAACCTGACACCAGCAGCTTGTGTGCACTGATAAAAGGTTGTGTTAACATCATTGCCCGCCCACCTTATCGTTATCACTCAAGCCTCACAGATGAATGTCATGCAATTCTGCTGTTTCTCCGAAACCTCAGTAGACGTGTTAACGGCTTTATGAAATTTGGTTTTTATTACTCACAGACGATTAAAAGTACCACGCAATTAAGCTGAAAATTAAAATGCTTCAACCTCTATCCCCTCGAGCTGTTTAGTTTCACTTTCTTCCCTCTTTGTTTTTTATCTTTTCTCTGTATCCATCTGTCTTTTTACTCATTTTCTTCATCATTACATTGTCTCTGCCTTTTATTTTCGAGCGCCAGTCCGTCGGGATGTGCTGAAGTGCCCTCCCACTCTGATAGCTTTTTAAGCCCACTTAGATCAGACATCCATGCAGATTCATGTGAAAAAATCCCACTCATTCAGACCAGAGTTTGCACATCTGGTGAGTTAATGCACACATACATGAGCAGAAGAAGTGAGGGAGTAAGAAACATGAGAAAACAAATGAGAGGGTGACAGGTGAAGGGAAGATCCTGCAGTTTTCCAAAGATAAAAATACATGCTTCCTCCTCAAATCACTGCTGTTTGTCAGATTATTCAGTCAGTTTGGTTGAATATGATTTCAAGGTTTTTGGAGCAATTTGGAAATACAGTTTATGTGTAATGTGTAAGGCTCTGCTCGTAGCAACACCTCAGTCTGCAGTTCCCTTCAGTTCTACAGAGTGTTTTTGTTCTTTTGAGCTCGCAGCCTCGGTTCAGACCTTTAAATCCACCCCCAGTACACCAAGTTCAGTTGATGGATTCATTGTGACAAGTCATAGTGGTTTTGGCATCCTAAAAAAGAGACCAAATCTGTTTTTCTAAGATGGTAATGGCATTATTTGAGGCACAGGTTGGGTCACGACTTTGGCAGACTAAGAAAAATCTACTATATATGTTAAATCCAAGGAGAAAACTGCAAAACCAAGCAGTGCTAATAAAATATGATTAAAGATTCTGCATTTATTTCTCACAGCCAGTGTTTTCAGAAACATATTTTTAAGTACTCTGTGAGTTTAATATGAGAAAGTTTCTATCTCAGCCAACATGTTGAAAATGTAATGAGCCAATTCCAAACACCACCCAACGCACAGTTTATCCTCCACCTGTTGAAGCTTTCACTGTTCTGGTGTTCCAAGATACGCTGATCTGTATTGACTAGCTACTGGAAATCAAATCTCCCTCCCTCACAGAAATCCCTGGGAGAGGAAGCTACGTCACACTAAAGACGGAAACAAAGTGTAAAGAGTTGACATGTCTATCCGATAGCAGGCAGAAAGAGTGGATACAATGAAACATTAAGCAGCTGAAGAGCCACTGACATTTTCTGTTTTAGAAGCTGGTAGAGATTGAAAGAAAGCTAAAAGAAGAATTAATCTAGGATCTTGGTGAGGGTTTGTGTTTGCTTCATGTGATATTAACAACTATGTACAAATAAGATTTCC
>JAQNCA010000017.1:18135374-18152856 GCA_029783725.1 Acanthurus tractus | reverse complement strand
AAAAAAAATCACACTAAAAACATACACACATGCTTGCAGAAGCTAAAGCTATGCAGCATTGGTTACATATAAAGATAGCTTACTTCCCCCCTCAATTTCAGTGTAAAATAATGAATGCCATAACTGTCAGTCATACAGTATGCAGTATATCAGTTCAGAGGAGTGAGCAGTCAGTGGTCAGTGGTGATTGAGGTAAAAACTGCAGTCAGTAAAACTATATTTTTAAAACTTCTCCATCACTACAACCATGAAACATCCTTTACTATGTAGCTATAAATGTAAACAGAAAACTAAACCAATTGGTGCATGTATGAGATTGGCTGTAGACGGACGGATACACACACGTACGCTTACACACACTTCCATGATCCCCTCATGACCTCTTCCAGTCAGAGATAACCGTATTTATTAATGAGGAATTATTTCATTTATCTAATCTATATACCCGCTCTTCATGATAACTGGGCAAATGCACCACTCTTGAGATAGGACTGAAAGGTTAGAAAGTGGAAGTGAATGTTTTTTTGCCAAAGCACTTCTTCCAAGGTCATAAATAAAACTTTCATTTTCTATTCAAGTTTAATTCATATTTATAAAGGGTCTAAGCCCCCCTCTGATCTCTGCATGTGTGTGGTTATCTATCACTGAATATAATTACATATGTGTTGCAAATCATTTTTAGAAGAGAATATTAATGATCGCCTATAGATAAATAAACACATGAAAATGTTTCATTGTTACCTCACAGCTGCATTACTCTGGTACAAACCATCCATGAACTCACTGTGTTTGGATACAGTGAAACAAACTGCAATTTGTGATTTGAGAATAATTCCACTTAAAAAAAGATCATCATCACTCTGAATTAATGACTGTTTCACTTTTATAAATGTGGACGTAATTTCTCTCCCTTTTGGACTCTAATTATTAATTTTAGACTGAAATTTTAGACTTATCTAACATCGTTTTCAACAGCATTGACCGCAATGGTAAAAAACTGCACTCTGAGACGAGATTACTGTTGCTTTTCCACTGATATATCAGTATTTTAATTTATGATATATAAATGTTCTAATCCATCCCAAGAGGTATTCTAAATTATATACAATAAGTTAAAAAATTGTTTAAGGGTTAAATTAATGTTGCTATTCAGACTTGCGTGTTAACATGTCAAGTTTTCACTCAGTATTCTTAACAGATACTGTTTCTTGTGAGGACAAATAGAGCCATCAGATTTCCTGCTCTGTAGCATAAAAAAGAAACCTTTTTTTTGCTCATTCTTCAGGACATCAAGAGAAAAATGGTGGATGAAAAGAAGGAAATGGAGGAAAAGCTAAAGATCATTGTCAGGGAGGAGAGGGAGTCTCGGACAAGTGAGAGACAGCAGCTGCTGGAGGAAATCAAGAGGCTGTCCATCACCAACTGAGCCGACCAAAAGTTAAAGGCCAACCTCCAGAAGCCAAAGGAGGAGATTAGGTGAAAAGAAGAAGAGATTGGCTCCATTCACCACCAGCTCTCTGCTGCAGAGAAAAAAAAAGGAAGCCATGGTTGCTACAAAAGCACTGAAAAAACTTTAAAGAGTTAAAAAAAGAGAGCAGGAAAGCTGAGGGGAGCATTACACGGAGAGATTATCTTTCTTTGTCAGAGCCTCGATGTCCTCAGAGAAGAAACTAAACGGACAAGAGCATCTGAGTCTGGTGAGTTAAAGAGCACTGCAGAGAGCCGGGAGGAAGAAGTAAGCCACCTTAAAGAGCTCCTCTCTGAAAAGGATGAGGAGATCAGCAGCACCGAAGAGAAAAGACAGGCTGCTACTTAAGCTCACATGGACACCTTCGCTCAGCTAGCTAACAAAGATTTAGCTCTAAAACAGAGCCAACTTCAATGCGACGATCAGTGAGAACAACTCAGCAGGCAGCTGGCAGAGAGAGAGGACAGAGCCACTGAAAAGAGCTCTCACAGACAGGGGAGAGCTCAAAGTGAGAGAGGAGAGCTTCAAGAAGAAGTTCTCAGAGACAGAAGAGAGTTTTCAGAAGGGACTTTTAGAAGAAGAGCAGAGCTTTAGGAAGAAGCTTAAAGAGAGAGAGGGGAGAGCTTTAGGAGGAAGTCCTCAGAGAAAGAGGGTAGTTTTCAGCAGAAACTCTCAGAGAGATATGAGAACTTCAAGAAGGAGCTCTCTCTTGGTTTGAAATCTCTTACACTCTTAGCATCCATTGGTCCATACTGATAACATACATTAAACCCCTTAAGTCCTCAAGCAATTGACTATCTTGTGTGGATTTTGTTTTTTCTAACCTATTCTAGCAGTCAGCAGCACATTTCATAATGAATTTCATCGAGAAACACCTGAAGTTTGGACCTTGTATGTTTTAAAACCTTGGTTTTATATTAGCTTTGTCTGAGAACGGATAAATTTAACCCTAATCCTAACCCGAGCTACTGCAAGTTACAGCTTTTTATTAAAACATTATCCCAGGCTGGTCAAGACTAACAGGCTGAAAAACTCTCAAAAACTTTACTTTTTAGAGCATTTTCATTGCATGAGCGGATCTGAAGTGATTAAACATTGATGATGATAGCAAGAATGATAGCAAATTTTAGCTGCCGGCAGCTATTTCAGCCTTTGAGGGTTAATCTGCAGCCATCTCACTGGTTACAGACAGGAAACTATCCCCTCATCCTTCTTCATTTCTTTATATTCCTCTAATTTTCACTCCACTCTCAAATTTGATCACATTGGAGAGGATTACACTGGGGAAACATTGTTTGGTGTGAGATCATCAGCCAGCGGTCAAAATAATTAAGGCCTACTTGTTCAGGCTCAGAGAAAGCTTCCCCAACACACACACATACATACACACAAACACACACAAAATCCTAAATCACACAGTTCAATTCTCCAATTCTGTCATGCAAAATCTCATTTCACAAAACTAAATCTGCGGAAAAACTTTCTACATTCAGTGCACATTCACTACCTTGATGGCTTAAGTTTCTGCAGGGAAGAAACTACGTTGTGTCCAAACTCTAAACTCAGAAAAATAAGCCGTTTAGCGATGGTGGTCCAAACCTTTTAGCATATTTTTCATCAAGAAATGTCTTCCTCCTGTTATTTCACCTCAAAATGACAGTCAATGCAGTTAACTCAGACACAGAAATTTTACCCATTTTCTTTTGTTGTCCAAATGTTGTATGATCATCATTTTATTATTACACCTTCCAAACAAAACTGGGAAAAAAACAAACTAAAACTTGCCAAATTATTTGTGCCTCCAAGAATTAACTACTTAATGTGATTGTACGTGTGAGATAAAAAGGCTCAGGAGGACAGAAACACTGTGGGGGGATGTTGTAATTGAATTTTGGACCTTATAAGACTCCACCTTGAACAGGTAACAGTGCAGCAGCTTCCAGACATTGATTACTGCTCCTTATCCTGACATGCTAAAGGGAAGGTTCTTTTTGAAAAGTACTTCCTCTTGGCTGCATTAAGAAGACTGAGTTTCTGTTAAATCTTTGACCTCCCAGAGCTTCACTTTGTTTTTGTTGCCTGTTTCAAATCTTTTGTCAGGTAATTTTACAAAGTACCTCATGGTACATGCAGAGACAGCGGAGAAATGTGTGCGAGCAGGTGCCTGTGTTTGCCTGTAACGTGTGTGTTTTGAGCAGCAAAGGAGGAAAACCTAATTATTCCTGTGATCAAAGCAATTATTAGAAAAAAGGAAAAACTCTGACCCAAAAACGTCTGAGCTGGAAAGCAAGACAGCTCAATCTGCTGCAACCTATTAAAAGAGTTATTGAGCATTCACAGAGCACTACACCCCCCCCCACACACACACACACACACACACACACACACATGAATGCATGACAAAAGTCATACATTTACAGAACCAATGGCATGCAAAACGTGAACTGAATTACTAAAAGCAATACTCACGATCAGCGTTTTCACCTATTGGCTCTCAAAATGACTCACAAACACAAGGCGTGCATCGATTTGAGTGACATACAAAACCGCTCACACATAGCACATTCTAATTATTGCACTTTATGCTCATACGCTTTAATAACCTTCCTTACATCTTGTATCTCAGCTCCAGACAGCTCAGGAACAAACAACTCGCACCGAGCCAAAAGCACTGCAGAATAAGTCAGCCTTTACACCTACAGAAGATCATTTGCTATTCATATAGAAAGTACATAACAATCTTTCCTCCATGCATATTAAATTCAGGGATCCTCACCGTGTGGTGCAGATTGACACATTGAAAAAAAAAGTGCACAGTATTGTAGTTTTATGACACAAATGCAACTGCAGCTCTCGAGGTGTTAAAACTTAAGACTGGTGTATCTTGTCTCCAAAACCAGCATTAAAATCAGGTTTCTTTGCACATTTTAATTTGTTATTTGAATATGTTGGTAAAGTTCTTTGCTTTACCAGCCACCAACCTGGTGAGGAGGGTTGAAACCCACCATTTTTCACCACAGCTTCACAGTACAATGATGGTCTGAATACCTGTCAGAGACTCGTCTTTCCTGCTGAGATGATATTTTGAATAATAACCATCTGAGGCATGAAAATGAAAATACCCAGTAAGAGAATACTAGCAAAAAAAAAGTTTAACTTGTTGGCGTGGCAATTTGTTACTTTTACACAGGCACAGAGTCTTGTTGCAGATCCAAGACCCTAAAAAAAACCCACAGACTCTGGTTTTTGCCCTCATGAATGTCTCCAACGAAACCTGAGACCGAGATGTTAGTCAGGCGATCGAAATGTCTTCAAATACTAAACTACTACTACTACTACTTCATCATATTAGAGACCGTGCATGTTAGTTCAAAAGTCATCTTTCTATTATTGACCGTCAAGTATTGAGACGTAAACCAACATCTCAGTACTCAAGTATAAGCCATTGTCCTGTTTCCAAGTACTGCCGCATGTTAACACAATCACAGAAAACAGAAAGCTGTCCGAACCTTAAATCGGGTATCAGCCTCTCATGTCTGAAAAATCAGCCTGTCTATTAAAGCAACAAGTTTCTTATTTCCCTTTGAGTGTGTTTTCTTATACTTGCAGATTGTGCAGTGTGAGATGCCCTCACATGTGCGAAAGCATACAACCACACCTGATGCCGTCCTGACCTAAATTAGTTCTTGATTTACTACCTCTATCCGAGTGCTCTTAGGTCCTAACAGGATACAACCAAAACATCTCAGAGTAAATACTTTTAATTTGCGCCGAGACAGAAGAGCCTCTTTCAGACTTTTCTTTAAAGCTGTGTGCTTCTCCCTGGAATAACAACTAGATTCAGCCTCACAGAGACACAAGCACACAGGCAGCGTTGTTCTTCAGAAAAGCTACAGGTTGACGTTTTATTCACAGATTTCTCTTGAATATTAAATATAAATTCAACATACACTAATCTAGAATCATTAATCTGACTGCCCCTTTGTTCTGAAAGAAGACATTGGACAAAGGCAGATGTCAGCCCAACATCATTTTCGGCAAAATTTTGAACATTTTCAAACCCTAAACACATTGTTTAGGGTTTGAAAATTGAGAAATATTTGTAGCATCTTTCAAAGAGTGCTTTGTCCTGATTTTTTCTTTCTTCTGTGGTGTACTTCTTAAAGAGCAGAACTTAAATCTTGCAGGGTGTAATTGGACAGACATGGATCGAACATGGATCATCTAGTAAAAATAAAGTTTTAATCAATTTGGTTTTTAAATGTGAAAAAAAAACTATCAATGCCAGTAAGACAATATGAAACCGTAATAAAAGAATGTTAAGGATGAGATTAAATGTACTAATCTCCTCTAACGGTGTTGGATATGCCAGTAAATGACAGAGCCAGAGGTCAAGTGTGTGTTCTGTAGGTTTTTCAATCTAAAAGCAAATATTCATAAAATAAACATAAGAGCATTAGGATGACAGGATGACAGCTGGGCCATACTCACCACTTTTCTGCTCTGAGTTTCTCTTTTTAAAATAAATTCCTGTTTTTTTCACATATTAAATTCCAGTGTATCCACACTTTTATTCGTCTCAGGACATGTTAACTTACTGTCAAAACAATTCAACACTTTCTGTAGATTTTTAACATTTAGAATCTACTAAAAAAAAAAAAAAAAAAAAAGTAGGCTATGCACTTAAAAGTGAAAAGTCTGCTGAAAGTGTTGAGCTGCATGTTAAGAAGACGAGTAAACACCAAGGAATGAGGATAAAAGTCTGTCTGAAAAAATAAACCAAATCAAGAGCAGGTTCTTTTTGCCTGTGAGGCAAATAAAGACCCTTTGTCTCCCTGTGACATCAGACCAGCATGCTCTCCCAATGATGAGACCAGAGCAATCAGCAGCTGTATCAGCAGCCATTGTCCCCATACTCTCATTTCCTCTCTGTCTTCACGTCTTTTTTCACCTTTCCCACCATGCAGCACAGCAGCCTTTGCTAATTGACTGCCATTTTAGAAAGTCAATCTAATTGCTTTTTGGTTACTGTGTTAATAGTCTCTGTGCTCTTAAAGGGCACCTGCAATGCTAACATCCAATTTCATGACACAGATCATTTGTTTGCCGCGTCGTCTCTCGCTGTTCGAAGCTTCCCACTGACCAACCACCACTTAGCACTGATGACTAAGGAGGAAGGTTACGGGGGATCAGGATGTTAACAGCTACTTTCGACATTAGGTGTGCTCTCTGCAGCAAAAAGTCTGCACCGCAATTAAAAGGCAGGTACAGAAAGCATGAGGGAGCTCAGAAGATCTGACAGGGTAAAACTGGGATTTCAAACAGAATAGAAAACTTTGGGTGAGAAAAGTTAATGAGGAACAATTTCACCTCTCAAAAAACTGACAAGGTGCCCTTAGTGCGAGAAAATGAAAACATGACGCAGAAACGACTGGTTGTATTCAGTTGAGAAAGATTTGGTGTGTAGTTTATAAAAGACAGAAATGTCTCAGTCAGCCTTCTCTGCTGAAATGAAGGTTAAAATACTAGTAGGGGTGAAAAAGAAGTGAAAAGTTTGAATTCTGGTCAAAGCAGTCACTTTTCTCTCAACGCAGCGGCATGTTTGACTCTCCTCGTCTCTGCTAAAATACACTGAAAGCAAATATTTTTAGAGACAAAATGAAACCGACAAACTTTAAAAAAAAATGGTATGCATCACTCTGCACTCTGGCAGACCAAGCTGTAACCATGCAACCAGAAAACATAGAGTCTTGACATTTACAGGTGTATAGATGAAAATGAAACACAGTAACAGAGAACTTGTCTCACCATCTAGTCGGCCATGGATCGCTGCCCAAATGTACACTGAGGCAACAGCATTTACCGTGACTCTACCTGTGCTAGTTTAATGAAAATAATATGTTGAATCTATACTTAGAAAGCCAAGAAATGTCAATGGAAAGCAATAGGTGATTTAGTATGGGCCCTGGCTGATAGACTGTGTTATATCGGGTACAACAGTGAAAAACAAATTATATTATAGCAGAGATGCATATTTAGTTTTGATAGAGGCTAATTTAATGATAAGTAAATATGCAGAAAATAAATCAGAGATGTTTTTCAGCTATCAAGTAATAAATGAGGCAGTATTCGAACAAAATCAGTTGTTGTTACAAAACGCAAGTCCTATTCATTTGAATGCTGGTAGTTTAAGCTGCAGTGTTGAGGCCTGCAGGGGATGACAAAAAAATGTGCAGAGGTCCTGCAGCAAAAAGTCGAAACAGAATTAACTTTTGTTAGGATTTAACCTAGCAAACAATCATGTCACCTATCAGTCCAAGAGGGGAAGTAGAACCTTGTAAACCATGCTGCAACAGTGCGTTCAAAATGACCATATTCTCAGAGGTGTGACATCCCATGTGGTTATCACAATGTCTGACTGATCTGAGTACAGCATAAGACTACAGCCAACCTTACAGTTCTCGAAGGCTGAACACAGGACTTAAGATGAATGCTAGCATCAATGTGCTAACCATAAAAAGTATATGAAATAGTGGACGGAGCCATGTTACCATGTTACTTTTTTGATATCTTCCATCATGAGCGGCTCAGACTTTTATTAATACCTCAACTTGACAAATAGGGCTTTTTTTTATCTTTGTGTCCGAAACCATTTTTTCTCTTTTTTTCTGATACACTGACGCCAAACTCGAACCAAATCAGCAGAATATGTAGAACACACTGGGGAGGCCAAAGGATGCTGCCAACCCCGTCAGTGATTGTCTCGTGTGTTTTGAGTAGTTATCCTAATGCCTCAAAATTAATATGTTAATGATCTGTTGATGTGTGTGCACGGCATGGAGTGCTTTTAAATGAGGATTTGGCTCAGGTGTCTTGAGAGCGTTTATTAAAAAGAAAAAAAAAAGAGAAGACTAAATCGTCTTGTAGGTGTTTCAGTTGAGCGGAGCTAGCTACTGAGCATTCGAGATGGTGCCCTGTGCTCTGGTTTTTGTACGCCCAGAGGGTGGGGGGACGGGTACCAGCGTGGCAGAATGAGCATTAAGAATTGATGTTCCCATCTGGAGGAGAGAGGAGAGGAGAGAGGAGGAATTTTCTCCCTTCGTTTTCAAAAGTTGGTAAGAATGATCCTTTTATTAAGTATCAGATGAAACGTGTTCTGTACCTCACGCTAAATTAAAAAGAGGAGGATGGAGGGTGAGAGAAAGGGACAACAGTGCTGCTGGAAACCTATTAGCAAGTGTAATTTAGACATTTCCTATTTTAGAGCTGGGGGAAAGCCAGAGGGATGGTGACAGAGGGAGACTACTGAGAATGACAGAGAGGAAAGACAGAGAGAGACATGAAAGACTGAGAGTTAGACCGAGAGCGAGAGATAATGAGAAACAGTGGGACAGAAAGTGAGAGAGAAGCACAGGACAGAGGCTGGCATCAGGATCAGCGGACAGCTTTGATTCTGATGCTATCAGTGTTATTATGAGTCTAAAGGGGAAAGGAAGTGGCATGAAACACACACACACACACACACACTCTGATAGGAAAAAAAAAAACAGAAGAGAGAAAGGGTCAGGAATGCCCTGCCTTCAGAAATACAATTAAACACATCCACATACACAAAGAAGCTACACATGCAGTGTCTGATCTGTATTTCTTAAACATGATCGACATTAAAAGGTCATTTATTTAAAATCATTTATGCAAAAAACAGAGTAAAAAGCGAAAGAGAAGCAGGAAAAGACAAACGGTAGCTCTTCTTTCTCTGTGAAATCCCCATTCTAAGCCCTGTTGAATTTATGCTGCAGTGTGACTGGAGACAACAGCCCACAGTTGCTGGTAGTCAAAGTTTTGCAGGTACATAGCAGTTAGAAATACAGACTGACAAGGTAAGGCCAAACAAAAAAAAGATTTGTTAGTGGAGATGGAGCACAACAGATCAGAGGGTTTATTCTGTTGAGACCCTTCAATCTAAAAAAATAAAAAAGCCCAAACTTATCTTTGTTTTAACTTTTAATTACCACTCATCCTTCCCGATCTAAAGGCCTTGCACCTGTTCGCACTTTACTTTCAGTTTGTTGATCTCAGTCCCACTGACACTATTATCATTAGCAGGCCACTTATAACTGGTTGTTTATTTTGCCAACAAAAGTTAAACTGACAGAATGCAAACTTTTTTGGGTATCATCTGCATTTCCTAATCTTCTTTCGTTTTTGTTTTCGAACACTAAAAGTGGCAAAGGTTTGCTCTTCCCTTTCCTCTCTGTTCAGCTGTCCTCTCTTTCTCCCGGCTCTATCCAGTCGTTGATCTGGATCTTCGTCCCTCACAAGACTCAGCTGTCTCCTTTTCTCTTCCTCCCTCCACAGTTTGCATCCTCTCACATCTCTCTCTCTCTCTCTCTCTCTCTCTCTCTTTCTCCTCTGTGGGTCTGTTTGTTTCTCCTCTCTGTGTGAATGTTCTCTTCTGCGTTTCTTTGGCCTGTCCTCTTTCCAGGTCTCCGTGGTGGAGAGGAGGTGGTGTGGCTAAGATCCTACTTTTGTGGGCGACACTTGAAGCTGCTCCTCCCTGATTCATCCTCTTCACTTGTGCTTGACAACACAGTCTGTCATCATAATTGAATGTACTATCATTTCCTGTTGTAAATCTGTTACGGGCTGTAAACCATTTGAAAGCAAACTGCAAGTTGCAATACTGGTCCATTTAAATAAAACTGACCACAACTCAGTCTCAGATTGCAGCACTTAAACAGACCAACAGAAGCTGCCTGAACAATGAGAACTAAGTAGCTCATTGAACATATAGTGTAAACACCTCATGCAACACTGTTTGCTACCATAATGCATCGTCATCTGCAGGGAAAACTGCAGTGCCAAATGAGCTCAGGAGGCATTTCCAGTCAGAGCTGCCTTTCAGTCAGAAAGCTGAATACAGTCTCACAAAGATCTTTCAGACTGATCTGCCCGTCTTTAGTTCATGTTTGGATTATTTTAATGTAAATTTAGGCAGCTTCATAACAATAAAGACTGACTCAAGCTACTTAAGCCTGTAAAGATAGCCAAGCTTCACCCAGGCTAACTAAGAGCCGTGTTTCCATGGTAACAAGCGATGACACCTTCCGACTAGCGGTAAAAAAAAAAAAAAAAAAAATTACTTAAAAAGAGGAAAACATGGATCATAATTTTGCTTCGGAAAGAGTTTTAAAACACAATGGTATCTCATTACAAATATTCAGTATTTAGTCATTTTGTTTTTTGTTCCTCAGAGGAATTTATCCCGAACCTGCCTTTCATGCTCTGTCGACTGTGAGATTACTATCTCTTCTTGGATCAAACTTTTTTCCAAATCAGTTTTTTTTTTTTTTGTAGTGTTAGACTCTTCAGTTTCAAACTTAAATGTTCTTGTAATTGTTGAATTTATATTCAGAACAGAAACATTCTCTGCTGGAGTGAACAGAGCCGATCGGATCAACCCGGCTGCTCCGTCGTTGCCTAAAAATCAGACAGTACGGTGAAGTCTTCACAACGTAAACTTATTGAAATTTTACACTATGATCCAGCAGTACGGTATAAAAATGTTTAACATTATTAAAACTATTCGGTCGCATTCGGTTCCTGTCCGTCAAGTCTTCTTCAGCACACAAGATGAAGACATCTCTTTATTAACAGCACCCATAACACTGCTCTTATTTCTCTTGGTGCTGATCAATAATGGATGAGGGGAATGACACAGACCACTGGCTCCATATGAGCCTCGCGAACAAAAGGCAGCCTTAATTGAGGGACCCGAGTAAAAAGGACAAAAGAGGAGGTGGCGGAGGAGAGAAGTGGCAAATTCACAGTAGATGGGGTGATCGCATGTTTCGATGGTGCTCGTTAATGTCCAACCTCCCAGCCGTCGTGGCCTTATCAACAGGTTCAAATCACTTCATCCCACGTCCTTACAAAAGAGCAGAGATAAAAGAGAAAGGCAGACTGTGTGACTGCTTTTTTTCCCCCCTTTTGTTGTCTCTTCCTACTTCTTTGCGAGTATCATTAGTCAAAGCCATTGTCAGATCAATGATCTGGTCTGGTGTTTCGCCGGCTCGCAGAGCGAGGTCAGGCCACGGCAGAGCGGAGCAAGATGTCTTTCCAAACTATTTAACAGTGTACATCTCATTTCCTTTCAGGCCATTATGGTAAATCTACATTACGGAGGCCTGTCAGTGGATGTCTGCCTCTCCTCACACCATTACAGACCAGCAGAGACACAGACGCCATGCTGGAGACTCATGGACACACTGCCATCTATGGGTAAGAGATATAGACCTGGAGAGAGCTGCTGCATCTACAGTACAAAAGAGCTCATCTCAGTGATAGAAAGTCACATGCTTTACTCTCACAAAAGCCACCATGTCCATTAAAATCCACAATTGAGCTCCTATCTGCACTTTCATTATGCTGTAGGTCACACTGGTGTGAGGTATTAAGTCTGTGTGTTCTGGCAGAAACACTGTACAGTGGATATTTTACATGCTGCTCAGAGTACAGAGTGTTTTGTCACTTGTGTTTTAGCTGCTAGAAGAGAAAAACAGTCCAAGTCAATAACATGGAGGTGGCATCCAAACAAGCAGAGTTGTGTTGTATTTCATTATGACCTGAAGACAGTGGATCAGATTCAATGTTTTATTTTTGTGGTGAGGAAGTTTCTCCTCGTTCCATTAACAAATACAACAAAGGAAACAGGAAGCAACAAGATCTGCTGCCACAGCGTGCTGTTAAAGTGAAAACCTCGAGCCAAATCACAACTAAAGGAGTAATCCATCCAATGATGCCGAACCGTATTAAGTTAATGTGACATCACAGCAACATATTTCCTGTTCATGATGCTGATACTGGAGTGTTGCCAGTTGTTTCTGGACTAGGACTGATACTTTCACTATTCTACCTCTGCATTTTCCTTTAGTGTTGTATACCTTTTACAGTAAATACCTCGTTTAAGTTCCTGGTTGCTGCATGCTGGAGACTCCGACACGAAGCTGACCTCACTACGGGGTTATTTTCTGCTGGAAAAGGGAGGAAGAAGAAAGGACTGGTGCATCCCACCACAAAGCAGCCTTTAGGGATTCTTCTATTGTTTGCTAGCATACAAACATGAAAAGGAGAGACCTTCACACAATTCAACTCAATGGAGAGAGATGAATCGTTCTGCCCCGCGAGGTTTACAGGGCTCCATGTGTTTAAAGTCTGTGTTGTTGAATGACGCGGAACTTACGGTACATTCGTAACTTACTTAAGCAGCTCAAAGCAGACTGAGGAGTTCGTTCCAAAAAGGAGAGCAACTTAAACTGTTCAGTAGTAGTTTGTTACAAAACGTAAGACGAGCAACACACAACCATAGTATATAATGAAGATGAATGGTCATTGTTTTATCCCTGTTAACATTTGCTGTACAATTTTTTATTCACTCACACCTAAGACCTTCAACTGAAGATTCGAGTGTATTTCTTTTACATTTGCAAACTGTGAACCATAGTTTCGTGGTAAATTATTTTTGTTTGTACTTTATGTATTTTTTTAAAATAAAATTCAGATCTCACTTTGAGTTACTTTTTGTACATTAAAGAACTGGTGTTTTAATGTTTTGTTAACCAACTGCATGGGCTTAAAACTACAAAAAGTCATATCCCCTAAAAATATCATCATTGAAAAAATACCCTAAGATATTGTGATAATGTTTTAGATCGAATACCCCTCATTTTCACCTTAATGGTGATTATTTATCATATCTCATTGTGTTAATTTTAAGGAGACAATAGTCTCCCTTGCAACATTTCTGCTTAATCAGTATCAAGGTATTTGGTCAAACACATCGTAATATTTAATTGTGTCGATATCGTCATAGAAAATATCTTTAGAACAAGCATCTTTCCTTCTGTCATACAGCTGCTATTCACACTAAACTGAGACGTTGTTTAAAACGTCAACCACATGAGTTCAAGAACTTCAGCTTCCTGAGTTCCTAAACAAACATTACCACTGCATACGTTATTCAATCAATATGAGAGCCAATTACTCAGGAGATGAGGGTGCTATTACACACTGAAGATCAGACATAGCTAATCACTGGATGTGACAGCCAGTTTCAATCAGCACCACCTGCTCGTCACGCATGTTCCTGAAAACAAATGTGCCGTGATAGATTTTGTTTTTGTAAACTTATCAACTTCACCTTGTGCGCCTGTCAGGAGGCCGGCTCATTGGAAACCACAAATCAACTCAGTGCGCTGTAGCTAATAAGTTCTGACACTAAAAACTTGTCAAAGTTTATTAGGTGGCCTTTTAATCACGCTAACTTATCTGCTGACGTCCAAGCTTTGTCTTTTCTGAGCTTTGTCAGGAGCAAAGTCCTGCAGAAAACACGCTGGATACGCAAAACACACACAAACACACATATACATACATTGTCATTAAGCAGTGAACTTCCAATAGGTAGTCTGCTACTTCTCTGATGTAAAGAGTCCTAAACACCCTGACACTTTTTTTTTGCCATATTCAATGCACAACAAGAAAAAAGCTAAAGAAAAAAGAAACAGCACTTCAGAAGCTTTTCACACATGCAGAGGATGAAAGGGACACAGAGTGCAGCACAAAAAAAAAACAACCTCTAAAGTGTACTTTTGTGTTTCTCTCTTTCTTTCTTTTTGCCGGCTACCTCCATTATTTTCCCTGTGACAACAGCTCAGACACGACAGCAGCCCCAAACACAGGGTAATATTAGCTCCTATAGCTGCTAAAGGTCCAGAGGACGATTAAATATACATACAGCCTCTTCTTTATACCTTCACATTCACTTTGCATTAGCGTGGATTATTAATGCAACAAGATCAGCATAAGAGAGGCGAATAAACGTGAGAGAGTAAAGAAGAGAGATGGGGAGGAGGCAGTGAATGATTGAAAAAAATGACAGGAAGAACAAAATGGAAAGGAATGAAAATGTGTGTGAGTGAAGAAAGAGGCATGAGAGGGAGAAGGAGATTGCGTCAGGCTTGGTGCCAGTATTAAATATTTCAATCACAGATTGAGTTGCTATGAACACGCTTTTGATCCAGACACCAAAGGACTTTTACAAAACAAGCATTTCTTGAGTTGGCTGCAGCACAGTGGGATTCACCGAGGGAAAAAGTCCAAAAAAAAAAAAAAAAAAAGCCCTATAGGAAAAAAAAAAACTTTTCTCACTAAGTGGATTCCCTCCAAGTAAGTTCGACTCATTACGTTGTTGAAAGTTATTTTTTTCATGTTCAGCAGTTTTGTTCTCATTCCAAAATAAAATGGGTTGCAATGGGTTGTGCATGTATATTATGAACTGAGTTGGAAACACTCATTTAATTAATGACAGAAATTTTAAATATAAGAGTAAACAAGCAGTAGCAGTGGACATGTACCAAAGACAGTAATTAAATAATGGACTGAGCCACAATGACATCACCAATTCTCAATTGCTGTACCGTTCTGAAGCCTCAACAGTGGCATAATGGCCGTTGCCATCTTGGTTTATGGTAGAAGTGGCCATACTTGGAAGAGACAGCTGGCCTGGGGATGATATGTACTGCCAGAGATTTTTTTTTTTTCTATTATAACAATCTCCTAACAGTATCTGCAATGCATTTATAAAGCTAAGAAAGGATTGTTAGCATTTCTATGAGTGCAAACTTTTACACGGGTATGTGCAGAAACTGTCAAGTCACATCATGCAAAAACAAACTGCTGCTAAAATCAATCTTTAAACTGACAGCCGAAAGCTGGTGATCCAAATTCAATTCTTAATCAAACATCAGCCACAACAAAATTTTAATTTATCTCAATCACATTTCAGAAACTCCTCAGCTTCATTTACTGACTGCAGCAGCTCCTCCTCCATCGGCTCCTCATTAATATCATACATGTCAAATCCTTGGCACCTTTCGCCTACGCTCACTTGTTTTTTGACCTTTTTTCACTGCAGGCGATTAAATAACCCTATCCAACACTTCTTGGGTGCATTTATACCTTGATTTTTTTCATCCTTGAGCTCATAAATTAAAATCTCCTCCCCCCTTGACACATGTTAGTGTCAAAGGCGAACATAAATCACTTGTAAATGCATCAACCCCTCCCTGCGCCCAAGCAGAATATGCTGCTCGGCAGAGGAACCCATCAACCTCTTCATCAACATTCGGGGTCTGACGTGGTACAGCTGGCTGGATAAACAGGTAAAGCCTTGTGTACCATCAGAGGAGTGAAAAGAAATGGGGACAAGAACAGCAAAGAGAGCTCCTTTTATCCTCATGCAGGTGTTTGACCAATGCAAAAAAAGCCTGGACAGAGGATGAGGATGGTCATGATGATGAAGCTCTGCAGCATCCTTCATCATCTGGTCACTCGCCCTACTCATCTTTCTATATCTGTCTATCCTTCTCTGTCAAGTAAGGTCAAGAACAATGAAAGTCAATACTCTATTGAGGCTGTTACTTAAGTTCAAACATCTAATGCTAAACAATTCTTTTATCTAAAGTGTTCAGCAAGATTAAATTCTGTTTCAGCGTTAAACAGAAGCTTGTAACTTTGAATGGCAGAAATAGTTTTTAAAAGACTGCAGAGCAACAGAACTACTGACATTAAAGAAGCGAAATCGAATCATCCAAATAGTCAAAAGTCTTTAAGACTCACTTAGATAATGACACTAAATTGAATGAAAGAATACTTCTCACTTTCTGCAAAAGGAAATATAAATTGTGGCACTGCAGCTATTGTGCTACACGAGAAAGTGAAGATTTATTAGCCTAGCTTACTAGCCCGGCTGGCCAACATTAGCAGGGATCTCCACTAGATGTTTCTTTGCTTCAGTCGATAAGTTCAATGCCTGCAAAGTTATAACAGGGACAAAACTCCTGCCTGCTTCCTTTCATGCCAATATTAATTAACTGGGCTGTTTAGATAGAGCACAGTGTGGAGCTCTGTCTAAACAGCCTGTTTTAGCAACTTTTTTTTTCCCTCAATGCCATGAACTAATCTGGCAGGAAAGCACAGTGATAAACTATTAGAAACAATATAAACAAAATATGTCACTGAAATGACTCTGATTATAATGAATCACAGTACGTTTCTCATGCTTGCTGACCCTTCTGAATTTTCTGTTCATCTTCCTGATGTTGCCCTGGTGTTTCAACTCCTCCAGTCCCGTCTGCCCAAATCCACACATAAACACTAATGCTCACACACACACATGGTGATCATGAATCATGATCAAAATCTGCCAATAAAAAAAAAATCTCTTCTGTTTGTGATAAAATTGCATGTTTTGGGCCACCGCTTAGCTCACTCGGTAGCGCGCGCGGCCCATATACGGAAGGCTCGGCCTTCCAAGCGGCGGTCGCGAGATCGATTCCGGCTCTGACCCTTTCCACATGTCTACCCCTCTCTCTCTGTCTCCCCGTTTCAACTCTGTCCTTTCCAATAAAGGCAAAAAAGCCCCAAAAAATATCTTAAAAAAAAAAAAATTGCATGTTTATTCTACATATCTGTAAGTTGAGACGCCATCAGATGCGCTGATGCACACACAAGCACCCACACCCACACACACAATCTTGTTCTTCTGTCATTGCAAGGACACTCATTGACATTATGCATTTCCTTGCATCTCACCCAAACCATAACCATAAAAACATGACCACAACCTTTACCCTAGCCATTACATGAACCAAATTCAAACCTTAACCCTAAAACCAAGTTTTAACCCTCAAATAACCCTTTAAAGGACATAAAAGCCATAGTGAGGACCAAAAATGACCTAACTTTGTTGGTTAAAAACTGGTTTTGGTCCTCACCATGTACAAGAGTAAACGCACACACACACACTGGTTGCCATGGCCCCAGAATGCAAAAAAAAAAAAAAAAAAAACTGGTAGGTGCTTATGTCATAGTATTCTATGCTCCTTTGAATTGGCATGTAAGAAAGAATATTAATATAGGTAAGGGTTGAATCATTAAAAAATATTCATCAAGTAT